>WEKX01011352.1:487523-516881 GCA_013390025.1 Pitta sordida
CCCCCCCCCATGGCTGAGGTGCAGCAATTTTTGGTTTGCATGAGTCAGTGGTTCAGATAATTTATCTAATGTTCTTCTAATAGTCTGATTCATGAAAGAGAAAAATCTAGGGCTGCATAAAGGCATAACGAGGCCTGACAGAAATTGTTTACAACCAAGTTTGTCTTTATTTAGGTTGTGTGAGTCATGCAGAAAACCCAATTATTTTGTAATTAAACATGAGCTGCTGCTGGGGCTGCACACAACACGGTGGCCAGGGAGGATTTCCTCAGCAAGAGGAAAATCTGCTTTTTCAACACAGTTGAAAACATAATTCTGGGGTTTTTTAGATTCAAGTTTTACCCCTTCAAGCACAAAAACACGAGTCCAGCATTTCAGGTTTCGATGGTTTCCTTGCCTTGTTACCTGTAGAAAAGAGGATTGTGCACAGCAGACTAACAATGCTCTGGTGAAGTTACAGCTTTGGGGGGTTTATTTTAATTATATTTAGAGCTCATTGCATCTGGACAGAAGTGTGAATTAAATCAGACTCATGGGTCTTTGAACAACGTGAGCATGTATTTATGTATATATAAATTATATATACTGCCTTTGGGTCCAAAAGAGAGGGACATTAAATAAAAATTATCACCCCAGCTTCAGGACGTACTTCTCGAGCAAGGAGACATTCAATTCCCTCTCGATCCCCTCATTTGCATTGCGCAGTTGTTAATGAGTTAATGATCTGAAGCCTTTTAATGACTACAACACAAATGAAGAGCCAGGGAAGTGTAGTAGAGTTCGGGAAGCCGGTGAGGGAAGGCTTTAATTACCCTCCCATCTTCAGGTCATTAACTGCACAACTACCTGTGGACGAGCCGCTAATTACCCTCTCGTGGCACTAATGAATTTGCTTTTTGTTTGGATCGGGGAAAAACGTTGATCTCCTTGCTCTGAGCAAGCAAAGCCATGGCCAGGAGGTGCCTAACGCTGGCTGGGGAAGTTTAACCCTTTTTGATTCAAAGGCTTGTTGGAAATGTTAAACCTTCAATCAAGGGAAGCTTAAAAAAAAATCCAGAAAATCACGCACTGAGAGGAAAATCCCACACACTTGTGAACTCCTGGAGTTGTTCCCACACGCTGTGCAAGCTCAAATGCAGCCTTTTATTGCAACTGGGCTTCTCAACAACTAAACCTCTTTTATTGCAACTGGGTTTATTAACAGAGCAAGCAGGAAACAGTGTTAATTAAAGGAGTAGTTAATTGGAGGCCTGCTGCTGCCTGGGCTCTGTGCAGTGGGAGCACACAGGTCTGGCGTGAGGAGGGGTCAAATCTCAGGCAGAAAAGATAAAAGGGCCCAGTTCCATCCCCCAAAACTGTCTCCACTTGGCAGCTGAACAGGAAAATTAATCCTCCAGGCCACGATGATCCTGCAAAACCCGTGGTGTTCAAGGAGCATGAGCTGGGCGCTCTTGTTCTCGTGGGAAAGGAATCAGAAGTTGCCCACAAAGGAGGGTCACTCGGGGTTGTTGCTGGAGTAGGAAAAGGCTGTTGGTGAAAAAATTAAATTGCACTTTTGGGCTGTTCTTCGTGGTTTTATACTGAATTTGTGCCATAGCTGGAGGGGTCTGTCCCTGCCGTGGTTCCAGTGACATTTAACTGGGATTTAACTGGTTCCTCTGGGAGTTTAAGTGGCAGGTGTTTGCAGCTGGGCTGTTTCTCACCCAATTAAGCACTAAAATACTAATGACCAGCTCCATACTCAGGAACATGATGTGACTCAAAGCATTTTAATACTCAGTTTTCAGATCAGTGTCTACAGGCCTGGAATGCTTTTGAAATAATAACCCAAATAAATGGAAGCAAAATACCCAGGAGAACATCCCTCCACTGCAAATGAAGACAGGAATGATGAGTAAGTATCACTCAGGGAACATCCAGGATTTCAAAGAGAAATCCAGATACAGGTTGGGTTTTGTGTGTTGGGGACTTGTAGAAGGAGTTTCCTGTTGCCCTCCAGCTGTTGGGGCTTTGTTTCCATCACAAAACCTCTTTAACCCAAGCCAAAGCTCTCCTGAATTACTTAAGCTTCTTAGTGCAGCAAGAACTGTGTAAGATTAGTTACATGAAACGAATCAGGAGTGTTTACTCACAAAAATTGAAGTCAAAGTGTCATACAAGAGTCATTTATCACAGGTTTTTGGTTCAGTGAGTCAGAACGTGAAGCATAAAAAAGTATTAAAGAGTTCATTGTATAATAAACCAGCCTGGAGGCAACGTAAAATTAAAGTAACAAATCGGGTTGTGGAGTAGGATCATCAGTTTGGGGAGGCTGATTTAATCTGATTCCCAACAATAGGCAATATCTTGATTTATCAAGAAGCAAACAGAAAAATTTCTGTGGACAGGTGGCAGCTTCAGCAGCCGTAAAACACATTCCTGGCTCAGTGAGGAGAGTGGCAATGGCAGCAATATTTGGGAAAAGCATGACCCAGGAAGACAACAAATGTGGTCACACTGAAATGCAAAGTTTAAGAGAATCATCTTGCTCCATTTCTTAAAAAAAAAAAAAAAAAGCAAAATACCCCACGGGTTTATTGGAAGTAATAAAGTCTGGAATTAATCCAGACAGTAAATCTCCAGGAGATTCAGTTGCATTATTTAATAGAGCAGATCGATATTGATTTAAAAGCCCTACTAGGAGTCAAATAAAACATTCGTGGGTTTGATCAGCACTAATTGTTACATTTCCCAGCTTAAGTCTGGATGGTTTTAATTCCTTTGTGCCCAAGGCAGTGCAAAGTTTGATCAGGTCCTGTCACCTTCAAGAATCAAATTAATATTCCAGCACTGCAGTCAGTCCTCGAGGGAATGGAGCACAACTCCTGGTTAATCCAACACCTTTTCCCCTCAGGGCAAAGCAAACAAGAGCCAGAATTCCTCCAGTTTGTCTGAAAAATTATTGTATGAAGAGGCAGCACCGCTGAAATTAGAGTTTTTCTGGATCTGAAAAGCAACTTTTCTTGTCCTTTCCTGCTGTTTCCCTGTATTTGCTTTGTAACACTCGGTTCTATTTGCAGTTCCAGTGTGTGGATCATTTTTAGGGCACAGTTTTTCTCTGCCCAAGTCCAAATAATCTCCCATGGGGCTGTTTTACAAGCACAGCAATATTCCCTCATGTTTTCTTCCACAGCAGCTTTTCTCTCAGTAGATTTGGGGAAAAGTTCACTTTTCATGAGTTACAATAAATAATTGGAAAGAGGCAAAGAGGCAGAAAAACACCGAGTGTAAATAGGAAGTATGAGCAGCCTCGGGGAAGGTATTAAACATGTTCCCCTCAATATTCTCATGGGTTTTACAGAGTGGGAACAGGACTTTGGGAATAATCATCCTGGGATCTTTAAACTCCCTGTGACAGGAAGAGTGTCTGGTTACTGCTCAAGAGGTGAAGGAGAATTTAACCAGCTTCAGCAGCACGTTGGGGGGTTTATAGATCAAAAAAAACACCATTTAAAAAAGTAAATAAAAGGCTTCTCTGATCTAGAATGCAGCTCTGGGTTTTGGTTTATGTTTTTATTTAGGAAAATGCTGCCTGTGTAGAAAATGTCATGACTCAGCCCTGTCTTCACTGCTGGATCCTAATTCCGTTTGCAGCGTTAGAGCCACTTATTCCTCCACACAGGGACATCAAAACACTTGGAGCATTCCCCAGTTATTTGTTGCATCAGCTGAGGGGAGAAATTATTTTTCTGCTTTATTTCTTTGATCTTTGGTTGACAGGCAAGGAACAAAAGCAACTAATTTCTTTTGCTCAGAGTCGCTCAAAGCTCAAGTGTTGCAGCTCCCCAATATTCCATATTCCCTCCCCCAGTTAATTTAGGAGAGGGTGCTTGGCAAGTAGAATACATTTGAGTAGAATGTTTGAAGAGGCTAATTTCTTTCTTTTTTTTTTTTTTGGTTCCAAACCTGTTTAATCCATTTTTCTCTGCACTTTCCATGTGTAATTGCACTTGCCTGCAAATAGCATTGGAGTGAATGCACAGATCAAATCAAATGACAGCTCACATTTACAAATCCTGGTTGCTTCTAATAGAGCTGCAGGGCTGAGCATTTCCATGCACAAATGGGGGTAATTTCTAAATGTGTGAAATGGTCTCAATCTCATTTTTTAAGACTTAATCATCATCTCAGGTGTTTTAAGGTGGAGAGCGATGGGATATTTTAAAATAATCCTTACAGCATTTCAAATATTTCAGCCAAACCAAATAAAGAGACAGGTTCTATAATTAGTCTTCCACCTTCAAGTCTCTTTTGGAGTGTTGGAGATAATTTTTATGCAACTTAAGGGAAGTATTTAAAATCAGAAGCAGGTAAAATTCTGCAGGTCACAACACAGCTCCTGCTGGGAGTCCATCCAGAGTGGCTGTGGCACAACTGAGCTCCTGAGAAAATAATGGGAAGGGCTGTTTTCCTGCAGCCTTTGGGGGAAGAAAGAGATTCATGACACCAGAAGCTTCCAGGCAGGAAACTGGGATTCTCCATTGGAGGTGGAGTTTGCTGTGGACCCTGGGCTGGAGAACCCAGGGGAGATGCAGCTGCTTCACGTGCCAGGGCTGGGCAGAGAACTGGGCTGGGTGTGCTCCTGGCTGTGTGTGTGCCCTGAGATGTGTGTGCCCTGGAATGTGTGTGTGTGCCCTGGAATGTGTGTGTGTGCCCTGGGCTGGGTGTGCCATGGGATGTGTGTGTGTGCCCTGGGATATGTGTGTGCCCTGGGCTGGGTGTGTGCCCTGAGATGTGTTTGTGCAGCTCCCAGGATTTCCGTGTGTTTCTCAGTGACTCACTGAGCCAGGCCTGGGTGACATTTCCCGGGGCAGGTTTCTGCAGCCCTGCCATGAGCTGGCACTGCCAGAGTGACAAAGATCCCGCTGACACCGTCCTTACATCCCCAGACGTTTAAGGACATCACACCAGGCACCCACGTTTGCAAATCCAAGCCTTTTACCTCACCAGAGGTTTTACCTGAGCGGGAATTTGGGAAGATTAGTGTGCTCCTGATGCCTTTTGAAATCCCTGAGAGTGAGAACAGAGCAGTGCTACACTGCAGCTTTCACTGTTTCCTCATAGGGTCAAACCCCATCTGAGGGAGCCAGTGGCACCATCAGAGAAATTTGGGAGGTTAAAATATAGGGAAGTAAGGTTAGAATATAGGGAAGACAATATTATATATACTAAGCCCTGCAGGTTCTGCTATAAATTTTGTGTTACAGCACTTAATACTGATTAGACCACGCTGTAAATCTGATTTCAAAGGTGTAATTATTCCCTTTTTCCAGACCTAGAAGCTAAGGGGAAGCAACTTGCTTCAAGGATTTTAATTGGAAACAATGAAATGAAGAACAGATTATCCTCACTTTTCCAGTCAGAGCTCTTTACGGAGGTGGGATTTTATTCCATGCCCATTGAGTCCAATATTTCTCCTTTCTCTGTGCTGGTTTTGCCTGGGATAAGTTCATTTTCTTCCCAGTAGCTGATGTGGGGCTGTGGTTTGGATTTGTACTGGAACCCTTGGGTAACCCAGGAAAGGGTTTGTTCTTGCTGAGCTTTTGTGTTCCCTGTCCAACTCTCTATATCTGAACCCCTGACTTTTCTCCCTTTTATTCTTCTGATCCTCTTCCCATCCCACCAGGGCAGAGTGGGGCTCAGCCCCAACATTTGTCTTCCACAACCAAGTAGAAACTCCACCATTTCCATTCCTTAAATCCCAGAATTTTGTTTCCATAACCAGAAAACAAAGGCTATTGTTTATCAGTTCCATTGGTGTTTATCTTCGAATAGCACAATTAAACTGATGAACATCTCTGCCTATTGCCTGTTTTACAAGAAAACCACTTTCAGACACTTGGAAAACTAAACACAGAGATTACTCAAGGGGCTAACAGTTGTGATCTGGACTATCCTTCACTTTTAAAGGCAATTATGAAGGCTCTTGACACGTGTAATATCCTGGCTGTAATCTGATTAGTACAGGCAGCGCTGGTAAGACAAGTTGCAGTCTGGATGAATTTACTGCCAAGGCTAAAGTACTTTCAGCAATACTCATTCTTCAAAGAGCAGATGGTTTAATTCTCTGAACCAGCTGCTGATAAATAAATGGAAAATCAGAGGTGAGCATTGAAATAACTGTTTTACACCCTTGGAAATCCAGCAGGGGTTAAAGGGATGCAGGAATTCCAGCTTCAAGTAATGGAATTTTCATCTTCATCTTCAGGCTGGAGCACTCCCAGCCTCAGGTGATGTCATTTGATGAATTTGTAAAACAATCACTTCTTCAAAACTGGGCAAGAGATGCAAAACACTCAGTTGAGATGCTTGGCAACCTGCTTTTGCAGCAAGAACTTCAGGCTTAAAAGATATATTAAATAATCCATTAAACTGCAGGTCGCTTTGGAAAAAGGGGAAGGTTTTACCCAGGCGATCAGCAGCCAAGGCTTGGACATGTTTATGTCTCACTGAAGGGATTCAGTTGGAGCTTTTCCTGCAGTATTTGGGGTGGAACCATTTAAAGCAACCTGGGATGTTCAGGACATGATATAAATGTTATAGATGTCAGGTNGCCAAATAAAGAGACTGGTTCTATAATTAGTCTTCCACCTTCATGTCTCTTTTGGAGTGTTGGAGATAATTATGCAACTTAAGGGAAGTATTTAAAATCAGAAGCAGGTAAAATTCTGCAGGTCACAACACAGCTCCTGCTGGGAGTCCATCCAGAGTGGCTGTGGCACAACTGAGCTCCTGAGAAAATAATGGGAAGGGCTGTTTTCCTGCAGCCTTTGGGGGAAGAAAGAGATTCATGACACCAGAAGCTTCCAGGCAGGAAACTGGGATTCTCCATTGGAGGTGGAGTTTGCTGTGGACCCTGGGCTGGAGAACCCAGGGGAGATGCAGCTGCTTCACGTGCCAGGGCTGGGCAGAGAACTGGGCTGGGTGTGCTCCTGGCTGTGTGTGTGCCCTGAGATGTGTGTGCCCTGGAATGTGTGTGTGTGCCCTGGAATGTGTGTGTGTGCCCTGGGCTGGGTGTGCCATGGGATGTGTGTGTGTGCCCTGGGATATGTGTGTGCCCTGGGCTGGGTGTGTGCCCTGAGATGTGTTTGTGCAGCTCCCAGGATTTCCGTGTGTTTCTCAGTGACTCACTGAGCCAGGCCTGGGTGACATTTCCCGGGGCAGGTTTCTGCAGCCCTGCCATGAGCTGGCACTGCCAGAGTGACAAAGATCCCGCTGACACCGTCCTTACATCCCCAGACGTTTAAGGACATCACACCAGGCACCCACGTTTGCAAATCCAAGCCTTTTACCTCACCAGAGGTTTTACCTGAGCGGGAATTTGGGAAGATTAGTGTGCTCCTGATGCCTTTTGAAATCCCTGAGNAATTAAACTGATGAACATCTCTGCCTATTGCCTGTTTTACAAGAAAACCACTTTCAGACACTTGGAAAACTAAACACAGAGATTACTCAAGGGGCTAACAGTTGTGATCTGGACTATCCTTCACTTTTAAAGGCAATTATGAAGGCTCTTGACACGTGTAATATCCTGGCTGTAATCTGATTAGTACAGGCAGCGCTGGTAAGACAAGTTGCAGTCTGGATGAATTTACTGCCAAGGCTAAAGTACTTTCAGCAATACTCATTCTTCAAAGAGCAGATGGTTTAATTCTCTGAACCAGCTGCTGATAAATAAATGGAAAATCAGAGGTGAGCATTGAAATAACTGTTTTACACCCTTGGAAATCCAGCAGGGGTTAAAGGGATGCAGGAATTCCAGCTTCAAGTAATGGAATTTTCATCTTCATCTTCAGGCTGGAGCACTCCCAGCCTCAGGTGATGTCATTTGATGAATTTGTAAAACAATCACTTCTTCAAAACTGGGCAAGAGATGCAAAACACTCAGTTGAGATGCTTGGCAACCTGCTTTTGCAGCAAGAACTTCAGGCTTAAAAGATATATTAAATAATCCATTAAACTGCAGGTCGCTTTGGAAAAAGGGGAAGGTTTTACCCAGGCGATCAGCAGCCAAGGCTTGGACATGTTTATGTCTCACTGAAGGGATTCAGTTGGAGCTTTTCCTGCAGTATTTGGGGTGGAACCATTTAAAGCAACCTGGGATGTTCAGGACATGATATAAATGTTATAGATGTCAGGTTTTAGTTGGGTTATAGGTTGGGCTTGATGATCTTCAAGGTCTTTTCCAACCTTACCAACACTGGGATAATGCAAGGACGTGGCAGCTGAACCTTGAGATTGGGATTATTTATCTGTCAATAGGGAATAAATAAATGAGGGATATAAACTCCCCTTAATTAATTAATTGAATTATTCAATCCTTTGAATTAACTGATTTCTTTTGAATTCTCATTGAGTCTCTGGGTATCCTCTCCCCTTGGAGGGCGCAGCTCCTTGTGGGGTGGGACAGGGACACATCCAAGGTTCCCTGGGGTCACTGGTGAGCTGTGCTGAGGGAAGATTTCAGCTGAATTACACAACAAAGGCTGTTTGGTTCATTATTCTCAATTTAGGGCTTTCATAGCTGGGTGCCTGTTATAAAAGGAGAAGGAAATTGGAAAGATTGGTCCAAACTGAGGCTGCAGCCCGTTAAATTGGGACTTGTGCAGAGAGGGGAGAGGCTTTGGGTGGGAGCAAGGGAGACAGAAAAGGCCATTGGAGAAATATTTTGGCCTCTTTGTTCACTGCAAATACATCAGTGAGGTTTTCGTCCCATGAATTGAACAACACAAAAGGCAAAATCTAATTTTTTCAACCATCAGAAATTTTCCACCAGAAAACTCGTGTTTTTTAAATTAAAAAATTAAAGTATTTCATGGGATGTGTCAATTCTGGCAATACTTTTGCTAGGAATTAATGAAAACACTCCACTTAAGCCTTTTTTATTTAGCTCTGGTAATCTATAATTCCCCATTTTGTTTCAGTTCAGATTTTAAATGTAATTATGCCATAATTACAATACTGATTGTAATCTTACAATAATTGCCATAATTAATCCTTGCATATTGAATAAGTCGTGTCATCATTAATTTTGACCTTTAGCATTCTAAACATTCCCTGCAGGAAACAATATGGAATTTTTAGGCTGTGAAGAACATCCAAATGTTTGCTTTGTCCTGGAACTGAATGCAAATAAATGTCAAAACGCACAGGGAAGATTCTAAGGCAATATAACTTTATTTTTATGTGCACCAGGACAGAAATATTTTCCCACTTATGCTGTTATTTGGATATTTATTAACTGGAGTTCTCCTGAGAAACCTTCTTTGGGTTCTGAGACACACAAGAACAACCCTAAAAATGTAGATATTGAATTGATACAATTTCATTTTTGCAGGTGGAGGAACCCACTGTTGCCCAAGGGCAGGAACGAGGTGGAAGCTGAGTGGAAGTAGGGGACAGATGGATTTACAGAAGGACTCACATGGCAAAGTTTATTTTCTTTTGGCTGAGTATTTCCTTGGCAGCCACGGGAGTGTTTGATGATGATTCCAATGAAACACAGGCTTTTCCCTCTTAAATGTCACTGCAGAATGTCTTGGCCTATTTTAAAGCTGTTCTCTAAATTCTTTTCCCTACCTGTGCGTGGGAATGGTTTTTGTATCAGTTGGAACAGACAACATTGGGTGTCACAGTGGGCGAGGGAGGAGAATATAAATATATAAATATAAATATACAAATATAAATATACAAATATAAATACATTTGTGAGGAACAGGTAGTGATGCTGCTGGTAAATAAGGATTGGGAATTCAGGCTGGGCCTTAGTCCCAGTGCTTGAAAAGACAAGAGTTCAATCCTTTGGCCCCATCCATGGGGTTTAATAAATCCTAATAAAGGAGGGGAGGAAAAGAGCTGTTTGTGAAGGTGAGTGAGGCTCACTGGCTGATTTTCCTTTCCAGTATCTTTTCCTTTGGTTCCATCTGCAAATCCAGGGAGGCAGCTCTGCAATGTGCTGTGGTTTGATCCCGTTGTACGTTGGGAGCGGGAGTTTCGATGGCATTTCTCTGGATTTAGCACGGAGCAAATGGGAGCTGTAATATTTTATTCAAGTATCCCCACTTCTCCAACTTGCTGGGTGTGTGTGAGGCTGTTTATCAAATGCTCTATGCTGAGCAAAAAAAATTGGATTAACAGGATGCCACATTCATTTTTCTCCGACTTTTAGGTCAAATTTAATCAGCTTACAAGGCAAAGAATGCTCTCTGCCACGGCAGTAAACACAGCTGGGATCCAAAGTCGGGCTGCTGGGGGAAGAAAAAAGGCTCCTGCAGTTACATTGTCAGCTAAATTCTTCTTTCAGGCCCTTTGGAACGGGTTGTGATCCTCGGATGAAAGAGGCAATTTTTAATTTCAGGAGGGCAGCTTTGCTGAGCCCCAGTGCAGCTCAGGTGGGACTGCTGGATGTTGTCCCTGTTTAAGACATCCCAGCCCTGCAGGTGCTAAAAGAGAACATGTCTTTCCTTAGTGAAGCCCAAATGTGGGAATCCTAAAGGGAGGAAGCAGATTAATGTGGGTTTTGTCAAGGTGGAGTTTTGTGACAATAATCAATTGCAATATTTCCATTCCCTTGGAAAGTCAGGACGGGGTGGGTCATTTATCATATTTCTCAAATTCCTCATTTCTGGTGTTCACAGGCCTCACCTGGACTGACAAACATCATTCACACGTGAGTTTTTCCTAAGTATTATTCCCTAATTCTGGAATAAATCTAGAATTGTGAGGGTTGGGAAAGACCTCCAAGATCAACTCCAACCTCTGACCAAACCCCACATCAACCAAACCCCGGCACTAAGGGCCATGTCCAGCTGTTAAATATGAAATCAATGGAGGTGTTGTATAAATATATAAATATTATTGTAGAAATATCAGGTGGCAGGAGCCACACGAGCTATTCTGGGGCTCAGCCAACCCTGCCTTGGGAAATTACTATTTTTTTCTCTTTCATCCAAGTATCACAAATATGGCAAGGAAAGACCTTGCTGCCAAATATTGACTGGGAAAATAAATATACAACGCAGTAGCCTTCACATTTCTTCCTGAATTCTGACAATTCCAGTGTAAATTTGGTGTAGGTAGGGGTCTATTTTCCTCTTAAAGAAGGTTGCACTCCCCAGAAGATCCATGATAATAAGAAAATATGTTTTGCCTCAAATGCCTCATTGTGGTTTTGGCCATTTGCATTTAATGGAGACTATTTGCTTCTGAAATGAATGTTTCAGATGGATTCTAATTTATTTTTATCTCATTATATATTCTTTTAGTTGTCCCTTGAAAGTATTTAACTCATTATCTCGTTGCTGTGATCCAGCCAGGAGGAATTTTTTGCATTTCTTTTATTTTTTAACCTCTGACTTGGCTGCAACCAAACAGCTCTGGAGGGTCCCAGTTTTGGCATAAACCAAACCCAAAGCTGTGCCAGGGTTTATAAAACCAGCTCTTTTAAGAGCTGGTTAAGGGTCTCTTAAATGCTTAAATTTTAAGGTTTTCTCCTTAAAAATTCTCAATTAAAAACCTTCCTTAAAAATCGAACTCCCTCCCTCCAGTGCCCTGAGTTTTGTTGCTGGTTTCATGATTTTATGAGAGAAATTCCCCCCCCCCCAAACTTGAATTTTGATTTCTCTGGTCAGGATCTCACCTGGGCTTTGTTGCAGTGCGAAGCAAAATTGGATATTTGAGGTTTTGTAAATGTGGTTTTATGGGTTTTTTTAGAGACGGTTCTAGCACAGCTTAACTAGAGGAGAGCAAACAGCTCCATAAAGCACTGATGTATTAATTAGTGCTGATGTATTAATTACTGCTGAAATATTACAGGTGCCATGGTGAACAGGAGTCTCATGGAATAATTGCACCAAAATTTGTGAGTTCCTGTATCTTTCCCAACTCCTGTTAATGGTCTAAATGAATCCAACCCTGAGTATAATTTTCTGATCATAATATTTTTTCTACAATTGTTTGTAAAGTAGTAAATTGTACAGTGTGTTCTGAATGTTAGAAAGCACTTACTTGGGCAGGAGCCAGCAAGAAAAAAAAATAATGATAATAAGCTAATTTCAATTCCAAATGAACTCATTCCTGCTGCTGCAAATGCACGAGCCAGGCATTGTCCTGGCAGAAGCAACTTGGATTCTTCTGCCCACAGAAAATCAAAATATTTCAGAACAAACAGGTTTTAGAATAAAATGAACACCTGTTACAGTGTTGGCCCAGGGCATTTTGTGTTGGCTGAACTCTTCACCTATCCAGAGGACTTTAAAAAAGGGCACAAATGCAAGAGTGTGATTATTTAAATGATATAGAAAATACAGGAAGGTTGGAAGGTGCTGGAAAATAAAAGTCTGTACCAGGGTGTGCAGTGGGGGGTTCACAAGTTCTGCCTCTTAAAAAAAACCCCACCAAGTGCCCCCCTGGTTTTCTCACAAAACTGCCAAGATTGGGCTAAAAATATTGCCTCTATTTGCTGCTCCCATATTCCAAAGTGCTTTGATGGGTTTTTTTCTCTCAGTCGTTAGTGCTGCAACATTGACTTTAAGTGCCTTGGGATCTTGTAGGTGGGATTTTACCTTATTTTGTAGTTTCAGAAGTCTTGTGGCAAACAAAACATGATCCTGCTAAAATCTGGGGTGACCCAGCCTGTGAAAAGGTTGTTCTTGGTGGGAGAAAAAGGAACTGGTTGACTTGGGATGTAATTACAACCAATCATCAAATAGATATCAGAAAGGAGTTGATCTTTAAGGTCCCTTCCAACTCAGACTATTCTATAACTCTAAAATTATTTTTTAAGCTAAAACTCCATTCCAGGTGTCTCTTCTCACTCCCTCTTCCCTCAGTATTCTGCCTCAGGCTCCTCCTGCCTTTCCCACTTAATTCTGGATGCTTTTAAATAGTTGATTTTCCTAAAGCATCTGAAACCCCAATCCACTCTTGCTTTCCAGCAGCCTCAGGTTTTTCACGCCAGAGATGAGCCGAACCTGATGGTTATTTGTGAATCTCACGGTGTGATTTTCTGTGAACAGCCTCAGTTTCCCGTTCAAGAGGAGGAAAACATTGACCTTTCTGCCTGTCACCACCCAGTGAGTCACTGCTGACAAACGTTTGAGGCTGATGTGCATCACATGCAAGAGAAATCAGCGTTGCAAACCCCCCTGCTTTATTTTGGGGTTGGTGCTTCAGCTGGGCCTGGAGAAGTGCCTCAGGCTCCTCCTGTCTCATCCAATTATTCACCAGCCCCGTGTTGTCTCCCAAGAACTCGCTGGACCATTCGTTGCTCTGGAGGTGACCTGAGGTCCCGTGGCCAGGAACCTTCTCCCAGGGATGGGGGTTGATGGTGCAAACTGGGCACTGGGGAATCTGCTGAGAGAGCAGGAAAATCCTCCCTGGTGGGTGGGAGGGTGAGCACAGATCCCATCCCTGCTGGCCCTGTGTCCCAGGAGCTCCCACTCCACCTTCCCAGGTGTGGAAGGGGCAGAGGGTGCAGAAGGTGAAGGGTTGTCTGTGGTTGCTGTTGCTCTCACTGGAGAGCAGGAACCTTCCTAAGAAGGGCCAACCAAATTGTGTGGCTGATTATTCCTGGGTACAGCTGGGTGAAAATTTGGGCCCATAACACCCAGAGGGTGGCAAAGCCACACTCTGCTCCCTGTGATCCCAGCACAGCATCCTGCTGGCTTTGGAGTGAGAACCCTGAAGGTTTGGGTGAACTCACTTCGCCTCTCCCCAAATCTGGGACTGGACAATGTGCCGAGGTAAAAACTCTCATTCTGGCCAAGGTGAAGGACTCTTTGCTTCGGTTTTTTTTCCTAATTCAGCTTAATTGCAAAGTGTTTGGTGTGATGCTAAGTTTGGCTTGGAACTGGTGGTGTGGTAATGGTTTTAATTTTATCCCACAGCTTGAAGACTGCCTCGTAAACATTAGCTGACAGGCATATCTTTCATCTCACTGACAGCAAAGTTATCTGTCAAAAATCCCAATTAATATTCAGAGAGGGAGAGGAAAAGTAATGCAATTCAAATTAGGTTAAAGCACTTGAGTCAGGATTTGGAAGTTCTCCCTTTGAATATCTCGGATTTCTCTTGAAGGTATTACTGTGTGATATCCAGCTGCAGTGAAACGGTGTTTGTGTCTTTGTGCCAGTTCAGAGGGTTTGTTTTCAGTGCCCTTGTTGGTGCCCCTGCCTTGCCACTCGGTGGCTCTGCCTTAGGCTACCAAGCTCCTTTTTTCCTGGTGCATTTAAATCGTCGTTTCTGCGTTTCCCTCAGTGGAAATATTGTTTATTTCCCTCCATTCTGCGAGCTGAAGATGTTTGATAATCTCTTATTTACATTTTAAAAGACACCAAGTCAAACACGCAGCAGGTCAACCAGCGCTGCCGACACACTTTGAAGAGGGTTTTCAGTGTTTCAAATTGTTCCTTTGCTGAATTGTTTGGAGCTTAAATTCAGAAATTGCAGTGGGCCAAATGCTGTTCCTGCAATAAATTTGCTGCTCTTGTAAAGCAACTGAGAGCAGGGTTTGATCTGGTCTGCCTGTTGTTAATCACCATAATGGTAAACAAACCCTAATGTCGTGAATGCATTAAAAGTAAATGAAAAACAGCATTGCAGGGGAAAGTGGATGCATTTGCTCATTATATACTGAATAACCCAAGCAGTTAATGCCTTTGCAGGCTAATTGCTTTGCTTTCTATTTTAAACCAGAAGTCATATTTGAATACAAATTGGGGTGTTGTGTTTATCATGTACCTTTTTTTTTTTTTTTAATGACTAATTAACTTCCTTTTGCATTTAAACCACTAAAGCCAATTGAACTTGAGGCTCACGAGCACTGGGGACCACATTTGAAACACCAGCAAGGGATCCCAGATGATCTGAAATGCATTACTGGCTGTTAGACCATCACTTCAGATCACCAGGAGAGCAAAGATTATTTGTTGTGTAATCACTTGTAGAGCTCTCTGCTGTTTGCAGAGCAAACTAATGAAATGTGGGCATGTTTATGAAATGCTGTTCATTAAAGGTGATTCCAAGCACTCCAGTTAAATCTTCCTGTTTGCTACAGTGATTATTCTTTTACAATAACAGAGAAGGTTGTAAATGATCAGTTTTGTTATTGAAGATTGATTTTCTGATCAGAAGGGTTTTTTTCCTCTGTGAATCCCAGAATAATTTAGGCTGGAAACGCCCTCCCAGATCGAGTCCAACCTGTGCCCCATCCCCACCTTGTCCCTGAGTGCCACAACCAGTCCTTCCTTGGACACCTGTGGGGATGGGGACTCCAACCCTCCATGCGCAGCCCCTGCCAAGGCCTGACCACCCTTTCCATGAGGAAATTCCTCCTGATGTCCAACCTGAGCCTCCCCTGGTGAACCTTCAGGCTGTTCCCTCTCCTCCTGTCCCTTGTTCCCTGGGAGCAGAGCCCAACCCCCCCCAGCTCCCCCGTCCTGTCAGGGAATGGAGAGAATTCCAGGTGCCCCCTGAGCCTCCTTTTCTCCAGACTGAGCCCCCCCAGCTCCCTCAGCCCCTTCCCAACCCCTCCCTCCAGCCCCTCAGTGTCCTCATCCTGGTTTGATCAGAACTGGACACAGCCCTGGAGGAGTGAACCCACCAGTGCCAGCACAGAGTGACAATCCCCATCCTTGTCCTGTGGCCACACTATTTCTGACACAACTTTCCATGTTTTTTAGGCCCACGGGATCCAGCCTTGTCCACAAAAGTACCTTCAATTCCTGCAGATGGTTCAGCCTGAGGGAAAGGATGTATTTTTAACAAATTGTAATTGCAGCACACATTTCCCTGACAGAGAGCTCTCACACAGTTCGTTGCCTGAACACACTTTCTTATTTTAGTTAATATTTTGATAACGAGCTTTTGCAACTCTGAATGCTTAACATTGAAAATCCTTTTGGAACAGGAGAAGAACAAATCCTCTGCTTTTGTGCCTTTGGTCACTGGTGAGTTTTGTTGACTGAACGAGGGGTTTGGGCACGAGATGGGTCTCACTCTTACCTGGGCTGTGTGTTTGTATTTATCTCAAACCCAGAGTAAAGCCCAGCAAGGTGAGCTGGGCCCTCCATGGTGGGAAGAACAGCCTTCTTTTGTTCTGTTGAGTTCAGCTCTCGCTGAATTCCACCAGAATTCCTGCCAGGTATTCCCAGAGAGGCTGGATGTGCCAGCCTGCCTCGGTGTGCAGATGTTCATGGCACTTCATGCCAACTTCCTGAAATATTTTTCTTTCTCAGCCCGGGTTACTAAGACAACAACTCCACTCGAATCTTTGAAGCAAATTCATTATTTGAATGAACATAAGTCCTCCTGCCACTCCTTGAATTTCTCCAGTCATTTTTAGCTCTCTCACTGCCTCGGGGTGGTTGCAGGGTGCTGACTTGTTAATTAGACAGTCTCTCTTTTCTCTGAAACTCCCAAGAATGTGATGGCAGATGCTGCTGCACAAGCTCTGGTATGAGATGCTGGGGTGTGACAACCACACGAGGCTCATCTTTGGCCCAAAAGGCAAGTGCCGGGTGTCTGGTCCATATTCATGAACACGTCCTACAAAAGGAGGTGGCAGCAGATTGTGCTTTGAAACCGTCGGGATTCAATTCCCTGCGGCACAATCCGGGTGACATGCACTGGACTGAGAATCAGTGGGATGAGAAAAAACAGATTTGGCTTGAGGAGAGTTGAAGTGTCCTAAAAAACACACATGGATGGTCCTTAAGGAATCTGGGAATGCAGCTCAGACACAGCATTTCAGAAACTGGGCATTACTGGTGTTAGTGGTCTGTGTGATGGATCAGAGGACGGGTGGATTTTGAATTAGTACTTCCAAAAATTTGAAGTCAGAGCAGTGAAATAATTCTGTTGTCTTTATGCCTTAATTTGAGGCACCTTTAAAACAAGAACTTCCGGGAGATTCGCCTATAAAGTTTGCACCGAGGGTGCTTCAGGATAATGAAGATGTTCAGGAAACCTGAAAACAGGGAGAGAGGTTAGATGAAGAAAACATTCTAATTGCAGAAATCATCCCTCAAGGGCAAAATGTAATGAGGATTTTTAAAAACATGAGCTGTCTGCACTGTGACATCCATTTAATACCACCGTGCCATGCCAATAATCTGTTAATTCTAACAAATTCCTCCTCCCCTCCGTGTCACCCATCTGGGGAGCAAGTGACACTTGTGACCACGGGGATTTTAAATTAAAGGGCCACTCTGGTGTGACCGAAACAAATGGTGGCACCATTAATCATTTTGTGCCAGTCCATCCTAATTGTCCCATCTTAAATTACAGGACCTGTAGAAAATCCAGCTCTGGGGGTGAAATGATCCCCTTGCACATCAGGCACCCTCAGGGATGTCCACGTTTTGAGGACAAAGTGGGAATTAACAGAGAAATAATGTTACCTGAGGCACTTCCCTGGGTCCCCGCACCACACAAAAGGTGCTGGGAATGTCTTTGCAGTCACAGGCGAAAAACTAAAGAACATTTTTATTCAGTAATGCCCTCGTTGGAAAGAGTGATTTGAAGAGAGGGCTGGGTGTGAGAGGCTCGATTTATCCCCTTGATCCATCGGTGTGTTTACTTACATTTGAATAGGATAAATAGCCAACTTTTCCTTCCCCGCGGGGGAAATGGGAATGTCCATTTAGTTAAATAAAATATGACCCTCTTTGGGATTGTTCTCATCTCTCCTCCATAACCTGCCCTTCCATCCCGGGGCTGTCGATCACTGGGATCTTGGCAATTCCCCCGGGGCGCTTTTATCAGACAGGAGAGGAATGGAGCTCTTTGTCTTCTTGTTTTCTCTTTTCTTCAGCGAATTACAGGTTTGATGCAAATGCCATTAAACTCCCGGGGTGTGTTGGATCATTTTCCTGCCGCAAAGCTGCTTTTCCTCCCGTTGGCTGTTGGGGAGAGGTGAGAGCCTCCACCAGCTGCTGTCTGGGCTGGGTGTCAGTGCTCCTAATTCTACTTTGCCACTCTCCAGCATCGTTTGCAGAGAGCTGACATAATGCCAAAAGTGTGAAATTATACTAAAAAAAAAAAAGAAAAAAATTAAAAATTTAATTTTGCCTGCGTTTCAGAACCTGTAAATTGAAATGGAAAAAAAAAAGGCAAAGTGGAAAAAACCCAACAACCAACAGAACCAGCATGTTACCTCCATGTCAGAGGTATTAGGGGGATTAATGCAATTGTGGGGTTTAAGTAAATGGTATTTTAAACTGGCTTGTGCTCCTTTTCTGGCAGTGATTCAGGCAACACATTCCCTGTAATCAAACCTGCTCTGGAGCACAAAACAGCCACGTTTCCCTCATCAAAATTTCCCAGTAGGAACCTCAGGGATCCAGAGGAAGGGAGTGCCCCTTCCCTTCCCCCTGTGCAAGGCCTGGAACACCACAACCCTGTTTGCACCGTGGGATTTTGGGGTCAGATCCCAAATATCCCCCTTTTTTTTGGGGGTGCTGTGCTGAGGCCAGAAGTGCTTTTTGCAGCCACAATTTTGGTGGAATTTGTGCTGGTTTTAACATGTCGAGGTTCGGGACAGGAGCCAAGATTCCACAGTTTGATGATTAAAAAAAAATAAAAATTGCTATTAAGGTGATTGTTTAAAGGGAAGACAGTGGGGTTTATGTCTCAGGGAATGATGTGGAGCCACAGACAGTTCAGCTCCTACAAATCCTGTTTGCTCTGGCATTTTGGACGTGGTGATGGGTCTTCCCAGCTCCTGCCTGGTGTGACAATGGGTGACGGTTCCAGGCAAGGAACGTGAAGCACAAATATGAATTTTTTTTTTTTTGACTGGATCGATGGTTTGGTCTTCTAAAAATTCTTAATTTTGCCAAAAGCCACGAAGATTGATCAGATCTCTAATGCCAGGGGACATCAAATTTGATGGTTCCTTTGAAACTACAGTGGCTTCATCTTCCAAAACACTGTTTTTTATTTAAAAAAAAACAAAGTAATTTGTGGCTAATTTTAAAATTCTTGTCGTTGAAAGACTTAGAGGGGTTGCAAGCAATACTGTAATATTTGCTCTTATCTGTCAGATATATTTTCACTTGCTTCAAGTTAATTTGTCACATATTTTGTAATTACCATTAACCAGATGAAATGAAATGCACTCCCAACATGGTTATTGGCAGTTTTTCCATTTCATTTAAGCAGCTCTTTTTAATAAACCTAAAAACTTCTTTTTAGATCTTATTCATATTTGCAGGACCTGCCTTTGAGCTTCATCAGCCTGGATGTTGGGGGTTCTAGTTCATTAGGTTTTGAGCCAAATTTTTGGCCCAAATATCCTTGGAAATATTTTTATTTTTATCTCCCTTCCCTATATTTCTCAATAAATATATTTCCCAACACAATCTTTTCATTTATGAGGAATTATCTAGTTTCCATAAGTGCAGGCACACACAGATTAGAACACGGTTTTGTTGCTCAAAGAACCTTTTACTTGTATTTTGGCTGTTTATTTCCTCCTGATATTTAGCCTAAACCTCCTCTCTGTCAATTTAAAACCATTCCCCTTTTGTCCTGTCCATTCTCCTGTAAAAAAATCAATTTTTTTTTCTGATAAACATTCTCAGAGCCATTTTTTTTTTTTTTTAGTTTAATATTGATTTTTTAATGTAGGTTCAGTTTGAAGGCAAGTGTCTGGTTTGTGCTTCGTCAAAAACTGGTCTAGATTTTACAGTGGCTCAGTTATTAAAGGCTGAAAAAGTGCCCACGGGCACTAAAACTGTGCTGAAGTGCCATTGTTTAGGTGGTGGAAGGTTTGGAGAATCTTTCAGTGGCAGATAAGGAAACATCAAAGCCTGGAGGGTTTATTTTACGAGGATATTTTGAAGTCGTTCTTGCATGGTTGCTTCTCTTCCCTGCTGCAACCTGTTGAGTGGAAGGATAATCTTCCTTTTGGATTAGTTTAGGAATTTTGAGGGCAACACGTCCCCATGTGAGGGCGTTTTATTGGAGTTCTTGGTGCTTCTGCTGAGGTTCAATGAGGTGACACAGTAAAACTCGATGGGTTTTCCATCCTGCTGAGCTGGAAGCATTAACTAAAATCCTTAATGCCAAGAAAGGAAATCAACGTAAATATATATATAAATATAGATAATAAGTCCTTCTCTTTCTTCTAGAAATGAAGGTACAAGCAAAAAAACATCCAGAGATGACAATGAATCAGCTCCAAAATGTTTTCTGGGGTTATTGAGGTTGTCTGGGCTGAACTGTCCATTGGGAATGTGCAGAACTAAATCCAGCCTCCAGCCATACACATTGTGATTCCTGCAGGTAAAAGATGATTCAAACCAAGCCGTTACTCAGAGTCGTGTTATTCATCGGAAATTAAAATCTACAACATTTTTTTTAAAAAGTACTTGTATTCAACAAGGAGATGGGGACAATAAATGCGACACAGAAATGCCTTTTAGCAAATCTGCCCAAATTTACAGGAACTGCTGGTTTTCATCAGAGGAAACAACGTTTGGTTGGAGTTGAATGTTGAGGAAATGAAGCGTAAGGAGTGAAGGGGCTGAGGAGAGGTGACAGCAGTGCCTGTCCCAGACAGGAATGCTTGGGAACACTCCATTCTTTATTGCCAGGATTAAATATCAGCAGTGCTTTGCTGTCCCGAGCTGGGAATTGGAGTTTTCTTTCAATAAACCTCATCAATCTCCCCGATCCATCACTCTCTCCAGGCAGGATTTCCAATTCCCCAAGGATCTGTTTGAGGTGCTCAGCCCAGCCCTGCCATGAGGGACACAAAGTTCCCCCAGGAGCCACAGACAGATCCGTGTGTTCCAGGAGACAAATCACCCTCATCTCCATCGAGTGACAAACGCATTTCTGGCCTGATGTGGAGCTGCAGGATGTTCAGAAAAGAGGGGACAAGCTGCCACACAAAATGTATTGGTGATATCGCTCCAGATGTCAGGAATTGCCTGCCAGGGAAGCTGCCAGAGAACCTGCTGATGGCCAGAGGAGTTTCCCTGACAGCCTGGATGTCACTGTTGATGCCACCACCCTCTGCAGGAACATTTGAGATGAATTGTGCACAAGTACATGAGGCCCCTCCTGCAGAGCTGCCTCCAGCTCCGGGAACCAGCACGGGAAGGATGTGGAGCTGCTGGAGAGAGTCCAGAGGAGGCACCAAGAGCACCAGAGGGATGGAGCAGCTCTGCTGGGAGAATTGGGAATGTTCAGCTGGGGAAGAGAAGCTTTGGGGGGACCTGATTGTGGCCTTGCAGGACCTGAAGGGGCTACAAGAAACACGGAGGGAAACTTTGACAAGGGATGGAGGGACAGGACAAGGGGAATGGCTTCACACTGAGAGAGGGCAGGGTCAGGTGGGATATTGGGAAGGAATTCCTGGCTGGGAGGGTGGGGAAGCCCTGGCACAGGGTGCCCAGAGAAGCTGTGGCTGCCCCTGGATCCCTGGAAGTGCCCAAGGCCAGGTTGGAGCAGCCTGGGACAGTGGGAGGTGTCCGTGCCCATGGCAGGGGGTGGGATGGGATGAGCTTTAATGCCCTTTCCAACCCAAACCATTCTGGGATTCTGTGACATCTGCACTTTGCAGGATGCGTTGGGTTTGGAGACCATGAGGAAAACTCCCAAGTCAAAGGACAGACCAACGTGTCCATTAGTGCAAACTGGCAACTTTCACCTGAAGGGAAAGAAATTCTACCAGCTCAGATTTACTGAGGCTCCAACCAAAGGCTCATAGTAAAGTTACAAGAAGTAGACAGCAGTTTGTCCAGAAACAAATCCTCATAACTACTGTTATTGATAGAGAGTGAAACGGGGGCCTCAGAATTACTCATCCATCATTCACGGAATGAGGCCCTGGAACAGGCCCTGCCTGAGCCCTTCACAAACATTATTACATGAGTAAGACCATTAATTTATAACATCACCGAGGAAGTACTTCAAATGAGGCTCACACTTAAGGCTTTTGATGAGTCAGGGCTGTAGCATTTTAGTGCTTATGGTCAAAAATTACCCAAAATTGCAGGAGAGGAACAAATCCTTCCTCTCCTGTGACCTGAGGGGAGGCAGGGAAGGGTGAGGGGAGTGTGGCACCTGCTTTGGGGACAGTGAAACCCCCTGGACAGGGATCAGCTTTTGGCAGAGCTCTGCAGCAGCTTTGCTCTTTGGCCCCTTCACTGTCCCTGCCTAAAACCTTTCCAGTTCCCAGCAAAATGATCCAATTGAACCCTCCCCCTGCACCTTGCAAAGCCTCCAAAATGTAATAAAACATCTCTCCAAGGGCTCTGGCAGAGGTAGGCAGCCAAACCCCCCTGAAATTTCATTAAGAGTTGGGCTCCCTTCAGCTCTTCTGGAAAGCCCAATGCACACAGGTGATTTCTGAAGCAGGAAAGTGATGCCCACAATTCCTGCACCAGTGCCAAGGGCAGGGATGCTGCCAGTTTTTCACTCCTGCCTCAAGCCCTGGCAATCTAAAAGGGACAGGAATATTGTTCCCATTTAAAAATGCCTTCCCCTCCCTCTTTTTGGCCATGGCTTGTTTGAAAGCAAAGGCTCTTCGAGCTCGAGGGTGTAAATATTCTGAAGTTTTAATGCAGTGTTGGAAGTTTCAGCAGGTTTGGGGGTTATGGAGAGCACAGGTTGTGCAGTGTTAGTAACTGCATTTATAATAAATTCCTGCCTTTTAGCTCAGTGCTTCTTGCCACCCAAATTCCCGCGTTATTAATATTCATTTAACATTTTTAATGTGTTGTAAACTACTTCTTGAAAGAACGTAAAGTGAGATAGATGTGCCTGGCCTCAAATAACGACAAAGGGAAATTTGAATTAATCTAACATTTAAATATCAGGGAGGAAACAGAGGCACTGCTGCCAGGGCTCCTTCATGTTGGGCACTGCAAGTTTTCCAGGTTGTCTTTGTTGTTTTAGTTTATCAATGAGTGGTTTTGGGGTTTTTTTTATATTGATGCCTGGGCCTTTCTGCCCCTCCCTGTTCCTGCTAATCAGAGTGAACATCCCTCATTTAGGATGACTGAGGAGTCCCCAGAGCCAGCTGAGCCTTGGCAAGCGAAGTCACCTGTGTTAATGAATCCTCATTGGAAATAATTTGCATGAGAGGCTCAATTTACAATATTTTCAGTGTAAATTGCAGGATAATTGGGTGTGAAGTCATTTTCCTCAGTTCCTCGGGGAAGTGGCTGCGTGAGGAAGGTCTTGGGAATTCCACCCAATAACAGCCAGATGTTCAATTTGTGGCAGCTTTGTTGGAAAACTCGTTCAACTTTGGGTAACAGTGAACAAATGTATTTAGTGACATATTCCATAGTCAACCCCTCTGATTTTTTCATTGCTTTTGGGTGACTGACATAGAATTGAAATCAACCTTTTGGCAAACTTTTCCAATTTTAGGCAACCTACTCCTGTGCTGGAATCTGCTCCTCAATACATTGAACAACAGCAACACTCCCAGCCCCTGGGAGGTGAATTCTTCTGCTATTTTCCTAAGAAATCCTTTAGCCTTTGAGATTCCTTTCCCATTTGATGCCAGACTACTGAAATACAAATTCCAGGTTTGCTTCCAGGCCATGAAAAGGACTCGCTGGTGTATTTGAGTCAACCTTTGATTTTGAATTCTCACCTTCAGAGTTAACAAAGAACATTTGTAAATTTTGAGGGAGGGGTGTCTTTTCCAAAAGGGACCTGGAATTTCCAATTCCATGGTCAGGAGGGAGTTTGATGCAGTTGTTTGTCTCAGCTCCAGCCAAGGACAGGCAGGATTTACATCTCCTTAGTCAGGCACCTTTCTTGGGGGGGAAGAGACTGAGATAAATTCTCTCCCAGTAATTTCTCTTGTTTCTAAAGGGAAATCACTTGATTTTGGTGCATTAAAGAGCACAACTCTTCCTGCAAAGGATATTTTGGGAGAATGACAAGAATTCCTTCAGGTGCCCAGGAAATGCTTGTGGAAGTTTAACCTTGGAGCTGCACAAGGAAAGGGTAAAACCCAGCCCCCAAATCTGTTATAAAAGGAGCAGAGAACAACAAACCGGTTCATAAACTGACACCATTTGATATCTTTTCTAAATGCCATCTGCAAAGGCTATAATTAGAATATAGAATATTTCCTAACTCATTTCAACAGCAACAAAAAGATCAAAAAAAAACTTTTGAGGCGTAAATTTTCAGAAGACACAGAGCAATAGATGCTGAAAAGCTGCACTGAGTCAAGATAAGAATTTGCCTCGTAGCTGTTATTGTTAACACAGACTTCAAATGAGCTTGACATTGGCTCAGGAATGAGTATTTAGGACAAAGCAAGAAATTTCCTGGGCCTTTCTGCCGTCTGTATCCACTGAAGTTTAATTTAGAAACAGCTTCTCACATAGAGAATGATGATGTAATGCCAAGAGGTTTGTGTCTGAATTTTCAAGCAAACCCCTGAACATTGGGGTTTTGAAATGATGCGATGATAGTAAATTATTTAAATATAATAACAGGCAGCATCCTGTTCAAGGTACAGCACAGCCTGAGTGCTGGGGCAACCCCAAATCCTCTTCCTGGACAATATGACAAGGTTTAGGTGCCTACACAATGTCCTGAAAAATGTCAGATACCCCTAAATGCAGGTCCTGGCTTAAAGCTCTCCCTGGGTACAATTAATACTTTCCCAGTCAAGTTCTTTTGTGAACATACAATAGGCAAAACATTAATTTATGCTGTGATTTCTACACTTTCGGCTGCTCAGTCTCACAGGTTGGTGTTTGAGAGTTTGAGTCCTGAAATGCCCTTTAGGAGAAATCTCCACATCTTGGCAAGTGCTGCTTTATCCCCCAAATGCCGGTGCTGCCACCAGGGGTGGCAGGTCCTGTTTGGGAGGATCTCTTGGAGGAATTATTCCATGTTTTGGGGTTGGGGGGGGGGAGGGTGTTGTGGAGGGAAATCCACCCCCACGAGCAGCACAGTCAAACCCAAACCCTCAGAGAAATGTTTGAGGCGTGGCCCAAGCTCAGCCCTCCCTGAGCCTCCCCATGGCTTCCCAAAGCCCAGGATCACATTTTGGGGACCTGCTCCAAGGCTGACGTTCCTGTGCTGGTCAGACAGGAACCATCCAGGGCAGAGGGGTTGATGCAGGGGCTGTGTGAGCACAGGCTGAGCTCAGAGCCAGCTCTCCCACTGCCGCCTCTGATCCATCACCTGCAGGAACGGGGAGGATGGATGGGCCCCTGGTGACCCCCACTCAGTCCCACTTAATCCCTCTGCACATGAGGGAGGTCCCCTGATGTGTGTCCTGGGCAGAGGGAGGATGACAAAGTGCTGAAGTGCTTGTCACTGTCACAGAAACACGAAGCAGGAGAGGTGAGGGTTGGGTTTTTCAACAGCTGCCGTTACCCCGGGTTCTCTTGGCTTGCAGACCTTTATTTCTATTTTTACTTGTATCCTCACGTTCACTGTGCTGACAGTCAGCTTTTAGGGACAAAATATTACAATGAGAACCAGAGTTTGCAGGGAAATGATGCATTTCCTCTGCTGCCCAACCTCCCCTCCGCTGCCTTTGCCTTTCCCCACCTCGGTCTCCACGAAGCTGAATTATTTGAATGGATCCTGCAGAGGGAAGGTAATTGCAGTGCCTGACACTGGGATAGTTCTGTGCAAAATGACGTGTTAGCCTGGTTAACAGAGTATTTCTTTCCATGAAATATTGATTATCAGTGGCTTGTGCTGGCAGGCACTTTGCTGTTTGCTGCACAAGGAGCTCAATGCCCACGTTCTGTTGTGGGAGGGTTTTTTGCGAAGTGAACTGTTCAGGCTCATGAATTTTCATGTTTTGGCACTGACTGACATCTGCACAGTAACTCTGCCAGTGACTTCTCAGTGCATTTCCCTCATGCATTTTAGACCTAATCCATTCCCAAATCCCTGGGGAGAACGAGGATGTTTAAACCCAGAGTCTTGCCCTCCCTTCCCCAGGTGTGCAGCCCCCAAAAGCCCAGATTTCTGGGGGGGTTTCCTAAATTCTGTGACCCAAATATTCCTCACTGAAACCTCTCAGAGCTGGACATTGCTGGAGCTGCCTTAGAAACAGAGATGTTGATGTTGCACAGACAAAGATGGAAAAAAGAAGACGTAACAGCAGAGCAAAATCAGATATTCGAGCTGAAATCAGAATTCATGACCTCAAAATGAATTAGCAGAACGACACGGACATGGTGAAGGGAAACAATTTCTGAGCAGTTTTTACCACCTTGTGGTTTGTGTTTGCATCAGTGGTAGAACAAGCCATGATTATAAGGCAAAACCAAGCAAATCTCTGATTGAGAAAGAAAGAAATTCAAAATAAACTTCTTTTTTTTATTATAATTTTTCCAAAATGAAATGTGGGTGGCCTAATGACATCACTGCAGGTTTGCCTCTGCAAAAAGGAAAGATAAGGGCTTTAAGGTTTGCAGAAGCTTAAGAAAAAACACTGATTTTTGTAAGAATTACACCCTTTATTTGTCTCATTATCTGTTGCATTTCCTTGAAGCTCGAACTGCTCCAAATTCAGAATTCCCACGGCAAAAATCAGAAGGAAATGCCAAAGATGTGCCTCACACCAAAGCAAAACCCGTCCCAGGGATGCCCCAAAGCTTTCCACGCAGATCCTGCCTTGGAAATGTTGTGACCTCAAAGCACTTGAAAAGGTCAGGACAACTCGTGGTGATTTGATCATCTCTAAACTACTCTGAAACATCTAAACAATGGTAGAAGACTCGCAGCTTCTTGACCTTAAGGAGACAAAATGTTCTGGGAGCTTTTCATAAAAAAATATTGACGCCTGTTCGAGATTTCCAGAAAATCATTTCAGGGTGATCAAATGAAAAACTCTTTTTTTTTTTTTTTGTCAGGAAATGCTTGACTAGTCCCAGCTCCATCTGTTCGAGGAAATAACTTCCACGGCAAATATTGTTTCCTCAAAAATGGCCCTGGCAGGTTTTTTGTCCTTCAACTTGGGAATTCTCCGAGATCTTTGTCGAATTTCACCTGGAGACTGTGATGGAATCATCGCAGGGACACCGGGGATGATGTGCTGCAAATATAATAAGGTGAATGTAACTTCTTTTTCAAATGTCAGGATGGCATTTTGGGGGAAAAAAAAAAAACCCAAACCCTGAGCTCTCCTTTCCTTTCCAGTTAAAATATGTACCAGTGATTTCAGTTTGCACAAACGAGCTCCTTGTAGGGCAGCACAATGATAGTTATTATGAGATTAGAACAGAACAATAATCCACTTAAATTATTAACAGCAGCTTGGTGCTTCAAAGTGACCTAATGGTCAATAAAAATGAAAGGACTCCTGTCAAAACAACCAGAGCACACATTTGCATATTTGAAAAAGCGGTGAACAGGTTTTTTTTTAGTGATAGGATTGGGCTGAAAACCTGAACAATGAGATTTTCTGGCGCGTTCTTGGAACATATTGCACACCTGGGGATTGAAAGGCATTTTCTCTTTGAACCACGGCATATGCAAGGGATTTATGTTGTTCAAAGTGAAAATGTAAGTGGACACTAATATCCTAATTCATCAAAGAATAAGCACAGGCTTAAATCCACCTTTACTTAGCAAAGCTCTCAGGAATGTGTTTACCTGCAGGAATATTCCAGTGACTAATGAAAGCAGGAGTGTGTGTTTACAGGTACTGGAAGGGATTAGGAGAACCGTCCAAACTTGTTGAAAAGACGTCTAAAGTGGCTCTCTGATTTCTTTCCTGTTACAAATGTTTTTGAAACCAAAATAAGCCCTCTCTGTTTTTTTTTTCTTTGTGTGTGTGTTTTTTTTTTTAATCCTGGGTTTAGAACATACTTGATACTTCCAGCAGGGACACCTCCCACTGCTCCAACCTGGCCTTGGGCACTTCCAGGGATCCAGGGGCAGCCACAGCTTCTCTGGGCACCCTGTGCCAGGGCCTGCCCACCCTCCCAGCCAGGAATTCCTTCCCAATATCCCATCTATCCCTGCCCCCCAAGCCATTCCCCTTGTCCTGTCCCTCCATCCCTTGTAAAGTCTCTCTCCATGTTTCTTGTAGCTCCTCCAGCTCCTGCACAGCCACAATCAGGTCACCCCAAGGTTCTCTTCCCCAGTTGAACATTCCCAGCTCTCCCAGCCTTTCCTCCCAGCAGAGCTTCTCCATTCCTCTGATCACTTTGGTGACCTTAAAGGCATATTATCCTATGGCTGGACTTGTCTCAGAATATTCCCCTCATTTCTGCAGTGGTTTGGTGCTGGGTGTGGAAGGCTCAGTATTTCCTGACTGAAGCTGTTGTGTTTTATGCATTCAGCAGAACGGCTCAGTGAAAAGGAAGGGGAAGTGTAAAGCACCAAGGGAAGGACTTTATTCCCAGTGAATTAGCCCTTCAGCTGGAGAGTGCTACACTCTGCCTCTGTTATCCACTCCATCAATTAATATTTTCCAAAGCCTTCTGAAGCAAAATCAGCTCTTCAAGCAAGAGCTGGGAGCACCTCATTGTTCCTCCAGCACAGCAAGTAGCACCATTTCTGGCTGCTCCTGAAATGAAGGAGATACCACATATTCAACCTAGAAAGGGGCCAGTTTTATCAGAGGTGACCTTTGGGGTCACGGGACAACTCAATAAACACAGGCACCACTTTCCTGTGGCCCTTGTGCTCCTTGTGAGCTCTGTGCTGCTTCTCTGGCCTTCCTTCACTGCCCCATTTGTCATTTCATGGCAGGATAATTCCCAAAGTCAAAGCCATCCATCTGGCTGACCTCCTTGGAGTGCCTATATTTGTAATGCTATTAAAAGATGTTATGGAGAGATGGATGAACAGTCCCTCTTTCCAGGACAGTATTTATAGCACGTCACTACCAGGTAACCCTGGAGTCCCTGGAGCCCCTCTCTGCTGGATCGCCGCTGTACTTGGCAGTATCTGCACATCCCTGGAACAGGAGAACTTGGGAATTGCAGAGGGCAACCACAGGGCCTGGTGCCAGGCCAAGTCTGCCCTCGCTGCAACCACACATTGCCTGCAAAACACAGCTCAGGCTCCTGTGGCATTTCCACGGCTCGGGGCACGGCCACAGGGTGACTGGGGCTGCCCGGCTGTGCGAGGGGATTCCGGAGCATCCCGGCACAGTTTGGGGCGGCTGAAAGACTTCCTGGGAAAGCAAATTTTCCTGGGCAAAACCACAGGGGTGAGCCGCTGGCCCAGCGCGGTGGGACAGCTCAGGGTATCCCTGAGCACAAGGGATGCGGGGCGGGGGCTGTGCGGGGTGGGGTGGGATAGGATGGGATGGAATGGGATGGGCTGTGCAGGATGAGGTGTGTGGGATGGGATGGG
>WEKX01011352.1:517091-566537 GCA_013390025.1 Pitta sordida
ATGAGATGAGATGAGATGTGCAGGATGGGATGGGATGGGATGGGATGGGATGGGATGGGATGGGATGGGATGGGATGGGATGGGATGGGATGCGATGGGATGGGATGAACTGTGTGGGATGAGCTGGGACGGGCTGTGCAGGACGGGCTGTGCGGGGAGGGGCAGGGCAGGGTGGAGCGGTGCGAGGAGGAGCGGCAGGCGGTGCGGGGCTGCGGGAGGCGGTGCGGGGCTGCGGGAGGCGGTGCGGTGGTCGCTCCGGGGGCGGTGCGGAGCTCTCCAAAGGGCGGTGCGGGCGCGGCTCCGGTGCTGCTCTCGCCATGCGGGTGTGCTGAGCGCCTCGGCCGCCTGTCCCGGGCAAGGATGGCCTCCAATTTTAACGACATCGTGAAGCAGGGCTACGTGCGCATCCGCAGCCGGCGCCTCGGGGTGAGTCTCGCCGCCGCCTCGGGGCTTTGCTCTCCTATTTATTTTTATTTATTTTTTTTCTCTCCCAGCCGCTCCTTTGTCCTCCCTTTGCAGACCGAGCTCAGCGCGTGCCTCCGCAGGGAGACGGCAAACGAGATGTTGGAGCAGAGGAATAAAGGCAATGAAATATGCGAGGATATGTAATGTCTGTTCAATATACGTGTGGCGGTGTATTTTTCCCCTCTCTCCCGTGGGGAGCCGCGGATGCTGCCTGCCCGCAGGGCTGGGCTGCGCTGCCTCCATCCCCCGGCTCTGGGGGTGTCCGGGGGGGACACAGGGCACAGGAGGGGTCCTGGGGGTGTCCGGAGCACAGAGGGGGACAGAGGAGACTTGGGGGGCTGTGCCCGTGGGACTGAGGGTCCCGGGCAGCTCTGGGTGAGGACCCAGAGCAATTCGGGTGCTGCAGCTCCTGCTGCTAATTAGGGCTTTAATTAGGTCTGGTGTGGGACGGGTGAAGAAGACCTTGCGGCGCCTTCAGGGCTTTTAACTTCGAGCCTCGTAAAAGGAAACTTCACCGAGCCCCCTCCAGCTCCCTGTTTAAGTTTAAACTTGTTTTAGGGGCCGCTCTCCGGACTGCCGCGGCATGTCCCTGGTTTTGAGAGGCTGGATGTGCCAGGAGCGGCAGGGCAGGTCCCCTCGGGGCTGGGATGTGCTCTGGAATTTTGGGCTGTTCCTGCCGTCCGTGGGCTGCCGCTGGTTCCACATCTCCTGTCTCCCTTAGGGAGCCTGCAGGGAATGCACCTGGAGGGGAGGCTTCACAGAAAATCTTGTTATTTGTGTGTCTGCCTCTCAGGGCTGGAAAAGAACTAATGTCTTGTGTTTCCTGAGAGCTGATGTGTTGGCGGTTGAATTGTCCATAGCGTGAGTTTTGCATCTGGGCTTGTTCTGGGGATGTGTGTGAGATCTCTGGAAGCTTTTGCAGGCTCATGGCAATTATAGTTTCATTCTCTTGCTGTATCCACGGTCAGTGACTTCTGCTCAGGTTTGCTAACCCGCATCTCCCTGGCGTCTTTGGAAGCAGGGTTTTAAAGTATCCCCTCGGGCTGGTTTTCTCATACCTGCACTTGCAGGCACGGCTCTTTCTGTAGGGTCTGTGGGACTGTGGCAGATGGGGATAACGTCATTAGGAGAGGACTTGTAGTAAATTTGGCAGGCTCGCTGTGTCGTGACTGTCTTTTCATTATTGGATGTATATTGGTGTCGAGTTTGCTCCACCATCAATGATGAGTGAGATTAAACTATGATACATATTTCTGTGCTGTGACAGGGAAGCTCAATGAACTCACTCAGTGTGAATAAGGTGCACCTAAGTCCAAGATACTTGTAAATTCTGTTACTGCCTTTCCTTCATTAAGGCTTTCCAGACCTCTCAGAGGGTGCTGGTGGTGAGGAAATGTTCCATGCCCTTTAAGCAGGGGTGTGTGTGACAGCTGAATGCCAAAAAAAGGAAGAAATAGAGGGTGACACTGAGCCCATGGAAGTGGAACAAATGTTAAAGTTTTTTTTTTTTGGAAACAGTGACTGGGAAGTACAAAAGGAGTGGTGAAAAATGTTTTTGTGAGGGAGTCCAAGTGAAGTCCCAGCGAGTTCCTTGGGCCGTGGATGAGCTGGAATTCAGAGCCAAGAGCTGCTGCCTTTGGCTCCGGGTGTTGTGTCCTGACCCCTTTCCTGTGCTCTGGAGAACCTCAGGGAAGGTGGTTGGTGCTGGGATCTGGCTGCCACTGCTTTGCATCTTGTGTGCTGGGAGGGACAGGTGACCTGTTCAAATCCTGCTCTGTTTATTTGGTAATCCGTGATTTGATCGTGGTTTTCTCTCCAGGTCGGAGTGTTGGCCCACGACCCAAGAACAGAGGGTTGAAATGTGGCTGCAGGTTTCTTGCTCTAGTATTTTCTATGAGCTGCTTAAAAACCCAGAGCCCTGATTTACAGCACTCAAGTAGAAATGAGTAATTACGATTAACCCAAGAAAAAATACCTTGGAGCTTAAAATATTGAATCAAAAACTTTCCCAAGCCATGAAAATCTCAGGAAGGACGAGGCAACCCCAGCCCTGGGCAGGACTCCAGTTTAACTGGGAAGGATTTCAGTGCTCTGTGTGTGCTGAGGTGTAAGTGGGAGTCGTTAAAATACATTCCCATGTTATGGTGGCACAGCTGTAATCAGAACATTGTCTTTTCAGACTGAACCCAGTGCTGGGTTTGTCTCTAATCCTGTGGTAATTCCATCACCAAGGGAACTGGGAGCACAGCTTGGATCTGCAAATTATCTCAAGAAATGACTTTTCTGAATAACTGGGGTGCAGGTGCTACATTTGGAAAGAAATGGGTGTAGAGAAGCAGCTTGTTCAAACCCAACCCCCTGTTAAAGGAAAGATGCCTGTTCTGGTAGGCCCTGCTTTGTAATTTCAAGGTTGAAATTAGGCTAATTAGTTTTGTACCTGAACTCTTTCTGCGCACTTTAAATATGTAAATTTAATTTAATATTATTTAATAGAATAGTTCCCATAGCAACATTTGTATCACATGTGTCTTCTGCAGAGCCAAATATATTCAGGAGAAAGCTCACTCTTCCCGATTCTTCCCGTCCTTATAGGGAGAAAAAGAATTCCCTCAGCCAATGGTCTCTGTGTGTTCTGTCGTTTGCAGTGACACAGGGGAGGTTGTGTGCTGGAGAACTGCTGACAGTGTGGAAGCACAACCTTAAAACAGAAAAAATCAGCTGTGCTTTGAGGAAAATGCTTCTGTCAGTGACCAGCAGCCACTGGACCTGGTTTTTTTTGGGAGGGAAAGGAGGCACTGGGTGCCTGTGCAGTCACCTCTCAGCTGCTGAAGTGCTTTATAGTGTGGAGCAGGGGAGTTCTTTTATGGCCTCTGTACCTAAAAATGGTTTGGGTTTTGGGGGTTTTGTTGTTGTTGTTATTTGGGGTTTTTTTGTGTGTGCCTATGATTTTCAAGTTGTCTCACTGTGTGGTACAGATGTGACCTTTCTGAGGGGGAATAAGTTATAGAGATGTTTCCTTAATGAGAGAACTAGTTCTTTCAATTTGTAGGGTGGGTGGATGTGTGAACACACTTGAGCTTTTGTTTTAGGTTAGACTGGCTCAACTGAGCGTCCAAATAACAATTAGAAGTGAAAACAAGAACAAATCTTTGGAACAGAGGGGGTTTGTAGCACTCGTGAGCATGAAGAGCTGTACAAGAAAAGCCTTTGTTGGGATGCCTCCAGCTCACCCCCTCGTGGGGTGGGACATTCCCGTCGTGTGTGTTGGTTCCAGTCCCACATTTTTGTTCAAGTCTCGGTTGTTAAGGCTCAGCTTTCCCCTCCTGGCTCTGCACCTAAACCCAACTTTGCTGGAATCCACCTTGCAGCTGGAGCAAGGACTGTGGATGGAGCACAGGAACTGCTGCCTTTGTCGAGATGTGGGCAGGAGTAAGAGCTGGAGGCTCCAGGGGAAGGCAGGTGATGTTCCTGGGTGACTTTCCCAAAGCCTGTCCCTCAGTGTGTAGCATTGGGAATGCTGGTGCTGTGGCACCAGGAGGGTGCTGGTGCTTCTCCTGCGTGTGGGGCATTCCCAGGTGATGCCATTCCCCTTGGAGGACCCTGGGGGGTCTGCAGGCATCTGGGCTGTCCCTGCCTCATGATGTATGGGAGCCTGCTGGAGCAGGGCTTGGCTGTCCGCTCTGAGTTCCTGGAGTGCCCAGAGCACATCCCCAGTGTCCCGTTGCTCTGGGTGCTGGAGCTCTGTTGGTGTCAGAGGGAAACAATCTGTCCCATGAGCTGGGGGTGCAGCTGAGAGCAGAATGGTGCTGATCCAGGAGCAGGGCCCCAGCTGAGGTCGGCTGGTGGCCAGCAGGGATGTCTCTCAGGACTTGGGCGTGTCCTCAGCTGTGCCAAGCTGAGGTGGAGGTTTTTTACCTGGAAATCTGATTTTTTTTGTGCCTCTGGCTGTCCAAGGAAGAGCTGTTCTGTGTTTTTGCTGAATCCTGGGGTTCCTTGCGCTGGGCTGGGGCTCTGGGCTGTTCTTGCAGCCGTATCTGTTTAACAACACTTCTAATTAAATCCTCGGGCTTGGCTGGAGCCCCAGCAGCTGGAGAAACCTCCTTGCTATGCAAGGAATGCTCAGCCTCATCTGTCTGTTAGAGAGGGTCCTCCTTGGAAATTTGGGCTGGATCCAGGAAAAGGATCTGAGCCACCCAATGGGGTTTTTTTTAGCAGCTGAAGCCCAAAAGTGCAGTTCTGCCTCTGCTGATCCATGAGTTTCCTGAGGACATGGAGGATGAGCCATTGTCCTCCAGGGTTTGCCTGACATGCACCAGGTTTTCCAGCCTGGTGGGATTCTGTTGTAACCCTCTGGTGGAGCTGGGTTTTCTGGGGTTGGATTTTTAGGAGGGAGTATTAAATGATGGCTTCACCTCTGCTAAAGATGGGCAAATTCCTGCCCGTCCATCTGGGCTGTTGGCAGAGCTGGAGATGAGCTGAGCTCAGCCCAGACCCTTTTCCTTCCAGCTGCTCCTCTCTGGGAGCCCTTTCCTGGCTGTGTGGGACAGGGATCCAGCCTGTCCTCCTCACTGGCCTTGCCCTCACAGCATCCGTTGATTTTTTTGCACCTCTCTCATCAGTCCCCACATGGAGGGAAGGAGAGAAATCAGCAGTTTTGCATTTGGAAGCAGCTGCATTGGTGCTGTTCATCTCACTGGGACATGTTTAACACACCCTGGAAACAGTTTGTGTGGGTGCCCTTGTTGTGGGCACAGTTTAATTTGGAGCAGCTTCACCAAATCCAGTGAAATCCTGATCCTGGTGAAGTCGGGGAAGCCACAATTATTAATAACTGGGTCCCCTGGGGAGGATGTGGCTGCTGGAACTCCACCAGTGGAATTGTTCCCTCTAGTGTGAACCTTGGTGAGGACAGAAACTGGATCTGCGGGTGTCCAGTTTCTTTGGTGGGTCTGACAAGTCCAAAATCTCTTGATCACATCAGAGAGAAGGAATGTGGTGTGAGGGGTGTCCTCCAGCACAGAACTGGGGCATCCTGGCCAAGCTCTGGTAGGAATTTGTAGTAATTTAGTCTTGAGCTTGTGACAGGAGGGAGCTGATGTTGCCACAACTTCATAGCCCTTTGCTTGTTCCCAAGAAATTCTTAAATGGAATAATGGGAGCAGTGCTCAAATTTCTGAATTAATTGAAAAGCTCAGTGAAAAAAATAATTCTTTGGGTTTTGGACTGCCTGCTTCTTACTTTGTTTAATGCTTTACTGGCAATATTGAATTTCCACCTGAAATGAGGGGGGTATTAAACTTTTCTATTGAGTTTAGGGTTCCTCCACTTCAGGGGAGACTTTCTGATTGTCCAAACCTGAAAAGAGATGGTTTTCCTGGTTTTTCTCTTCCTGATTTTAATCAAACTGGCTTCTGGGGAAACTTCATTGAGAAGATTGGTGCTGAACGTTCCAAGTGACACGTACTTCTGACAAGTTTTGCACAGCCCCGTTTCTGTGAAAGCCTGTGGGAGGAGAGGTAAAAGTGGGGGAGAGACAATCTGCAGGACTAGAACCATATGGTTGAAGAGCTTGGTGCTTGGATAAGCGTGCCAGGAAGTTGGGCTGGGAATTTTGGAGCATGAGCTGTGAAAAGTGGAAAGAAGAATGATGTAAGGCCGGGGGGAAGGGGAAGTTGTCTGCCTGGATCTCCATTTGAAGCGGCTTTATTAATAAAACTTGTGTTTTATTAACACCTCTGCAGCTCCTTTCAGTCTGGAAGCCTTGAGACAGAAAAACTGAGCAGATTTTTCCTGCCCCAACTTCAACCTGCAAGATATTAAACCCATTGGAAATTCATAGTTTTAGCAAACTGTTAAATAAGGTGTTGGAACATATTCACAGATATTGAGATTTCTTGCTGCTTGGAACTCGTCAGTGGCAGCAGGGATAGGATCTGAGCTCTCCCCTTGAGCTGATAAAGGGGATAATACCAGAAAATGTCCTTCAGGACTAAAGCAGCAACAGCTGGGTGAGCAAAACAATGACATTCCAACTTTGCCTTTTTTTTCCCAATAAACAAGTGGTCCTTCTGCTTTTGCTCCTTGTTCTAAACATGGTTTATTTGGACAAGTTTATTGTAAATCTACCCAGAGCACCCTTTTCCTTCCAGACCTGCTGGTTGTGGGTCCCAATTCTCCTTTGCCCTCATTGTTCTTCCTTTGACAAGCAAAACTCTCGGTGGTTTTTTTGCACAGAGGAGGAGGGTGTGTCAGGAATGATCTTAAAGGCAGTGAGAGAAAAAACAACCTCAATTATAAGCAGGTGAAATTTAGTCTTTGGTGGGTTTTTCTGCCTTTTTCATCCTGAATTTATTTCGCAGTGTGAAGGTAATTCTCCTGCTGGTCTGTGTGGCCCTTTGCCCTGGAGTTAGATCAAAGATAAATTAACATTTTGCAGTGTTAGTGGAAACACTTGAAAGAAAGTAACAGATGCAAGGTCTGCTCCTGAGACTGACATCTTAATTTGAGCCTGACATCTTAATGGGATGTTTGTGTAGTTTTGGCTATCCCATGGAAGATGATGGACTGTTCCTATTATCTTTTTGCCTGACTGCATCAAGTGCTGTCAGGAATAGCAGGGAAAGTTCAAGCTATTGAAATGAATAGCAGTTCACTGAAAATAATGTAACTTGTTTCAGTTCACAAGATCAATAGGGTAAACCCAGTGGTATTTTTTTCCCCAGGAACGATAATGTAGGAGGTTAAATTGTCCCTTTATTTACCAAGTAATGTTTGTCTGGGGAACTATCAGTGCTGGCAAAGGGAAATTTCCTCTTAATGCCCTCAGTGATGTCTCCACTCCGGTGAGGATGGATGTTATCTGATTTTTTCTGAATTAATGCATCTGATTGAGTGGCAGCCTCTTGGTGCTGATGGTCAAACTGAAGTGGCTGTTCTGTGTTAAATGAAGTGCTGCAAATTAAGACAGTGCTTTTATAGAGGTTTTAAATGGGAGTTTTTCGGTGGTGGTGTCTACCTAAATGTGAGTGAACTCTTGAACTCTTTCTTTAATTTGTGCTGCACAACTGGGACCTGAGGAATTAGTAGGAGTTGGGTTTGTCCACTTGGACTAATGTGGGATGAGCCTGAGCAAAGGGCACTGCAAGAGCCAGGGGGAAGCTGAAGTTTGCCAGGGCAATCTTGGAATCCTCATTTTAAGCTGTGTTTCTTTAGATCAATTTTGTACCATCCACCCCAACATGAAACAAATAGGAAAAAAAACCCTCAACATTAAACAAACAACTTTCTTCCCCATAGATTCCCAGAGTGGGCCAGGCTGGAAGGGCTCACAGGGGTCACTGGTGCCAGCTCTGCCATCCCAGAGTTGTGTGTGCTCTGCACCCTCAGGACTCCGCTCAGCACTGGGTCCCCTCACTTCAGAGGTTCCTCCTCACGTCCAGGGCACCTTCCTGGGCACCAGTTTGTGTCCCATTGCTGGTCCCTCCTGTGCCCTGTCCCTGCAGACCCAGACACAGGGATGTGTCCCCTCTGGGCCTGTCCTGGGCACTGAGATGCTCCATCCCTTTGGCATCTTTGCCACCTTTCACTGGACGTGCCCCAGGAATTCTGTGTCCCTCCTGTGCTGGGGAGCCCAGAGCTGGACCCACCCCTGCAGATGTGCCCCCCAGGGCTGAGCAAGGGGCAGGATCTCCTCCCTGCCCTGCTGCCACCCTCAGCACTGACGTGCTTGGAAAGGGAAAGGCTTTAGCTGCAGCCCTGTCAGGCAACGCTGAGGTGACTTTTCCCTGGATTTAATGGGCTGGAGATCTGTCACCCTTAACCAAGTGCTGTATTTTCGTGAAGTCCAGCCTGCAGTGACTCCCTTGGGAGCATTATTTGCTCTTTCATACAGATTCACTTTGATTTTAAAGCTGATCCAAGCTCCAGAGGAGCTGGGGGAATGACCTGGAACTGCATCACTTTGTTGTCAGGATTGACAGGGAAATGTGGAAGGAATGAGAGAAGTTTACCTGGTGCTGAGACAGTGCAATGGAGTAACGTGGAGGCTTGAGGTGTCTGGAGGGCTGGCAGGTAATGTGTTTGTTACAGAAAAACCTGGGCTGCTCTCTGAAGCTTGCAGGTGAATTAATTGGTGAGTGGCAGAGAATGACAGCAGGCCAGGAATGGGCATTTAGCCCATCTGTTAGTCAGGGACTCGCAGGGCATTTGTCACCCTTGGCTCTCCAAGCAGCACACAAGAAGCATCATTAACTGTATTTTGCAGGTGGGCAAGTGGCAACAGACACAGCTGAACTGTTCAAGGATGGAGGAGCTCAGCCTTTCTCCTGTGTCTGGCGCTGGATTCTGGCAGATTCCTGCTGAAGGAATTGCTCTGCTGAGATAAAGCCTTAATTCATGTGCACCTTCTGCCCTCTTTTTGGTTGGTGTCTTAAAATTATAAGTCCAGCTCTGAAATTCAGCTCCTACGAGTGATTGTATGTTCTGGGAGGGGGGTAAATCCTGGTGTTGGGAATTTGTGAGCATGTACAGTTCGTCTCCAAGCATGGAGCAGGTGCCAGCTGTGCCTTCTGAGGAGAGGCTCCCACTCCCTGGCTCCCTCAGGTGAGCTGAGGTGTCCTTGTCAGGGCTGTGAGCTGCTGTTCCCCGGGGTTACTGCATGTGCTCTGCAGCCTCTTCCATCTGATGGACTAATTAGTGAGCTCTGAACCCTTAATGAGCTCTATCAATGCCATTTTTGCCCCCATGTAATTAAAGGTAACCAAATCAGATAGTGACAAAAAAGAATTCCAGACCGTGATTCCTCCTGGTCGTTTGAAGTTATTCTGCAGTTCCTTCATTCTGATACGATATTAATGGTGTTAATTGGCAGGATTTGTGCTGCTGGCCTGGCCCAGCAGGACACATCCAGCTGCACATCCAGCTGCTGGCAGCATGAGCTGGCTGCTCAGGCAGTCTTGAGTCTGCATTGAAGCCTTTACTCTCTTTTCTTCCTCGTTATAGTCCTGGGCTGATTTTCTCCTATCCAGTTTCATGCCTAGAATTAACTGTGCCCATAGAAAGCTGAGCAGATGTTCAAGGATACTTAGCTCCAGCCTGGTTGGGCTTTTCTAAGCTGTCACTGGTGAGAGGGTTTCTGCTGTAAATGAGTCTTGGCTCTCCTCTCCTCTAATGGCCTTACACAGCCCAGAATTACAACCCTTTCTGTGTGTGATTTTAAAAAAAACCCCAACAAGTCAGCAGACCTGTGCTTTGAAGGCTGGAGGTCCATAAAAAGGAGCCTGGAAGTGGAAGGATATTTCAGGTAATGCTTTTTCTAATGATGCTGCATCCAACTCATCATTTTTGCAGGGAGAGCAGCTGGAGGTTGGAGTCTCGCTTTTAATGTCCTTTAGGTCTTGAAATTCTAGACAGTCATTAGAGAGAGTGAAAAATGGAGTCAGGGTGTGTATTGCCCACATCAAACAGCAGGGCTGCTTATCCCTCACGTCTCCTGTCTAGTTTATTACGGTGTCATTTATTTACACATTAATTTCCCACCGAGTCTCCCGGGAGCTGCATGGAAGGATCACCTGGCAGTGCAGATTGAAGGGAAAGAAATGACTCCTGTGCAGAACACTTGGGTTGCTCCTGGGATAGGGCTGGGATTTAGACTTGGCTTATCTTCATGAAGACATTTCAATAGCAGCTGTCACTGTCCAGCTCCAGGTGGCACCTCCCTTGTGTCCTGTGTTCTGCAGCCCTTTCCCTGCCTGGGCTGTTGTGGGTGTTTCCCCAAGGCTGGTGCCTTCCTTGTCCTGCCTGGGCTGAGCCAGAGTCCCTCCAAAGCCCTCAAACAGGGCTGTGTTATAATGTCTGAAAATGTATTTCGGGCTTTTCCCATTTAAGATCTTCATCACCTGGCCAGGATCTGTAATGATGATATTCTGAACCCTAAACTCATCAGCCATTTGAAGGGCTCCATTGCTTCTAAACTGCTTTTTCGACAGTGATTCATTCTTCTAAGCTCCCAGGTGAACCTTTCAAAATTATTTAAAAAACAACCCTCCATCAGGCTGGAATATATCAGCAAATTCCTCCTTTCTTTCAGTGAGTCCATCCCATGTTGAAACTTGCCTGATGTTCCAGCAGTTTTGTTGGGCAAAACCTGTAAAAAAATGCTGCTTGTTTTGCGAGTGTCCCTTGTCCCAAATAAATAAAGCAGGTCAAGCTCCATGACTGAGCTGCCAGGGAATTCTGGGGGAGCTCTTGTGATGTTGTGGGCTTGGCTGCAGCTCCTGAGCACCTGGATGTGCCCCAGGTCACAGCACACAGCCCTTCATCTCCCGAGGAGGATGTGGCAGTAAATCTTGTCTCTGGAGTGAATCTCGTGTAATTGTGAAGGTCTAAAAAAAAAGAAATAAATGAAGATTTAGTCTAAAGTTGTTTTCTGACTGGTGTGCCAAGTGGGAATGGATCTGTAGGCTCAAATCCAGCTGTTTGGGGTTTTAAATCAAGGTTGGAGGAATGGATTGGAGTTCTGAGCCTGAACCGTTAGTGAAAATCCCACTCCTGGTTGATGCAATTCCAGGTGGAAGGGGAGGGTTCTTGAAGGGAAAAGGCTGATTAAAATATCTCATATTTGAGAGCAGTAGGAACCTGCTGGGACTTGCAACAAGAGTAAAAGGTGTATTGATCCAGGAAGCTCTGCCAGGCATTTCTTTGGGCACTGGCCTTAGGGCAAGTTCTGGCCAGTCCCAGAGCTGGGTTTTGCAACTTGATGAAAACATTTTGCAGTCCTGAGCAATTCTGTACCGTTTTGAATGTAATCAGAGAGACAAAGTGCCAGCCTCCCTCCCTTTGAGCAGCTGTGCACTGCTCCTAGTGGAAAACACTGGTTGTGAGGAGGGAGAAGGAGGTTTATCTCTCCCACAAACATGTTTCTTGGGGGGAAGGAGAAGTCCAGATTATTTTCTTTAGTGCTCCAGAGAAGAAAAGAGCTTGATGTAAACCAGCCTTGATTTATGTAGCCATTAGAAGCTGATCCCAATGAATAATGCAATGTTGCTTACTCATAACACACGTCTAATGGGCGTTCAGGGACAGGGGAATTGTGTGGCTGCCAAGTGCAGCGATCTCTGCAGACACATGGACAACTTGGCTGATTTTACAAAGCCAGTGATCCAGTTTAAATGTCTTGTTTAAGTCCTGCTGGACACGTTTCAGTGCAGGTTGGCTGTGTGATTCTTTCCTGCTTGTAATTGTTTTCGACTTGTGTTTTTTCAGGATGAAGCAGAGCTGAACGCAGCTCTCACCGTGGGGGTGCAGTGGGGTTGGGAAAAGGCTGGGCTGGAAAAGTAGAGGCAAATCGTCATCTTATGGAATAAACACATTTAAATGAAGCATTTCTAGTTTGTGAGGCCATGGGAAGATTATGGGGCCACACAGCCTCACTGAGTTGATGCCTGAAGCTCTTTACTAGAAAGCAGCCCTGCAGCTTTCCATGAGGAAACAGCTTCCTGCTGGAGATGTGCTGCCTCAGACGTGTGAGGAGGGGATGGGATTAAATACAGGAGCTGCAATCTGCCTTGCTTGGCACCGTTTCATTTTTCTAGAAGCCAAATTCTAGAGCCAGTCTCCTCACAAATTTCCTTTGAGTGGAAAAATCTAATTTTTATTTTATTTTTTAATAGAAGAATTAAATCCAAACCTTTGGCAGTTGCTGGCTGGTTGCTGTGTGCACAAATCCCTATTGGAAGGACTTTGTTCTTAGAACTCCAACCCACTGGAGACTCCCTAAAAGTCCAACCCAATGCTCAGATCATTTTCCAGGGTGTGAGTTTCTTACCAGCCTTGCGGAAAAGTGGCAGCATTTTTTTCCTGCAAAAGAAGGAAAAAGGCAGAGTTAGAGGAGACTGTGAAATGTCTTGAGCTGTTGTGCTGTGCCTCTACTGGATTAGCTGTTTCTAGAGTTTATCAGGCACAACAAAAGGTTCCTGGCAGTAGCTCAGGGTTTTTTGGAAGCCATCCCAAAGTGCTTGAGAGAACTTGCAGCTCCTGCTTTTATAAACCCCAAGTTGGTGTTTATTTGACACCGAGTTCAGTGTCCCTGTAAATGCAGCTCATTGGAATTCTTTGTTTTAGGGCAAAAGTGCAGAAAAACACACCACAGGAATAAAGCCAGAGCAGCTTTCCCTGAAGGTTCACTTGTTCACGGAGGAGAAATTTGCCAGATGAGACTTTGTGCTGCTGTTTCTGACCTTTGGATCCCTCTTAAATAACAAACAAATAAGGGGTTGTTTGGTTCTGAAGTAAAATAGGTTTGTTTTGCTGTGGTTTGCTTTGTTGTGGAATTCATGTGTCTTTGTTTAAAAACAAGAAGTTTTAACCTTCATGCATCGAGCTCTGAAAAACAGCCACCCCCTTCCAATTGCTAAATATTTAATAACTATTTCTAAATATCCAAATAAGCTACTTCCAGGTGCTTTTTCAGATTGATTCCTGACTCAAAGTACTGGTGAGGGGTGAGGCAAACTGCCTTTGGACTGAAATGCGGATTTTAGTTTCTAAATTCAAATGTTTTGTTTCTTGGGTGGAATCGTTTGTGCTTCCTGTGTAAAGGACATTTTAGACACTCCGAAATGCAGCTCTGGGTGATGCTGCTTTTGTGCTGAGCTGGGAGGTTGGGAGGAGCTGCCAGGGCTCCATCCCCATCCCTGATTCCAGGACACTCCAGGCTTTGGGTCATCACGGAGACTCAGGTTTCAGAGAATATTCCCAAACCCCAACTGACCCAGGAGGCCCAGAAGGTCAGAAGGAATTTTTCCACTTGTCTCAGCCAGATGCCATCCCTGGATGTGTCCAAGGCCAGGCTGGAGCAACCTGGGACAGGGGAAGGTGTCCCTGCCCATGGCAGGGGGTGGGATGGAATGATCCTTAAAGTCCCTTCCAACCCAACCCATCCCCTGGTTCTCTGCTGAGGAATTCCAGGAGCTCCTTTGCTGCCCAGTGTCTTTCCAGCCCCAGGAGGAGCATGGCAATGTCTGGGCATTCCTGCCTGGATCAGAGGGGCAGGAATCCAGATACTCAGGTTGTATCATTCCTTTGAAGTCACTCCTTTGCCTCCAGTTGTAATGATTTGGAGCAGATGATGCTGAGAGCCCAAAATAGAGCTGTGCTGGTGTGACCTTGGCCATGGGTATTGGATCTCTGGCTTTGGGGTGATCCACTGCAGAAACAGGCACCTTATTTCCCTCAGGTTTTGTGGTTTTTACCTGCTCTGTGAGAAGCTGAAGTTGTCAGGAGAGACTGTAGGGAGTCAACGCTAAATTTTGATACTTGAATTAAATCCTGAGTTCGACTTTCTCGGGGAAAACTTGGGAAGTTTGAGGTGTTACATAAATGCCAGCTCTCCCTGTTCGCTCTCAGCACCTCAGATCCTGCTTTGCTGCTTGGATTATCTAATCACTGCCAGCCCAGGGCAAGTAATTACAGCAGCTAATTCATGGAGCAGGAGTGGAAATATTGATTTGAGGGGTAAATGAGCCCAGTATTCCTGAGGGAACAGGCACCTAAAACATCTGGGGCTAGCAAAACAGCTGGAGAAACACAAATAGCTCGTGTGAGGAGCCTCTGCCAAGTCTTGGGCACGTGGAGCTGTCACTGGCATTTCTGGACAGTTCAGTTCAAACCTTTGCATGAAACAGAATTCAATTCAGAATTCAATTCAAACCTTTGCATGAGTGGCCAAGAAGCTGGAAAATTCCAAGGAAATGTTGGAATGTCCAGCTGGTGCCTGTCCGTGCTGGATGTTCCTGCAGCCAAGGGGGCCGGGAATGTGTGTCCACACGGGAGGCAGGATGGTGAAACTGGGGGAAACAGCTGGAAACTGGTGGAAGCAGCAGAGCCTCAACAGGTTTTGGGTGCAGAAATGAAGTTCTCACTATTTTCCATGGACCTAATAATAATTTTGTGGTGAATGCATTGATTAGAACCCATCAGGGGTTCAGAGGATGGAATTCCTTGTCTCGGGAGTCACCTGTTGGGTGCTGGCTGGGCTGGTGAAATGTTTGTTGTTGGTGTTCATCCCTTATCCAGTGAATTTCTTCTGGGAACTACTTGGTAATGGCTGCCCTGATTTTTTTTTTTTTTTATTCTTTTTCTTTGAAATCACACTGATTTTTGGTGGCAGTTTTGATTTATTTCGAACTTACCAGGTGTTACTTTGGAATTACTGATTAAGTGTGGGCTGGGAACAGTTGGCAAGGCTCAGAATTCTTGCCTTCCGTGCAGGCAGCACGGTGACTGAGCTGAGAGCTGGGCTTTGGAATGGAAAAAAGGTGGCATAAAGTACCCCATGGTTAAAGGATGGGTGGGAAGATGGCAAGAAATGGTGACAGAAGTTGGAGGAATGAAGTTGGGCTTAATGCTGTAGATGGAAAGGGTTTTTTTTTCAACCACTCTGCACAAACTGTGCCCCAACTGATTTAAATTCAGCCAGCAAAAAGCCAGTTGTCAAAATGCTCCTGGGTTCTGCAGGTCAATGATCCTTTTTAGCAGTAATTCAGTGTTTTCTCCCCTGTGTCTCACTCGGTGTCACCTCTCCTACTCGTGCAGGGGAAGGTCCATCCCTCCCTGTCTCGTCCAGCTTCCTTCACATCTGCCTTAATCCTGCAGGACAAGAGGCAGGAACAAATCCACGTGGCTAAAGTGTGTCACTTCATTCTTAAAAAGCGGTTTCCTGGAGAGCCCTGCATTCATTCTCAAGCATAATTGCAGCCCTTCCCTCCAAGCACCTCCCAAAGAGTTCCTGGGTGTGTTGTAATTCCAAAATAAAAAGGATGTGAGACCCCATTAACTTGGTGGAATGTTTGCTCTGAACTACCCAGAGTCATTAATTGTAGCTCCAGAGCAACACCTGATTTCTGAGTTTAAGTTGTGTGTGAACACCAGTGAAGATACCAAATTTCCTCTCTTGTGTTCCCAGATTTACCAGAGGTGCTGGTTAGTCTTCAAAAAAGCTTCAAGCAAAGGACCAAAGAGGCTGGAGAAGTTCTCAGATGAACGAGCTGCTTACTTTAGATGCTACCACAAGGTAAGACACGAGGTTGTTTCGCAGAGTTTTGTTATTTAAATCTAAATTTTATATGTATCAGCTGGCTGAAAATTAGAACTTTTTTTTAACCCTCAAGGTCCTAAAATTAGATCTCCAATACTTTGGAGTGGCTGCTGCTCTTCATATTTAGAATAACAACCATCCAAGGGAACATGTGAATTCAAAACAGGCACTTGCAGGTTCCCGTTTTCCTGGGATTTTGCATCTGTGGGAAGACACCACCAGCCACAGCCACGAAGGACAACATGCCCGTTTTTCTTGAATTAATGGTGTGAAAACCTTTGCTAAATTCAGTATTAAAAGGATGAAGTTTTTCCCTCCAGTCACTTCTGTATCATTTTGTGCACCTTTAATTTCACATTCACCTGAGGATTTACCTGTGCAATTCTCCTGGGCATGGAGATGAAACTAAGAAACCCTTTAATTTCTAATCATTCTTGGCAAAAGCTTAATAATAGTGGAAGCTTAGGAATTATGTGCATAAATTTCCAGGAGTCAGAGAACACTGCTCAGCTTGAGGGTGATCTGACACACATTGAGGAGGAAATCCTGAGGGAATAGGGAATGTGAATCCACACTGTCTGTCTGCCATGGAATGTGGGATTGATTGGTCATAAAACCTGTGGTTATTTCTAATAAGTCAGGCCCAGAAATAGTTATTTCAGGTTTATATTGGGCAATTTCAAGAAGGGACACATCTCAATATCCCAAGGATCCCAGCCTGGCCTCGGACACTTCCAGGGATGGGGCAGGCTGTGCCAGGGCTTCCCCAAAATCCAGGGGTTATTTCAGGCAGGATGAAGATCTAAATCCCAATATCACGAGGGATGGGCAGAGAAATGTTCACCTTTTGGAGGAGTAAAGCACATCAGACTGCAGAGTGTGTTCTGACATGGTGGAGAACTCACTGATTAAATCCTAAACCTCCTCTGGGGGCTCAGGTGGGGCAGTTGTGGTTTGAGTTTAAAGCTGAATAAACGTGAGATGATCAGTCTGAGTTTGGTTTTTTTGGTGTCTGGGACCTGCTGAGCTGAACTTCCAGCTCCAGTCACTCCTTCCCTGGGTTCACAGACCCAAATTATGGGAATAATTGCTGAGCTTTCTGCCAGAGGCTCCTGTAATCCTTCAGAGGGATCTCTCTTCCCTGGACAGCGTTCCCCACCCTGGGAATGTTGCCATTGGTGTTTGTTCTCCACATTTATTGCCTTTTTTTGCTGTACTGGAATGATGCTTCAGTGCTGACCAAGTGGGGAGGTTCAAATATGATTCCCAAGGCTCTGCAGGGTCCCCATTTATCCCTTGGGATGTGCAGCCATCAGCTCTCCGAGCTGACAGGTCCCTTTTATTTTTAACAAACCTCGCTTGAAAGGAAGCTGATGAATATTAAACAGCATTTTCTGAGTTAAAATGTGTTCGCTTACAAAGAGCACAGGTGGATAAAAATGTGTTGCTTTTTGAAATAAGCCTTGGAAACGTGTGAAATTCTGAGGTGCAGGATGATGCAGCTTCTAACAGTGTGAAACGGGAGCTGCTGAAAACAGAGCACATGTCACTGCTGCTCTGTGCTGAACTGTTCTTATAGAAACCGTGGTTAATTATTAATAAAACCCCCAATATCAGTTCTTGTCACCTGCCTTTGGTGGTGTCAGGGCATCCTGCAGAGGGGTGGGATGGTCCCTGCTGGTTTGAGGCACCTTTGGGCAGCGAGAGCAGCTGCTGCAGGAACAGCTCCAGGGTGTGCTGAGGCTTTTCGGGGACAATTGGAATTCTGTCCCTCCTGGGCAGTCTCTGCCAATGAAGTTAATCCTCAAAATGAGAAGCTCAGCCAGTCCGGGGAACGTGTCAGGTGTCACATCAGCTTGTCCTAATGAAGGTGAGGCTGTGATAGATGGTCCTGCAGGAGGGAAGGCTCACCTCCAGATGAGCAGTGCTCCAGAAAGATGGTCATTAACTTCCTACCTGCCTTCTCAAGTGCTTCTCAAACGCTGTTGAGAGCAGCATCAAATCTAGAAAACTGAGGAGCCTTCAATCAATCTCGGGAGAGGTTTAATCCGTCATAAAACTGTGAAGGGTGGAAAAAGAAAAGTGATGAATGGAGCTAATTTTTCAGCTGCACCTGCCTCCTTCACTGGAGTGTTTCTTTCTGATGCTTTTCTTTTTTTGGTCTGTGATGGATTAAAGTGCAAATGTTACTTTGATTTATCAGTGGAAAGAAGCTGATCAGGGCACTTGGTCTGGTGGTACCTGTCACAGGGGCTGGGATTGATCCATCAGGGATGGATAAATTCCTTTATCCATCGGAATTCTGGATCCCCAGAAATGTTTCTGAGGTGCCTCAATGGTGTTCCTGCTGTTTTGAAGAGTCCAATTTTGTTTGCATTTGAATTCATGGTGGATGTGTCCTTGTCTGCAGCTCTGCCTGAGTTTGGACATCACCAGTGGAAGAGCAAAACAACCACAGAAATAAGTACATTTTTTGGTGTAATATCGACCTTTAAATACTTTCTCATCTTGTTCTATTTTTTTTTTTTTTTGTTTAATGGAAAGGTTACAGTGTCCTAAAATACAGGCTGAGAACAGGCATCTGTAGTTCATGAAGTGGGAATTTGCATACACAAAGCAAATTGCCCACTTAATTCACTGGGTCCCACAGGGGACAGAAAATAATTAGGACCCAGGCTATGAATCCTATGCAGGGAGTTGCCTTTCAGGTAACTGTCTAATTTTCACTTGTTAAATGTAAATAAGTGACCACAAATTGTTTTAACAAGACATTTTTGTTTCTCCAAATTACTTCTTTGGCTTTGCCATGTGCCAGGAGGATCCTTAATATTCCCATCCAACCCCAACCAGTGGCTCAGTGCTGATCCCTCGAGGGGATCCAAGTTTTAATCCCATTGTATTAATCTTGCCTTGAAACAGCAGAAGTCATTTAAACAGTCTTGGTCTAGTTCTGGAACAATCCGTTTGCAAAATTGAATTGTGGAATTTGTAATTGTTTTCCAGGCAAAAGTGTCTGGGTAGCAAATGGAATGTTTCAAGTGTGACCACTGTGCTAATAACTGGCTGTTAAACATTGATTTTAATGAATGCTGTCGCTTAGCTGGGAATGAAGTGGCAAATGCAAGGCTTTAAAAGAATTAAAGTAACTTGTCAGGGTATTTTGGGGTATGGAAAGACATTCCATGTGACTGGGTCCTTGAAGGGTGACGGTGAAAACTGGAGCTCTGAGTCTGGGGGTTATTGCTGGCTTTGATGAGATGATCTTTCATGTCCCTCCCAACCCAAACCATTCTGGGATTCTACATAAAATGTTGGTATGTTATTTATACAGATTGCGTTAGATCTGTACAGGCAAATCCTGTGAGCCAAACTGAGCTGGAATTTCAGCTGTAGCATTTTCCATTAAATGTTCTATCCAGACTCATCACAGGGGCAGCTCTCAGTCAGCCAAGACAGAACCACGAGTCCTTAATTAAGATTAAAACTCGATGTCCTTGAGAGCCAGTGAGTGTGGCAGTTGTGTGGCAGTAAATACCCTCCCCATATTTGAGAATTAGCCACTAATTCAAACAATAGTTTGAATGCTGAGGATCATTTTCAGTAAACCGTGTTTTTGAAGGGAATGGCAGAGAGGGAAGAACTTTGGCTGGGTGTATCTGTTAGGGTGAAGCTCTGCTCGTTCTGTCAGCTGGGAAATGAATGATTAATCCCTGTTCCTGGTTCAGAACTGTCCCATCACACAGCTCGGCAAGTATTTTAGTGTTTAATCTAATGAAATGTATTTCAATTACATGGATTGTCAGCTTAATGCCCAGGAGGCCTCAAGGTAAAGAGGAGGGGACAAATATGCAACCTTAGAACCCTTACAACATATGTATCATTCTTCTTTTGATTTCTCTGTTGTGATAATTGTGATTTACCCACCCTTTTAGAGTGATAAATGTACATTCCTTACCAATCTCTAATAAATGCAACCTACATGAGTTAAACTAACCATGAAAACGTTCTGCAAAGAGCCTGGCAGGGGGGAGAGTTATTCAAAAGTAAAAATAAAGGAAAAAAACAAACAACCCACAAAAACTTCAGCCTCAAATATTTGCAGGTGTTTGGTGCCTGCTCCTGACTCCTTTCCAAGAGCGTGGTGAGGGGGTGTTTGCAGCCTGTCACTTCCTGGGTGTGAATTCCGTATGTGCCAGACAATTGGAACCATCTGTTGTGCCAGGGGGAACAACGGGGAGGCTGTTCAGTCATCTGGGCTCCCGAGGCTGGTTTGGGGCACCTCGCTGGGTGACACAGCAGGTCAAAGACCAGGATCCTGAGGGGGGATGTCCAGCCTTCCAACAGGAATCACGTCTTGGATGAAGCTGCATCTTGCCAGAAGAGCCACGACCAGAATGAGGAAAATATCTCTGGAGCAGTGAAAGGTGAAGACAACTTCAGCCCTCAAAGGAAGGGAGGGTCTGGCCAGGCATAAAAATCAGGTGCCACGAGCAGGGAAGGCACAGAAAACTGGATTGAAGCAACTCTTCGGTGTGTTTTGGTTCATGTTTTGACTTCAGAGAGAGCTCCGGAGTTTGGCCATCTGTGTGAAGGAAACGTCAGTGTGGAATTTTGTGGGAAAAGCCCATTTTGCTGCTGGCATTTGGACCTGGGTGAGGACTCGGGTGGCAGCCAGGATGTCTCCGGGGGTATAGGAACAGGAGGAAATGGGTGGTGGATGCTCTGTGCCAGGGATGCAGGAGCTCCCAGAGGGCGAGTGGGCAGTAATTGCAGCTCCCAGCCCTAAGGAGAATAAACCCTGACAACTGAGGGGATGCTGGGAGTGGTGCTGGCTTTGGCAGTCAGAGGTACAAAGCTTCATTAGCACATTCACTTGCAGGAAATGCAAATAGATTCAGTCTAAATGTCAACATGGTTGCTGTCCTGAATGAAAAAAAAAAAAAAATCTGGCTATTCCTTCTTGCATTTGAATCCTTTCTTGGCATCAGAGAAAAATCCATCGGAGCTTGGCAGCTGGCAGTTTGTGCTTGACCTGCCATGTACTGAGCAGGGTGGGAAGAGGTTATGACAGATTTGTCATATGGAGCAGAGAGTTTGTCAGGGGCTGCTCAGCACTGGGGGATGTGCTTCCATCACAGGCTTTCCTGGAAGAGCAGAAAAATGCTCATGCAAAATTAAGCACAATTAGGAAGTCTCAGTTTTGACACTTCTCAAAAAACTCTCCAACCTGGAGGCTTTAACAACCTGGGTTCTACATTTGGCAGCTCTGCAGAAGGTTTGGTGTGTTCCCCATGGGCTCTTCTTCCATGATGTCCTGCTGCTTCTGCCCAGAAAATGAGTTTCCTGCTCTTGGATCTGTTACTTACTTTTGTTTTGGAGAGATGTTGCACGTAAGCTGCTCTTTGTTCCTTCCACTCACTCTAAGAAAAGCTTTCCAGGCCTTGGAAGTGGCACTTGGGCTGTCACTGCTCTGCTGCTGGGACATTTGGGGAATAAATTGACTCTCAGAAGGACGTGGCTCAGGATGGAGGGTCAGAGACACTGAGGGGATGCTAGTGACCCCAGGATGCTCTTTGGATGGGGTTTCTCTTGCTGGACCCTTCAACATTGACAATTCTTTATAATTTCTTACTCTTACCTATAAAAAAATTTGGTCTGTCGTTTTTTCTTTGTTTAGAGCTGCCACAGTTTGATGTGAAACTATTCCACAGGGCCAACAAACCAAACCACTGCAGTTGTTGGGTTGTACAGCTTTGCTAAATTCTCCCCTTTTCTCTCTCTCCAACCCCTGCCACGTAAAAGAATCAGTGAAATGTTTTCTGGTAATGAATATTAAAGACATGAAACTTCCCGATTCCCTGGCTGGGTGTTAACATTAAAATTCATTTAAATCATGAAGAGTTCCTCCTCAGCCAAACTTCAGAGCCTTGTTTGGGGGTTGTCATTTAGAGAGCAGCTTCTCACTAGTCTTAGTTTTGTTCTCCGTGATGAGCTGGACTTCCTCCTCCACATGGATGATCTTCCAGGGTGAATGTCTGAGGTGATTCCTGTCAAGCTGGAATTTCTTCAAGGGCAAGCCCAGACCTTCTGTGCTGTCTCACCTTTTCTGCCTCCTTTACAACGTGATAGAACTCTCGAGATATAATGGATATATCTCTTTCCCAACTCCTAATTAAAATGCCAAACTGTGCTTTTCCAGGTCACAGAGCTCAACAACGTGAAGAATATATTCCGGCTGCCCAAAAGCACCAAGAAACATGCTGTGGGGATTTATTTCAGTGATGACACCTCCAAAACCTTTGCTTGTGAGTCAGGTGGGTGAAACGTAACGTGAGAGCTTTCCTTGTGGAGTGATCAAGTTCTTGTGTACCCACACGTGGATTTTTTGGGTGTTTACACAGAACTGGAGGCAGATGAGTGGTGCAAAGTGCTGCAGATGGAATGTCTGGGGACACGGATCAATGACATCAGCCTGGGAGAACCCGACTTGTTGGCATCTGGAGTAGAGCGGGAGCAGAGTGGTAGGTACTTAAATGTTGGCCTCTGAGACTTTTGAATGCATTATTTGAACTGGAAATGTGAATATTTTATATAAAAAGGAGTGAAATGGCTTTGTCGAGCCCTCCTTCCTCTTTTGGGGGGATTGGGTTGGTTTGTTTGGGGGTTTGCTTTTGGTTTGAGTTGTTAGTAGAGATAATAAGAAAGGTTATCCAGACTTATTTTGGGGCAGCACTTTCTCAGACAAGTGAGTTGCTCTTGGAAATGGGAACTATCTTTTGTTGGGTGTTTTCTTGTGTGATGTCAGTGATTGAGGCTCTTTAGCAGCATCAAAAGCAAATGTAGTAATAAATAATTGTAATTGCATGTAAAACCTGAGCCCATGGCTACTTCCCTTTCCTATGCAAATGACCTAATTACCTGCACAGCAATCTATTTATTCATGCTCACAATTCTGGTAGCTGCTTGCAAATATCAGGATTATGCAGGTGCAGTTCCCTTCAGGCTCTGAGTTCACAAATGTTTCAGAGCAGCATTTCTGGCTGCCCCAAATGTGGAAGTTATTGAGTTATGGGAAGGAATTGAGTCTTTGTTCTTGAATTAATTGTTCTAAGTGGAAATAAGATCATGTATTAGAGCTGGAAAATAGGAAATTCCTTGAATGACTTGCACATTTAACGGGCAGGGATTTTAGACTAACCTTTTGTTTTTCTCCCAGAGAGATTCAATGTGTATTTGATGCCATCCCCTAATTTAGATGTGCATGGGGAATGTACCTTGCAGATAACATTTGAGAATATCTGTCTTTGGGACATCCAGAATCCCAGAGTTAAACTCGTCTCTTGGCCATTAAACGCCCTCCGGCGCTACGGGCGGGACCCCTCGTGGTTCACCTTTGAAGCAGGGAGGTAGGTGATGGAAGAATTATTTTATTATCTATTCCTTTGGGTTATTATATATTGTTTTGTTTCACTGGAAGGGCTGGGGGGTGCTCTGGGTCACTTCCAAAGGTTGTTGAAGGATCTTCAGCCAGAGGCCAGTCTGGACTTGCTCCTAAATATATATATATATAATAAAATATTTAAAAAATGAAAAAATATAAAGACAAATCAAAAAGCTCTTAATCTCTGTTGAATGGAAGCAGTTGCTAGATAAAAGGTGGGTGTGGGAGACCTGAGATATCCCAGGAACTGCAGGGTGGAGCGGACAGTATTGCATGTTACTGGATACATTTAATCTTAAATAAAGCAGTCTATGAGTCAGAGAACTGGATGGACAGATCTGGGAAGAACATTCCAGAATCTGTACAGTGTGGACACAGAGTTATGGGGTCTTCATCAGGACAAGTGGAGTTTGGTGTTGAGGGCAGTGAGCACCCAGTTGTGTCCCAAAAGCAAACCAGAGTAATGGAGAAGTGACTCCTGTTTTCCATTGATTTTTTTCTTTCCCTGACAAATGAATTTATCTGAAATTTGAATGCAATCCCTTGTTTTAGAGGTGGTGGGTTGTGTTGCTCCAGCAGCTCAGCTGTGATGAGCTGAAGACTTTGGCTGAAGCTGGAGCATTGGTTTGTTGGACTAAACAGTCAAATTCTTTTGAGGGGATGTGGATGCATTATTTTAGATAAGCACATTAAAGAATTACAAGACTAAAAGAGAAACAGATCATACAATTAACTTATCTGGACAGGGAAAAGGCCTCTACATTTCCATCCTCCATATTATGCCGGATTTAACCCTCCTGGGGAGGGGGAAGGAATCCATTCTCATTTAGCTGATAATGCATCAGGACAATGCAATTGGGATGCTGAGCATTTGTATTTATTGCTTCAAGTGGAAGACAAAACTCTGCAAAACTCATTACTGGCAGCATTAAAAGTCTGAAGGGGGAAGACAAATTAATCCTACCTGGCACAGATTCTAGACAGAGGCTAAATATAAAATATCTGGGTCTTGTGCTTGACCTCTGCAGAGCTTGTGATGGATCATTGGTGCTGAGCTCAGCCCCTGCTTGGGAGAGCAGCACCAGTATGGCCTAAACCAGAGGGACTGCACCAGAGCTGCTAAGAACCAACTTCTAAATGACTTTGTTCCTTATTTCAGCCCCTTTTTCCTCTGAGTTCTTGTGCAATGGCACTTCCAGGTCAGCACAGCAAAGTCTCTCTCATTCGTGGTGACCTGTCCTTTCATTGTCCCACTTGGATCCTTCTGCTCTTGCTTTGGCAGGATGTGTGACACAGGAGAAGGACTGTTCATCTTTCAGACCCGAGATGGGGAGGCCATTTATCAGAAGGTTCACTCAGCTGCTCTGGCCATAGCAGAACAACACGAGCGTTTGCTGCAGAGCGTGAAAAATTCCATGGTATGGCTGTTTGTTTGGGAATGTTCCACCAGCAATTCGTGTCTTCAGTGGGGGTTTCAGTCTTGGTTCCCAGCTCGTTAAGCTCTCTGGTGATTGCTTTTATTCATTGCTGCTCGATGATGAAATTTAGGGTGACATGTACAACTGGAATTCCATTCCAGGAGTGGAAACAACAGGAAAACTTAACAGTCCTTGATCTTTGGGTTTGCAAAGCTATCAATAAGGGTGAATTAATGCAGAGACAGTAAGTGCACATTCTCATTAGTTTCCTTTGATTAATCAGCATCAGGAGTTTGCTTGGAAGCGTTTCTCATCCATCTATTTGCAAATTGTTGTGGCTTGTGCTCAGTTTTCCATTTGCTAATTGGTGTCTACACTCCAAGGATTTGGGAAGAATCATATGGCTGAGATGAAACCATGGGGGTGGACAGGATGTTTTGCTCATCTCTCAGTGAGTGCCTGTTTCCCCCCCTTTTTGTATCTAAAACTTGTTTCATGACACACGTGGCTGTAGGAAATATAGAAGTGCAAGGTGCAAAACTAACAGAAAAGGTAGTGAAGGGTCTCCAAAAGCATTTTGTCCAAGGAAAACAGATTTTTATGGCACTTGTACATAGTGTTTTAGGATCTTACTAGCTTCTGATTTGATTTTTTGGGGGTTTTTTGCTCATGAGGGCTGTAAAGTGAGAAGGAATTTTCTGTTTATCCCGTTTCACAATTGGTCTCCAACACTCACAGGGTGACTCTGGCAGCAAAATTAGTATCCTGAAGATAACAGGCCTTGAGGAATGTATAGAATGCTCAGAATGGAAACCTTGGCTCTAAACAACATCTCTATTGCAAGCAGCAGTAATTGGTTTATGTAATCTGCACCAAGACTTTCTCCTTCCTCTCCCTGTAAACACAAGCACTGCTGTTATCCGTGGCTAATCCTTTCAGTAATTCCACTGTCTGAGTTTCAGGGATAAGTTGCAGCCGTGAATTATTCCCAGGATTAACTGGATGAACCCGCTGGGATGAAGCAGAAAATGCTGTGGCTCCTTGTGGAACCCTAAGAAAAGATGAGAGTGGAGGTTGAGGGGATGGAGAAGGGAACAAATTGTCTTAAGTCCTTGGTTTTCTTTTGTTCTCCCACCATCTTTGCTGGGCTTGGCTTTTGTTTAGCACCAAGAACTTTTTAGTTCTGGTTAATGAAGGGAGTTCTAGTTCAAAAACACCCCAAGTTGGAACAGATGGGTAGATGCTACAAGTACTCAACAGTAGCTAAATTAAGCAGATTAAAATTAACCCAGGCTGGGTCAGCAGAACTAACATTTGTAGCCCACCAGGAGCAGAAGTGATGGAGGAACTTTTGAGAGAGAGCGACCACAACTTCATGTTCAAACAGCAGGGATCAGCTCTGAGACAGCAGGGAGGAGGTTTACAGGCAGCTTCATGTCTGGTGGCTTTGCATTTCCATATTTACGTGTTTAACAGGTGCTGTCTGGTGCTGGAGTGTAAAATCTCCATTTTACAGGTGACAATGGGCTCAATAGGTGCAGAGCTGCTGTAGATTTCAATGGGCAGCAGCTGCACAACCTCTAAGAGGTTTTCCATGAGCAGTGTGTCCAACACAACCCCAAAATCTCATTTTACAGACCCTGCAGTGCTGAGCAGGGGATAACAGTGTGTTCCTGATGAACTGAAAGTCTTGTCATTTAGTAGCTGGATGGAATTATTTCAGATGAGTCCATATGTCCCTGAATATGAGTGTTCCAAATCTGTTACAGAATTATCTGGGTCCAAAATCCTCGGTGGCTTTTCTGGGATTCAAGGCTGCAAATCCGGGATTCAGATGGAGAAGTTTAGGCAGAGCACTGTTCCATCAGTGTAGAACTCCAGTGGCTTATTCTGCTGATTGCAAAATATTTGTGAAGTGCCTCCTTGTTCAGGTTGATTGATTTTCCCCTGTATTTTATTTCTGCTTTTGAACACCTCAACATGATGAAGGGGTTGCCCTTCATCCTCAGCTTTCTGCGTTGTTTCTGTCTCCAAGAATTACTTCCCCTGAGTGAATTTGTTGTATTAGTGAAGCTTGAGTTGTTCCTTACAGAAAGGGTAAGTAAAAGAAGGAGGTAGGAGATGTGGTGGTGAGAAATGAGGTTTATACCGAGTGTCCTCTCTTTGCTCCTGCAATCCTGACCACTGCCACAGCCCTGCAGAGATTATCCCAGGCTCAGGGGAAGGATTTATTAAGTTACCTGAGGGCTCCTGCAGCCTGGGCAAGAAAAAGAAGTGGAGAGTTGAATATCTCATGGTGGCAGAGAGAAACAAAGCTGCCAGGCAGTGTGAGAACGTGGGCTCTGATGTGTCTGTCACCTCCCTGGCACTGCTCCCTTCACATCCACTGCCTTGGTGTGTGACTGGAGCTGGCTCTGGCTCCTGAGATGGGAATGGGAACAGAGTTCCTGGGCTGGAACATCCCCCCGACACGTGTGCCCAGGGCTGAGCCCGTGCTGACCCATCTGGGACACTTCCACAGCCGGGGTTCACTTATTTTCCTCCTCAGTGAACCCACAGATCTCTCCCTTTTCTCTTTTAAAGCTGGTTTTTCTTAGTGATGCACAAAACCTTTCTGGTCATTTGGTAACTCATCCCATCTCTCCTTTTCTCTGCTTCTCTCCTCTCACTCCTGCATTGCCAGGCAATGAAAAGAAAAATCCCTGTCCGGGTTATATTTTCAGGAGTATTTGGTTGCCATGAAAACCTGTGGGAGCAGTGCTGTGACTTGGCTGCTCTCTCCTCAGGCTGCTTTAAAAAAGACATTCCAACCTGACATCTCACCAAGAAATAATAGAGGGGAGCTTCCCTGTCTTGGAAGCTGAAGCTCAGAGCTTCATGCAAAGGTGTTGCCAGCCAGTTTCCTGCAGAATTCCATGACTTTTCTTCCCACCTGAAGTGGGCACTTGTTCCACCTGATGTTCCCTGGAGCCTCTGGTACCTCAGGCCACTTCCACAGAGATTCAGCGTGGAAATGATGCTCGGGAATATTAACTTCGGGAATATTGATTGTTAGTGCAAGATGAGATCAAGACAACAGCAATGTTGGTGCCCTTTAATCTCTGAAGCTTTTTCTGTTACTTGTCCAGCCTGTGATTTTCCTATATAGAACTTACAGATGTTTCTTAAATGATTATTATCAAGTTGGTTTTTTATTGATCACACAAATCTGCTTCCCTGGGAAGAAAATCCCCTGAGACCCACAGTGGGTGCAATTTTCTCCAAGGGGTGCTCTCAAGAGGAAGGTTTTCCTTGTACAAGTTGTCCTGCAAATTCGCTGAAAATTGGATTGCCCAGCCTGAGGAAAGCCAACCAAACCCAACAAATATTAAATCATCTTTGTTCTCTTTCCTTTCGGAGCCACATTCAGTTAATCTGAGACAACAATGGTTGTCTCAATGGGGCTTTATCTTGGGGGTTTTTTTCTTTATTTTTTCTTTTTGAGGGTTTTTTGAGAGGAGAGGGGTTTGTGGTGGGCTATTTTTAGCACTACTTTTTCTTAATTTTCATCATTTTTAATACAATATTAAGTTTATTAAGGCAGGAAAGAAAAGGGTGCTGTGTCTGAGAGGGATCCTGGTCCCTGTGGAGGTTCATCCTCCTCCTCACCTGGGCAGCAGCAGCTGAGGGCGGAGATTTGGTGCCCTCTGGTCATTCATTTATTCGTCACCTTAATGATGTGCCACCCATGCCTCCAGCATGTCAGTGCTGGCTGTGTGACCTGCCCACAGCCCTGGCATTAGCCAGTTATCCCAGTTATCCCTCCCGGTGCTGTTGCCACAGAGATGCAGGAGGTTAATTGTGGCAGTGCAATCAATCAGCATTAAAGCCTCCCGTGCTCCCGAGCTGCTCTGATGGGATGTTGTGTATTCAGCACACAACATATCAATTCTTCCCTGCAAATGTGGGCTTTTTAACTTTTCCCCCTGCTGATTGAGTTCAGGAGGGGCATCCCTTCTGCCCCATTTCTGTGTCGTTATTTGGTCTCTTTTGGGCTCTCTGATTCCTGTCTCCCAGGACAGCCTGTTGGGTTTTTGACTCTGTTCCTCAGGCTGCCTTAGCTCTCCATCCAACTCCCCAATAAATGAACCCCCCCCAAAGACATACAGAGCTGGGAAATGCCACAGTGCTGTCCTGATCTCTGTTCCCTGGGATAGATCCCTGCTCGGTGGTTTCCATGGTGCTGAGGGGGGTGTGTGTGTGTGGTGACACTGCAAAGGGCTTTAGGGAAGATGTTCTGATAAACACGGTGTAGGTGGGACCTGGAGCAGTGAGTCACATCCAGCTGATGTGGAGGTGGGTGTTTTTAGAGGGTTTGGTTTGAGTTTTGCCTCCACATCACAGGTATCCAGTGCACAGAGGGGAGGTTGAAGGTTGGTGGCGCCTCAAATAATTTGGAAATATGTCTCTTTGGATCCAGCCAACCCTCACCTCTTTTCCGTGCTTGCTTTGCCTGGTTTGGCTCCAAAATACATTGATTTTCTTGTGAAAGGTTCTTTCACCTCAGGTTTTGTGAAACTAAAATGTAAAACTCACTCTTTTGTATAAAATGTACCTTGATAAATGATAAGTCCAGGGCAGCCTTTGTGTGTTTGAAGTGATATTTCCCTGAGCCCTGGGAGGAGAATTTTAGCTGCATTCTCACAGAGTTGGAAGGGACCTAGAAGGATCTTCAAGTCCAGCTCTTAAGTGAATGGCCCATACATGGATCCAACGTGCAGCTTTGGCTTTATTTGCACAGGCTCCAACCAACTGATTTAATCTCGGGGTTATTCTGAAGCTCATGATAAAATCCAAATATTTTTCCCGACTGCCACACTGAATTCCTGGAAGAAAAAAAAAAAAGAGCCTTAAAGTAGCCAGTTGTCATGTATTTTTGAGTGAAATACATTCTAAATAACAGAGGGCTGGAATTATGTAAGAAAATGTAGGTGAAGGGAGAAGTGTGGGGTGGGGCTCCCAGCAAGGCACTGCAGCACTCCTGGATGTGCTGTTCATCCAAGGAATTTTGGTGAAGGATGCAGCTGGACCCCTGTGCCTCATCCCCAGGCTGTAGGAGAGGGGAGGTGCATAGAAAACGCTTCAAAACCAACCAGAACAACTTGTCCTCACACGTGAACCGTTCCCAGTGAGGTTCTGTGTGCTGAGGCTGAACTGAGCTTGTGATGGGAAGAGCCTCTGCTGGCTGTGCTGCCATGAAGGGAACATCCCACCACTGTCCTGCCCCCTCCTCATCCCTGGCTGTTGTTCCACGAGCAGGGGGGCACCAAGGGGAGCTGTGCTGTGCCAGGGCACAGGGAGGGGGGGGAGAGGCTGTGCTGCTGGTTTTGGTTGGGCTGTTTCACACTCGTGTCCTTCCCATCCCTTCTGCAGCTGCAGCTGAAGAGGAGCGAGCGCGCCGTGTCCCTCAGCACCGTGGTGCCCCTGCCCCGCAGTGCCTACTGGCAGCACATCACCCGCCAGCACAGCACGGGGCAGCTCTACAGCCTGCGAGGTGAGGGGGGTTCCGTGCCCACATCTCACCCTGGCACTGCTCCAGGCGGTGCTGAGGGGCTGAGCTGGGGGCTGCTGCTCTCCGGGTCATGGAGAGAAGGGAATGTCCCACCTCGGGATGGGCACCTTGGCAGAGGGGTGGTTGTTTCTTGGTTCCTGGTGGAGAGGGATCCTTCATTTGGCAGCATCACAGGATGTTCTGGGTTGGAAGGGACCCACAGGGATCTTTGAGTCCAACTCTTTAAGGGAATGGCCCATGCAGGGGTTGAACCCGTGACTTGGTGTTAACACCAAATTTTAACCCACTGAGGTAATCCCTGGTTCTCTGAACAGTTACCAAATGTGCCCAGTCCTTTCTGCTACCAAACTCATAATGGCACTTGAGTTTTTGCCAGACTTAAACCCATTTGGCTCCCCCTCCCTTTTGTGTGTCTGCCTCGTAGTAAGACTAATTCAACTTTTATTATTAATTTTGCATTCTTGTTAACGTTCAACCAAAACAACCCCATCCTCCAAGCAGCTGAATTAGGCCAAGCAAAAGGAAATGGCCATGACAGGTAATTCTGGGAAGCTGTTTCTTGAGCAGCTGCGGTGCTGCCCCCGTGCAGTGCAGTGCCTTCTCCAAGCCCCCTCCTCGCTGCCATCCCAAGGGGCAGCACAGCTCAGTCCCCTCATGTCTGAGCTCATCCCCGGGCTGCAGAGGGAAGGATGCTCCCCAGTGCTCCCTCCGTGGCCACCAAGGGACATCTAGTGGTTCCCGAATGCAGGGATGGGGTGGGAGGGATCCCAGCACCCCTCAGGCAGGACGGCTGGGAGGGGAGTGCCTCAGCCCCAGGGTGTTCCAGAGCACGGTTCAAATCAGTCCCCTGCGAGAGGGGAAACTGCAGCCCCCCATGTGCACAACTGATGCTTTGAGGTTTGGAACTGATGCTCTGGTTCCTCCGGAGGCACCTGGAGAAGGAGCTGCTGGTGAGAGCAAAGTCAGCATGGTGGGGTTGTGTGTTTTCAGAATTAAAAAACCCCAACCAAGACCCCAATCAAAATCACAATAATGAGTGATTTATTTTTAATAAAGCCAGTGGAGCTTAGCGCCTCCAGAACACAGAATATCACCGTCTGTGACACTCTTTAGTGTGGTCCTTTGGTTTTCAGGGGAAAAAAAAAAACAACGAAAGAAGAAAAAGCTTTTCCCACGTTCCTTTTTTGCAACACTAGAGGGGGCAGGCAGCACGTGGAAAGCGCCAGTTAACCAGAGCAGGGACGAACAAAAAAGCAGCACTGCCCTCTTTTCTAACGTCCAGGGAAGATCTGCTGCTAATATTGGGAGCTAAAGTGCATTTTTCATTTAAAACGCAAAGTCAGAACTGTATTTTTTAAAGTTGCTTTAAGTTGCTTTTCTGAAGGGACTGGTAAAGAAAATCCGAGTGGATGTTTTTGAGATGAAGCAGCAGATTAAGCAGGGGACAGATTGAATTCAAACACTAATTTGTAGGTCACGTAGTGCTGTGTGAATGTGTCTTACTGAGGGTTGTTCTGTTTTTTTCCGTCTGCCCTGAAGATGTTTCCAGCCCAGTGAAGCTTCATCGCACGGACACATTTCCAACCTACAGGTCAGACCATCGATAAGAGACCGGAAAGAACTTTACAAACTCTTTGTCTTCTGACCAGCTGCCCCCGAGGATGACAGCGAGGAGGATGGAAACGCAGAGAAGTTCAGGTTGGATGAGAAATCCCTGCAGTACAAAGGATTTTTAAAAATTTGCCCGAAGTGGAAACGATGTATTGGGGAGAGGAACAAAACCAACAAACCCTCTGGTGAATCTTTTGTATCTCAGAGCAGGACAGAGAAGAAATCACTCCCTAAACACTTCCAAATGATTTTGTATGATAGGTATGTTGTAAATATGTGAGACTCTGTGCTAGTGTGGTTCCATTTGTCTGTCCCAGCTGAGTGTTCACTGCTGTGTCCCCCTTGTTTGTGGTAATGCTTTTCTTGAGTTATTTCCATGATTGTTCCCCTAATCCTCACCCTTTGGAATGGTGGCCAGTTTTAAGCAGCTATTGGATACAAATTTTTCCTATTTGAAGCCTGATGAAGAGACTTGATGGATTTCTTTTAAAAGCACTCCCTGGATCTTCTCTTTCCTGTATTTATTTCCACCTCTGTAAAGGTTTCAAATAAAAAAAGTCCCCCTTAATTTCTGGTGCAGTGCTTTTTGTCATCCCTGTCCGCATCACAGACAGCTCTTGTGGAGGCACTGAAAGGAAGGATGGGGAGGGACAGAGGTTCCAAAGCCACCAGGAATCTCACAATGACAAAAAGGTGATTTTTGTTTCTGTGTTGTGACAGCATCCGTGTTAGGCACTACTTTCATCGAATCATCTCAATTTAACAGCAAATACTTTCAAAAAATGGTTGGGTTTCTCAATGCAGGCGTGTTGCAGTCACAGAACTGGAGGTGAAAGAGGCTCTCAGGGGAGCAAAACAACAATTGTGGTGGAGGGAAATGTGTTTTTGAGGGGGAAAAACCCAACATGCCACCATTGTTTAAGGAACACCGCAGTGCAAAGATAAGCTTAATTTATTATAAAGGGGATTTATGTTCACTTTATTTCCAAGCTGAACTGCTAACATAAAAAAGTGATTGAAAGGCATGTTATGACTAATAGGCCTTTATCTTCCAGGTTTCCTGAGCTGTTCCCTTTGGAGCTGGCAGCAGCTGCTGTTTTATCATGGATATGGCAGTTCAGTAAATGCTTTTATTCACCTTTCGCTCATGGAGGAATTGATGCAGCAGGACTCTCAGTGGTCGAACTGCCCAGTTACAAAGAAGACCAAAAAAGCCATTCCAACCTTGGCCATTAAATGAAGGGTCATGAAATCAAGTAGCTCTGATATTATTCTTCCTAGTGAAACTGTCTGAAAGATGGAAAAATGGGCTCAAAGTAACTTAATATTCTTAAAATTGTGTTTAGTTTGGCTGTCCCTTCTCACACCTCACAGCAGAAAAGCATCATTAATATTTAATCAGATGAACATCCCTTGAAGTTTGTGACTTGCAGCCACAACACCATTAATTGTAATAATCACACAGATATAATTAATTCCATTAGAGTTGTCTCTGAGTCCTGTTGCTGAGCAATTCCTGCAAGTGCAAAATAAAACTGCTGCCTCAGGCACCAGGAGCAGGGGGCATGGTGTGATATTTCTGTGGATTCATTAACTTTCACAAGGGCAGATTGATCTTCTCTCTCCGTGAAGGCTAATGATCCATTTTCTTATTTTTAGGGAATATTCTGTCACTGGTCCTGTAGTGTTTGAAGAAAAGCTGTTTGCAAACAGAAGCCTCTAATGAGAACCTGGCCTTAGCTGTATTGATTGCTGGCACTTCCTCCATGGATTTAAAAATGCCAGGAAATAAAGTTTATTGTAGTGGCTTTCTCCTTAGTATTTAGCCTATGGGTTCATCTCTCTCTTGCCAAACCAAAAAAAGGGAATTAGGTGCTGAGACAATCAGGATGAGTTTGTGTACGAGTGTTTTCCCAGCCATCCATCTTTTAACACTGGAGATCTTAGAGATGAAAGGAGGGAGGTGTTGATTCACTCTAAGCCATGAAAAAAAATTCTAGATTCTTTGGGGAAATGAATTCTTGGCTTTCCAGCACAGAGTGGGAGAAAATATGGAAAAGGATGCACAAAAACCAAAAAATAGCTTCCCGGCGCGATCCCGGTCCCTGCCGCGGGATGCCAGCCTTGCCCTGGGAACGGGAACAGGAATGGGATCGGGAATGGGAACAGGAATGGGATCGGGAACGGGAACAGGAATGGGATCGGGAACGGGAACAGGAATGGGATCGGGAATGGGAACAGGAATGGGATCGGGAGCTGCTCCTTCGCCTGTCCCTGCTCAGCGCTCCCGACTCCCCAGAAGTGGGGTTAGATCTGAGAACCTCGGAATATCCCACAGTGCCTGGATGTGCTTTGTGGAGCCTTCCAGCATTCCCTGGTGTCTGGGCTCCGTGTCCTTCCCTCGCTCCCACGTCTCTGGGGACAAAGGGAGGTGTGGGTTATTCCAAAGGGGAGCTCTGGGGCACAGGGAGGAGTTCTGTGTGCTCAGGTGAGGAAACTGCAATGTCTGCAGGGGCCAGGCTCTGTTCCCAGTCCAGCCTGGAATTCCTGCATCACTCTTTGCCCAGAGAAGCTGTGGCTGCCCCATCCCTGGAAATGTCCAAGGCCAGGTTGGAGTCACCTGGGATGGTGGAAGGTGTCCCTGCCCATGGCCTGGGTGGCATTGGATGGGATTTCAGGTCCCTTCCAACCCAAACCATTCCATGATTCCGTGCTCCTTGATTTTCCACATCCTGACAATGACAATGGGACATCCACAGGCAGGAATCCCCAGGATAATCCTGCAGTAACAGACCTGTTTGCAGAAACAACAGGGTAAGGAGCACATAAAGTAGAGTGGAGACCTCTAGTCCTGGTGGGCAAATTATCTTTTAGAGGACACATAAAAACAAGACTCTAATTACCTGTGCTCATTAAGCTGCTTTTGGGTTTGGGTTGATTTTGTTTTTTGGAATGACACCCCAGCCACAGCTAAACACTGGCAACTGCCTCAGTTTTACCTCTCAGATTTCCAGGGTGACTTTCCCCAACCTTCTGTCCTACACTTTATTATTCTGCTGTGAACTTAACAAATCTGGCATTTTCCACTGCAGAGATGGACAACCCCCCTGCCTTTATCAAATTACAGCCTCTAATCACACATTGTCTGAATTTTGAGATGATTGGATGAAAGATGTTATCAAATGACTGTGAGAAATGAATAAGAGAAATTACCTTGCTGATATAATTTATCGTATTTTTTTTGTCCAAATCAAGATTATTTTGCTTAATGAAATAACCTGTATATGGACAAATGACAAAATATGGACTAGACTGGTAACTCCAACTGATTTCTCGAAAATAAAGAATTAATCCATTGTTTCCCTATGTCACAAACATGTTCTACAGAACACAGCAACAGCTACATTGTACTATATTAAAGGAGATTTTAGATCACAAAACAATGCCTTTTATCACTGTAGTAACCTGGGACTTAAACAGCCCTTTGGAGAGTGCTGCCTTCATAATTACCTTTATTTATTTACAAAATGACACTGAATTTCCAAGAACCTATTGAAGTTCTTCCATTATAGACTTGGCAGATGAAGGTGCAATTTAAGTGGTGCAGAATTAGCTCAGGGGAGCACCCCACACCTTCATTTCATTTGACTGAGTTGATTGCTGATTTATGTGCCTTGTCTTTCATTATATTATATTCCTGCTGTGCAGGGGGGTCACAACAGCGTCTATTAACCAAGGCAGAACAGGCTCGTGCTCTCACAATCACTTCAGATCCTCTTCAAAATTCCTCTGAGTTGCTTTTCTCCCATTGTTCTCTCCAAAGTTTGCATTCTGCTCTCCCAGCCATGACTGGAATTTTAAAAGGCCTTGCAGTCTGATGTCTATTAGGGGTTTTATTAGTATTAATATGGTCTATTTTTCCAGCTGTCTGTTCCATTATATTTAATTTTCCCCATGTTTCTGAAGCACAGGCTAAAGGGGTGCTCCCCAGGCAGCGTTTGCTGAAGGTTCATTTGAAAGCCATTAATTAATAAATGCCTCCAGCAAAGTCTCAGACTGGGCTGTGCAGCAAGGGCTCTGGGATTCAGCTCTAAGGGCTCATGTGCTTGAACCCCAACTTGGAATTGAGAGTTCAAACAGATCTCAACGCTCTTTTTATCCCAAAATAAAAGAGTTTTCGGGACAGAGCACGTCGCTGATCAAACCCCCGTGACCTGCATCTGAGTTCACCCCATGGCCATGGATTCTGAGAGCAGCTCCCCACAAACTCCTCCAGGAGCTGAGGTTTTCCAGGGGGACTGAGACATGACTCCACCTTTTGCTGGATGCCCAAGGGATCCATGTAGGCCCAGGGAGGGGATGTGAAATTCCCACCCAATAATTCACCCACCCAGACCCCTGGGAAGCTGTTCCTGCCGTTTGTGTGGAGAGTAAAACTCTGTTCAATCTTCCTCACACCCTTTCCAGAAGATGATTTAAGAGATGAAAAGAAATACGATGCTGGGACCCATCTGGCTGCTGCAAGAAAGGGAGTTTTTCTGTTGCTTTAATTAAATAACCATTTTCTTTGGAGCCCAGAGTTCTTTCATTGTCCTTGTGAACGGTGCCAGGCAGGCAGAATTAGAGCTGCCACTCTTCTCAGAGCTCTATAAATCATGGAGAGCAGGACACGGCCCAGACACGACAGAAATGTGTAATTCCTGCAATGAATCTTTCAGTCAGGTGTGGAAGAACAAGAAGAGCTCTGTCACAGCTCCTGGGTTCTGCCAGATACATCTTTGATACTGAGACGTGCAGAAGTTGCCAGTGTCAAACCCAAGGTGCTGGTGCAGGTTCTGTGCTCAGGGAGCAACATCCTTCTTCCCTCCTTGCAGGCACCTGGAGAACTTGGGGTGAACCCTCAGCCTTGTCCTCCCCCATCCCGGGGCAGCCTGAGCAGCACACGGTGGTGTAAACAGGAGCCTTCATTAATTTTACCTCAGAGCCCAAATTCTCCCTTCCTTAAACACCAGTTTCTTATCTCTGTTTGAAACCAGAGCCTGAGATATGAACTTTTTGCCCCAGGTTTGGATGAATCACTTGGATTAAAGCAAAGCCCCGCAGACTTTACAACATGAAACCAACCTGAAAACGCTCCTGCTTTTGGAAATCACTGATGTTCTCTGGTGGAAAGCCTGAGTTGCTCTCTTTACCTTTGTGATATTTGTCTTCTGCTGTGTTTCTCTTTGTTAACAAAGAATTTTTTCCCTGGCAGAAACAAGGCAACACAAGAAGTCATCTTTTCCAATTTACACACAGGCTGGAAGGCTTTATATCCTCCTGCCTTGCCTCCCCAGCCCACAGCAAACATTTATCTTCCGATTCCTTTAATAGGCTGTGACTCCTTGTGACATCAGATTCTGAAAGGCTGCCATTGAATGGGTGCATTTCATCCCCCCCTTCCCCAGCGCTCCGACGTTTTGCAGAGATGAATCATTTAAAACCATTTCGAACCTCCTGGTGATGGGATTTTCTGCCAGAGGCTTCTCCAGTGCACTTTGCACAGTTCCACCCCAGATAAACAGCCAGGCTTGCCCAGTCCCACTCCCAATTCCCAGGAATTCCTGCAGATGCTTTGCTGCCCTGCCACGTGCACTGGAAGCTGCTGAAACAAGAAAATCGAGCTCCTTCTTTTATTTTACTGGCAGTAAATATCACAGCAACACACTGATAACTTAAATGTCCATTTGCTCCCCTCCCAGTGTGGATTGAAGGTGGATTCGTTCCATCAGGAGCTGTCAGGCCAGGCAGTGCTGTCCATAAACCATCTCTGGCTCTGGGAGTATTTGTGCCTTTCCTGATGAGAGTCTTTAATTCTCCTCACCTCATTCAGGGCAGACAGGAATATACTGGATTTTGTTTCCTGAATGAACTCTGCAGATACCCGTGGCTGGCGTTTTTGTTCATGATTTTAAATAAATAGATGTTTAAATCCCAAGAGGAGTGGCTGGGAGGGGCTCAGGCTGGAAAAAAGAGATGGAATAAGGGTTTGTAAATACATCACCTGGGGAAATTTAATGGATTTGAATTAAATGCCACTGGTGTCTGCTGTAAACACAGGATGCACTTTGGTTTTTGGACATGGTCCAACGTGGAATGAGGCAATTTAGCCAAAGGAATGAGAAGCCATGGGAACCATGGAATTCTGCAGAATGCCAATAATTTAATAACACTTGCTGGATCCAGTACTCCTGCCTGTCTTTGGTGTGCAGAGGAGCCAAGCAGAAGGTGTGCTGAGATACTGTGCTCTGAGGCAGTAAATTGCTGAGTACCTGAAATCATCAGCTGCTTCGATTATTTGTGGGAGCAGGATGTAGCTGTGTTTAAAAGAGATGTTAAGGTGGGCACTGGAACCGGGAAAGCAGCAGTGGCAGCCAGATGTGACTGAGGAATGAGATGTGGTTTGGATTAAGAGAGTGGCAGTTTTGTTTTTATAAAATGAAAGCTCTTCCCAGCTCTGTAAAACAAGTGCTGTCAGGATGTTTTGTGGAAACTGATACATTTTTGGGAGAATTATCCAGTGTGAAAACACCTGGAAAAAAAAGAGATTATTTTAAAGATTATAAAGACAGTAAATATTTGGGGATGTTGAAATCCTCCATCATAAAAAGGGGCGCTTTTTTTCCTTTAAATTCTTGTCTCAAATTAAAGGTCAAACCTTCCATCACTGTTATCCTGTGCAGCTGGAGCCTCCATTGCTCCAACCAGGATCACCTGGGATCCCCACCCACCCACTGCCTTATTTAGGGCAGACCCTGGGCCCTGCCTGTGGTTTTTGTCTCTTCTGCTCCTCGGTCCCTCTTGTTTTCTCAGTTGCTCCTGCCTTTGTCTCTGCTGGACCTGTGGATCCCAGGTAAAGGTGTTGCTGTGTTGTCCCTTTGGGCTTCCTCCTCTGCAGAACTTCTTTCCCTTGTGCTGCTCCTGGATGGAGGTAAAACTCTCTTTTATTTATTTATTTTAACTTTAAAGTGGTGTTGAATCAATTAAACTTTTGCTCAGATCTGAAAGTATTTCCTCCTGGATCCTGCAGGTGTTGGGTACCTCAGTGTTACCTGAATTTATCTGGGGCTGCAGGAAGGTGAAGATTTGAACAGAGATTTTTCACTCTGAGTTTATTGCTGTGCTCTGACCTGGGAAAGATCCTGGAGACTATCATGTCCACCAGGAGCCAGGTGTAACTCTGCTAAATTCACTTATCCTCTGAGCCACCAGCTGAAGATTTTTAGTGTAGGAAAAGATGGAATCTGGAGGAGAAATGGGACAGCAAATGTTCAATTAATAGTGCAAAATGCTGCCTTCAGGAGGTGATATTTAAGTACAAACTCTGCCTCTCCCTGCGTTAAACCAGGGCCTTGCCAGAGTTTTGTGTGAGTTTGAGGTTGAGCAGGTTCACAGGAAGAATTAAACCCAGTAGCTCAGGGAAAGTAATGTGCTAATAATGAATAATAGATCCAGCAGAATATAAACAATAATGACTTAAACATTCCAGTATTGCTGTTGATTAAAAGAGGAGCCCATCCAAGTTCCCCCAACAATCAAATTACATTTTACTGGTTTGGCTACGAGGTGAGGCTTGGGTTGGTTTTGGCTGTGAAATATTCCAGAGGAAAGTCACCCTCTGTTTCATTAAGGCAAATTAAATCCTGGGAATGCTGTGCTTTGGGCACAGAAGGAATCCAAGGGTTCCACAAACATATCCTGAAGGGGGAGGGAAATGATAAATTCATTGCTTATATTGGTTGCTCAGTTCTTTCCTGTTTTTTTGGCTGGCTACCAAATACAGAGGGGATGATAAGCGTGAAATTCCTCCCAAATTAGAGGCACGTCTAACATGTTATTGCTGAATTTAAGCACAGCAGCCTCCCTGCAGGTCTGTTTGCGTGATGGCTGGTTGTTAGGAAATGTAATTGTCCTGCTGGAGCTCTTGCCCATCTGTTGCTTTTCTGCTCTTTCATCCTCGGTGTTATTTTTCCGAGTGTGGCAATGCATTTCAGGAGCTTTTCTTGATTAAATAAGTTGATGAAGAGGAGCTGGAGTTTGTATCAAAATACTCGAGATTGATGCAGTGTGAAGGTTCAGCAGAAAGGCTCCTTGTGCTGGAGTCTATAAAGATCTTGATTTGGAGAACTCGAGGACCTAAAACTCCTGTTCCAATGCAAAGGCAACAGTATCTGATGCAGTGCCACACAGAGGACCGAGAAAATAATTCATGATGAAGGAGCTGGTACTTATTTTTAGGGAATGACTTTCAGATCCTTGCAGTTGAAGTGAACTCATAATATTCCCAGCAGTTCACAGGAAAAGGTGGAGGAAAAGGCACTGCCTCCTTCCTGGGGAGTTGTTTTAAGCAGAAATGCAGCCTGTGGAGTGGACATATGTTTCTCATTTAAATAAAGCCAATTTGAGGCTGACATTGATGAGACTAATGAGCACAGAGTAAGCTGTGTTCTCTCTCAGCTCCCCCTGACCTAAGTGACAATGAAATCCGCTTTGGTTATTGTCACAACAGGCACATCTTGGTGTTAATTCTCCCCAAAATTGAGTTTGCCATAAATGTACATCCCACCTGGTCATATCTGACAGAAGTGTTGAGGTGCCCAAGCAGAACTCCCTTTGTGAGGGGTTTTTCTTGGATGTTCCTTGGGGAATTCCATTGTGTTTCATGTGTCCTAAAGATCCCAGGATCCAAGAGGACAGTGGCAGCACCTGATGTCTGGTCACGTCCAATGTGGCTGGAAGGAGACAGCACGGTCATGTTGGGTTGTAATTTGGATAAATTAAGAAAATGAACCTTCTGTCAGGATGAAACTGTGGAAGTGAACTGAGGGAGCTGTTAAAGGTGGCAGAATGTGACACCAAGAAAATGTGATCAGCAACAGATGAAAGGAAGCGATAGGAACATAAAGGATTTAATTTCGCTTATTAACATTCTTGGCACAAAAATGTTAAACTGAGGTAATCTGGGAGCTGTGATACTTGAGGCCTCTTACCATGTAATGGCAGAAGCTGCTCTGAGAGTTGGATTTGAGCACATCCAAGAGCAGGAATTGGCATCAATTAAGGTTCCTGTGACAGGTATTGATTCAGGGCTCTGTGGAGTGAGTGAGATGTTCAGGCTGAGGGGGACTTCCCAGATATTTATTGGGACATTATGAAGACAAAGTGTTGATGGATTCTGATGGACTTAATCTGTTTTTAGGGAATGGCAGAGCCAGAGGCAGCTCAGTGCACCCAGGGAGACTTGAACTCACTCAAGTTACAGTAATTTCAGATCCAACATTATGCCACCAGCCCATTGTAAATGATGTTTTCTTCTTCATTTTCTACTTCAAAAGTTTACAGTTCTTCCAACACTTGCGAAACAATTTTTATATTTGTGGGTGTTAGGGCTGATTCCAGAGAAGTTTTGTGTATAATACTCCTATAAAACTCAGTTTATTATTTATTATTTATTATCAGGTCATTCCAATGACTTGGGCAGGACTCAAGCTCCTCTTTTGGCACGAAGGAGGAGGAGGCTGAGCAACAACCAGAAATTGTGGGTGGCTGCAAATGTGCACCCAAATAACTCTGGATTCAGGATTTATGCAACTCAAGCCCTTTATTTCCCACCCCTGTGGCTTTCCTGGCCATTCCAAGGCTGGGAGTTGCTTCACAAGGAGGTTTATTGTCCAGGGTTTGATATTCAAATGGAATCTTTCATTTTAACCCCTTCAGTCTGAGCTTGGCAGACCAAAAGCAGAGCGATGCTTTTACTTGAATTCCAGTTGAGTTATTTTTTGGGCACATTTGAAAAAAAATATTTAATAACCAGGAGCACATACATGTACAATTTTAGGGGCTAATCCACACCTCCAGTTTGAACTTGCCCTGTTCAGTGCCACACAACTCAATGCACTGAAAGCTTTGAGGAGGGATTGATAATGAAGCCCTGGAATGAATAAAATCTCTTGTCTCCTGTCATGTCTGGGAGCGTGTCAGGCTCATCTGTACTTTGAAAATGGTCATCAATCCTTAATGAGGGCTTGTCACTAATTAGATGAGGACTGTGTTGCTGTGTGCCACCACTCCTGGTGGGTGCAGGGCACAGCCAACCTGCCCTGCTTTGAGTTCTTGACTTCCTTTCCAAAAGCAAACCTGCCTCTCCTGTATTTTTGCTGACACGCGGCCGCGAGATGCAAAAGCAATGGAGAAATAACTTTTCAGGTGTATTTTCATCTCCAGGGTCAAGCCAAGCAATGAGTTCAAGGGAGCTGCCTGTTCCTATAGAGACACTTTCCTCTATTCTATTTAAGAGCCTGAATAGAAGAGTTGAATGGGCTGCACAACACTTGGTTCTTGGAGCCTTAAATCTTCAAAGCCCAGAGACTGTATTACAATTGTGTTTCAAAAAACTCTTCTAAGGAATGAAAATAATGTGGCTTTGTACCTGCCTTACAAATAAATATTAAAAATGGGTAGGAAAGCTTTAGTGAAAGGCAGAGTTGGAGCTGGAATATTCACAATGTAAGGAAAATAGAGGCAGGGTTTTGCTTTTTGAATACTTTTGGTCAGTAAATGGGGACTGTTCATCTGCTCTATCAGTCCAGGCTCCAAAACTGGAACAAAGTTTATCCATTTGGGTAAGCTACATATTCAGAAACAGTTTTCTAGGACTGCTGGAGATCCCAGTTCACTTATTTCATGGTAAGCAGGAAAAAACTCTTCTAAAACCCAGAATTCATAGCTTTAGGACTGCATTTGATTCCAATACTGATGTCAAGTGTATGAACTTGTGTGTAAATCTGGCATTACAGGAGTGTAAAGATTGATTTGTCCTCTTTGGTGCCTCTCACATCCATTAAAGATGATTTTTGTCCTTGTAATCATGGGAATGTTATGGACAAACAATTGTGAATGTTTAGTAAATGATAATTCTTGGAGAGCCAAGGATTTGGTAATTGATTACAGGGAAATTACCAAATGAGGTGCTGTGTTTTCTGGGGTTGTGATTGGAGAGAAACCATCAGAAGAATCCCCAGGACACATTAATAGACTGTGGCGTTAAGGAAAAAGAGGAATAATCTTCCCTATAGGTGGAATATCCTGCAAAGAGAGTGTGGAGCTGCTGCTGCCTCTGTGTGACCTCTGTTGTTGTTTATCTTCCTCCCAGCTCAAATGCTGCTTTCTCCATTAACTTCTATCACTTCAACTGTCACATTGGAATTTATTCATTCCCAGAGACGAGGGAAAAAAACCTCTATTTCTTTTCCTCCCCTCTGAAGTGGGGATGCAATGATTGGCCAGACAACCAGGAGATGCTGCTCTTCAGAGAAATTCTGGATTTGATGACGTGAACAGGAATTGTGCTCCCTTAAAAACTGGATTAGTTCCACTCCTCAGGCCCTGCAGGGGCTGGTTTAGCAGCCCAACCTGATGCCAGAGGAAAAGCACTAATTACAGGATGCTTTCAATCAGGCCAGAAGTAATTATTTCTTCAGGATCCCAGCAATGAGAGTGAAGTGATGCCCCTTATCTTCAAACTCCCTTGCTCCGGAGATACTTGGGAGTGACAGGCCTTAAACGAACGATTCTCTCTGCCTCTTGGGAAGCAGATGAAAATAATGCCTCTGATTCATTGCTGGTTCATTCCTGAAGGCAGGATTGTTCCCTGAGCTCCCCAGGGATGCCACATTATTTCAGGTTTAGTTCTCAGTATCAGCGTGTTTAACTCGGAGTGCAGGAGTAACGATGTGCACAAAGAAAAACCACTCAGATGTGTTTGACTGAGAAATTATCCCAGCAAAACATAAATTATTCCAGAGGGTCCATCTACATAAGTACACATTAATCTGCTGCTTAAATATGTGGTGGAGTCTTCCCCCTGAGGAGAGCATGGAGCTGTGGAAATGTGTAACTAATTAATTACCAGCCATGACGAGATTAATATTGAATATGAGGAGTAATAGAAGCAAATGTATGTAACTAAGTGGTGTCTATAGGGTGATGTGAGCTGGGAAGGGAGATGACAGTGACAGTGGGAGGTTTAATATCCCAACAGAAGGCAAGTGTGGGTTTTTATTTGAATGACATTTTCCATCTAGCACAGCTCTTTATTTCCACAGCTCACACTTTAGATGAACAAAAACATTTTATTTCCCATTACCCAGGAGATCTGGCCTTATTGTAGCTGCATAAAAAGTCATTTATCCTTTTAGGAACTGGTGCTGGACATTGCACTGAGGTGTGAGCCTTGGTATTACCCATCATTGCCCTGAGTGTGAGCTGGAGATGAGAAGATGTTCCTGCAAAGCCCTTTTGTCATTTCTGCACCTCTGCTGCTGTTTGTTTTGGAGCTGGTGCAGCAAAGAGCTCGAAATGACTTGGGGATGGAGTTTCTCCAGGTTTAACCCGACTGTCAAACCCCATTAACAATTTCAAATAGGATTTACCCTGTGCCAGGTATTGAGTTGAACCCCCAGAAAACCAAGAGCCTGGGTTTTCACCCCCAGGGAGGTGGAGGAGCCGCTGCTGTGCCTGTGACCCCCAGGGATGGCAAGATTGGATTTGAGTTTAGGTTATTAATAAAGGGCTCAGGCTCTGCCTGTTTAGAGCCATGTGGGTCACTGAATCCAATTTCTTGCTGTTGGAGGCAAGGACTGGAGGAGTGTTTAGTCCAGGTTGTCCCTCCAGAGCAGAACATCTCCTGGCTCTTCTGGCTCCACTTTTCTGACTTTGAGTATAAACCAGAAACTGTGTTTTGCCTCAAGCAAACAGCAGCAGAGATGTTGATATCCACAAGTATCCCAGATATCCAGGATACATCCACTTGGTGGATGAGGAGCCCCATGACACTGAAGAAATGAGCCCTCATTCCTGGGATCCTCCCTCCTGCTCACACCCATGTTTTGTGTTGGAATTTTCCAGCCATAAAGTCCTTTCCCAAGTGCCACAGGTCGCAGCTCACTTCAATGTGTCTGGTGGATTATTTACTCCAAATATTTGCTTTTTGATTTGTCCACAACCTAAGCGTTTCATAAGGTTAAAAGCAGGACAGTTTTTCTCTGGAAACCAGCTGATTGTTGCAGGATGTTTCCCCATAACTGAAGACGGATCTACAGGCTTTTCTTTCTCTTTAAAATATAAAATTCATTTTTTCTATTAAAAAGGGAAAATAAGCATATTTAAAAATGAGCCATGAGGTGTTTTGACCTGGGGGAGAAAATGAGGGGACTGAAAAAATCTCGTTTGGAGAGTAAGGATGGGACAACAAAAGGCGGAGAACAGCAGAGCAGGGGAGATTTGTCAGCTCTTATTTCAGAGTGCCTGGATTTTTGTGGATGAAAAGCAGCCTTTCATTTTCCGCTGGGGTAAATTCAACATCTGTTCATCCAGCTCATTTTTTATCCAAAGCAAATTTAAGTGGAGTAAAACAATATCTGCTGCCAAAACCTTTGAGAAGAAGATATTTCTATTCCTTACAGCAGCAGGGGTATGTCGGGTGAGGTTTAAAATATCCTGATTTCCTCTTTTCCTGAGCAACTCTGGCACTTCACCGGCTGAAATAGTCTTAAAATCATCTCCTCTCAGGGGAAATTGAAACCTGCTTGGGGTTTGATTCCTGCCCCCCCTCTTCTCTAAATGCAAAATGGAAAACTGCAAGGGCAGCACCTGTGGCTGGAGGGAGTGTAAGCATTTCATCCTCATCCACCCTGGGCAGCATTTCTCACGAAGGTCATTTGGAGAGGAAAGATCCCGTGGCAGAATTCCCCTCCTGCTTTGTAGGAGCTCTTGGCACCTTTTCAGCTCCTGGGGTGTTTTTTATTTGTTTTGCTGATGTCACAAAAGCGAAGGGGAGATGAGGAAGGGGAAAAACCCTCAGTAAAACTGTTGGGTTTCTTTGCAAATGTTGATTATAAAAACCCTTTTCTCAGCACTTTGAGCGTTAACAGCTGGGAAAACCATCATGTGTGGTGGTTTCTGTGTCTGCAAAGTGCTGGACATGTGGAATGAATGTTATTTGGATTATATTTGCACTCCCGGTCACCCATTCATTTTAAGGACAGGTCCTAGTGTGTTGTGAACACACATTTGCATGAATAAATGTTATTGTGCTTCCAAAGGCTGCAGTTATCCAGGGCCACAAGATCCAGTGGCTGCAGCAATAATTCTCCACCAGATGACAGTGGGAAGTCACTAAAATAGAGGAAAATTTATGTATTAAGGTTGATTTGATCTTGGTTTTCCTTTGAGAAATAGGGAAAAATTAATGTAATAGAGTTGGTTTGGTCTTCTCCTAAAAGAGACACATGTGAGAATGGGTGCTGTGAGGAGGTACAGTTGCTAAAATGTTATTAATGTTATTGCTGCTTTAAGTCAGGCTGTGTTTGATGTAATTTCAGCATCATTTTAATGGTTGATTTTGGCCAGCACCCCCTGAAACAGTGGATCAGCTGAAGCTGAGCCATGGCAGCTCTTTCCATGGCTTTATTCTCCTCCACTGCTGAGTTTCACACACAATGAATTTTAAAACAAGCATCCTGTATTTTTTTTCCCCCCTTGACTTTGTAATTTCCTGCTCCTTCTTCAGCCTGTGCAATAACACATCACAGTGTCAAGGCTTGATTAATTCAATGAATTATAGCAGAACTGGAGTTGTCAAGAGGTTGCCAGTGTGTTTTGATTGATATTCAATTACTTTTCATGTAAACAGCAATGATTTTAATGCCCTTATTTTCCAAAGTTATTTATGAAACAAATTTCCTGGAGCCCATCAGAGCTGGAGTCGGCGCCACTGGGTTGGTCACACACTTGGTGATCATCACCACAGTGATGATTAGGATGAAATGTGGCCAAATAATTTGGGATTTTCTCACTGACAGGACAAGGGACTCCAAAATTCCAACCCCAGCAGTGGTTCCACACTGACCCTTCAAGGACCGATGGCTTTGAGTGCCCTCAGTGACCAATTCTTGCTGTTCCTGAAAATACCACCTCGGGGAGAGCCTTAAAAATGTGAATTCAGCCCTTGAGAACCAAGCTGAATGTGGTGAAATCTGGTGGCAGGATGTCATCAAAAAGTCAGTTATTAATAAAACACGAGTTTATTGTTTGACCTTGTACTTGGAGTAAGGAAAATGATCCAGCAAGGACCTGCAGTGTAACAACTGGGAATGAAATGTGGGATGTTCTGCACTTGATTATTTTTTTTCTTAATGAGTTCTGGGTGAAGCTTTAATGAGATTGAGTGTTGCCAACTCTACTGTCAATTAGTGGCTGAGTTTGGCTTGTTGTGGAACAACAGTTCTGTCTGCAACGGGGCTAAAGAGGCTCAGAAAGTTCCAGAAGGGGAAGGCAGGATCATCCCAGAGTGACTTTTGGCAGAGCTGAGTGTGGACTCAACCCTTCCCAGGCAATTCTTGATGTCTTGCTGGAATCTACAGGTTATTTCCTCATTTAACCATCATGTTCTTGCACTAAAGATTGTTGGTTTCTTTGCTCTCTAAATAGATTATTTTGCCATTTAAAAGCACTTTATACAGTTTTGGGATTAGCCCAGTAGGGCATCAGTGTATTTGTTGGATATCCTGGGACCTTTAATCATCACTGTAGACTTTGAAGGATGGATTTTGGATTTAATTTGGAGAAAAAAAAAAGCTGAAGATCTTAATTTTCAAGTAGCTCCTATCTTTTATTTCAGCTTGTTCTCACAGAACAAAGAGCAGGTGCCACTGAAGGGACACAGGACATTCCAAGGAATGCAGATATCCAGAAAAATCTGCTGCCTTCAGAAAGGATCATCTGCCCAATCAGTTTCCTTCTGTTACCAGATTTTGTAAACTAAAAATCTGTATATAAATGTAGCATTTAATGGAGGTTTAACAGCATATGCAGTGAAATGCAAATGCTTTAAGTGCAGCCTCGTCTTCTTAATTTTCCACTCAAGTCATTTAGAAACCATTAGTTGAAGTGAAAATCTGAGATAAAGAACATCCACGTGGCTCCAATGGCTCCTCTGAAGAGTGCACTTGTAATTGTCTGAGACAGATCAAGTCCTAATTACGTTCATTAGGTTTTGTTCCAGCTGGTGGAGGAGTTGTGTGGGGAGCTCTCCTGCCAGCCGGGTTTGGGGGGTACAAATCTGGGTTTGCATTTGCACACGGGAGCATCTCCTCTGTGCCTTGATTTGTTCATCTCTTCCAAATGCTCCAAGTGCAGGTGACCAGCCCTGAGAGATTCTGCAGCGAATCCCTTCAGACTGTGCTCCAAATAAATGTGAATGTTGGAGAAGGGCAGGCTCTGGGTGATGTAGAGATGCTGAGCTAAAGGGATACAGAGATATCCCTGTCACAGGCCGATAAATCAGCAGATGGGTGTGGAGGTCATTCCAGAGCAGTGCAAGAGGAGCTCGAGGTTGTGAAGGAGACACGAGATGTCCTTGGACAAAGGAGGGGCCCCAAAGGGCCTCTCTCCATCTGCAGCTGCTCGCAAGGGAAAAGGGTTTGGGGAAGAGAAGGACAAATGTCACCAGTCTGTTCTTGCCCGGATGATTAGGTGTTTGAAACTGAAATTTAGCTCTTTTTGGGGTTTATATAAAGGTCCTCAGGGCAAGACTTGCCCAAGAGACTTCACTTGCTGAGGTCAAGTGGCTGCATCTGAGGGGGCATAAAAATGAAGATATTGTGACACTCAAATGGCCTCTGATGTGCCACAGTTGCAGGGTGTTGTTAACTACAATAGTTGCAATGTGAAATCAGCTCAAAAGGTCAAAAGATGACTTGCTCAAAATGTTGGCTTCAAGTTCTCAATTTCTTATATGAGAAAGGCAAGAATTGAAAACAACTCAACCCCCCCTTCTGACAATTCAACCTGCTTTGGAATGTCTCTCTCACAGGTGTGTCCAAGCTCTCTGCTGAAGGAATGAATTTCTTTTCTATGAATTCTACGAGTCAGGTTTTTGAAAGCAGAATTGCTGAGGACAATCACTAAGACCCCAAGGGGGGGGCAGGTTGAAATTCAGTTTTTCCTCGGTGCTGCAACTTCACTTCGAAGTTCTCACAAATATTAGAACTAAGATTATTGTCCTGAATGGTTCTTGGTTTTATGTTCCCATCCTTTCCTGTTACAACATGGAATATGAGTATTTTCCACTGATTATTTTGTATTTTAGACTAGTTAATTGTTTTCATTTTGCTGAGTTACTAACTGGGGAGGTGCTGTACTCTCTTAAAATAGGAAAAAACTCTTTATTTTTAAATCTTTGTTCAATTTATTATTTATTTCATTATTCTTCATATTTTTTATTTGCTTCTCATTTTCAGATTCTTTTCTTATGTGACTTGTTTACCTAAAATCCAATATTTCATCTTAGCTCAGAAATGCACTGCTGTAAACCTTTGCATTTTCCTTCATTATTCTCATATCAAATACTGAAAAATTTTCCCCAGCAAAAGGGGCATTTTGGAACTTCCATCTTAAAAGTGTAGGGAATGAATATATTACAGAAACACCTTCTCAAATGCAACTCAGCCTCAACAGGATGGAAAAGTAGATTAATTTCAATTACATTCGTGTTCCATTTGCCAGTGTTCATGAGATGAAAGCAGACTGATGTGATTTTGTGGGGAGGCTCCCTTGTTTGGAGATGATTTTCTTAACTGGATAAACAAGGATTTATAGTGCTGCCAATCTGTCATTTTTAATAGCGTGTGATTCATTTAGGAACTTCAGACCTCACCAATAAAGCTCAAATGGATGCGGATTCTGTGATTAAGGTGTTTATTATGCAACAAAGGTAAAAGGTTTGGCTCATGCCAAGAAACCTCTGAGAAAAGGGATTCTGGCAGTA
>WEKX01011352.1:567153-616056 GCA_013390025.1 Pitta sordida
CTCTCGGTCTCTGTACGGGTGTTGGGTGGTGAGTTGGACTAGATGATCCTTGTGGGTCCCTTCCAACTCATAATATTCTGTGATTCTGTGATTATGGCAAAGTGGTTCTGTCACTTCCCTGTTGGAAGTCACTGCCTGGCTCCATTTCGTGGGGGTTCCTGTGGATTTCCATCAACAGTTCACAGGTTATTCCAAGTTGGANCTGTTCAATGCAAAGCTGGAGTGCTCTGCTTTAAATAATTTCTCCCCAGTCTGCCTGCCTTGGGTAATGTTTGTTTTCCAGGCTAAGCTGTGCCCTCTAGTTTATTTCCATTTAAAATGAGATTATTATGCGCAGTTAACTGGTAAAACTGCAGCATTCGAATGGATTCAAAACAAAAATTATGACAAATTAGTTTTTAAATCACAGGGAATTTCAGCTTCCAATCCTGTCAATTCCACATGTGTAGTTTATTCTGTTCCTGCAGACAAATGCATTTAACACGCTGACAAGTTCAATTTCCTCATGGCTTTATTACACAAATCACTTCCTACAAGGCAAAAATGTCAAATGTCTTGTGCTTTAAACCATAGAAACCCAGAAAGTCTTGCTTAGAATTTGTTTCAATTGCATCCTGAGCTGATTTTCTGTAGGTTTTTGATAATTTCTTAGAAATGTTCTCATATTTCTAATATTCTTGGGAATATTGTTAACTTGGTTTAGTATTTTGAAACCTGAATTTACACCCTGAATTGCATATAAAAGAACTATAATTCTAAATAAGAGATAAGTGCGAAAGTTGTTTCTGTGGCAAGAATAACAAGAATCTAAATATGTGTGACTGTCAATTTGATTCTTTATTCCTAAATAGGGGAAAATGATAAGAGGTATCGAATGGATAAATAATTTTTAAATGCTACAATTATCAGTCAGTAGGGTTGGAAATTGATAAAGTATTTCCACACAAGTCACATCCTTTAGGAGTTTTGAAGGCTTTAAAAAATTGTATTTTGTGCATAAAAGATAAGAAATGTGGAACAAAAGGAAATAAATGTGACAAAACTGTGACAATTTCCAATGAGCAGAAATGTGGAATGTGGGAGGCAGGGCTTTATTTATTATGATATTGTGACAGTCAAAAATTAACACCTTGAAAATTGTAGCAGGATTTATTTATTTCTGGTTTCCTGTTCCATGTAACGATGGTCCCTAAAATGAGGAATATTTTGGGTTGGTTCTCAGTGTCAGTAAGGAACTAATTCTTCTGCTGGGAAGAATTTTGAACACTTCTGGTTTCCAATAATTAATACTTTCTTTAATATTTTATTAATTTAATACTTTATTTTCTGTACTCAGCTGCAGTTTTGACCTTATCTAGGCTCTCTCCACCCATCCTGCTGCCATCTCCTCTGGCTATAATTGATTTTAACTGCTGCCATGTAGCTCTGGCATCATTTTCTGGGTTTATTTGTGTAGTTGTTAGAAAACTCGGTGCTCTCCCTAAATTAAAAGCCCTTTTGAGCTACTACAATCTAAAAATCTATTTGTGAGGTGATGCTTCTCTTAAAGACTCAATTTGTACAAACAACCTCATGTTCCTGGAAAATTTTCTTCCTTTTCTGCCCGTCTGTCAGACCTCAACAAAATCAACCCCAAAAGCCATTTCAGAGCTGTGGAAATGAATATCTGAACTCCCCTGTTTCCTGCCTTCCCTTTGTGAACTGAGAATAATACATTTAACATGACTTTAGACGTTTGTTTCTGGCAGGACAATTGTCGTTGCAAGGGGAAATAATGGCTTAGGAGATCAGATTTTCTCGGGATCCCTGTGGTCAGAGACAAGGGTGTGATTCCTCCTCAATGTTCCTTTCAGCAAAGTGCAGCTCAAATTCTTCTTGTAGCTCTGCAAGAGCTGTGGGTGAAGGAGGCGAGATGGATTTGAGGTGTGGTAGAGCTTCTTCCCAGTCTGGAATGTGAAAAACACGCTGGTTTTAAGGGATAAGACACGATTCCCAAGCTTTGGTGTGGCTTGAGCTGTACCTGGATGGAGCCCACAAGAAAAATGGAGAGAAACTAATTCCAGGGACAGGTCAGGGGAATGGCTTCAGACTGCCAGAGGGCAGGGTTGGGTGGGATATTGGGAAGGAATTCCTGGCTGGGAGGGTGGGCAGGCCCTGGCACAGGGTGCCCAGAGAAGCTGCGGCTGCCCCTGGATCCCTGGCAGTGTCCAGCATCAGGTTGGAGCAGCCTGGGACAGTGGGAGGTGTCCCTGCCCATGGCCGTGGTGGGGATGGATGAGCTCTAAGGTCCCTTCCAAACCAACCCCTTCTGTGATTCCACAAGATTCATTAGAAGAAGGAACCATTCATGGTTTTTTGGCGTTAAACTTGTAAAAATCACCTCCAGTCCCTTGCTCAGCCTGGGGTTGTATTTTTTTCTTCCTGAGAGCAGAGGTGAGTGAGAGTCCTGAGCTTCTCAAGGATTCGCTTCCCCACCTTTGTGCTTTCCTGCTCCACACTGCGCTATTATTCCATTTAAATTCACATTTATTTTCTGTCTGTAGCCAGGAGCACCCAATTAACTGCTCTGCAGTTCTGAACATGCACACAACCCCCTCCTTCCCTGGTGAGCACATGCCCCCAGCAACTCCAAAATTACACGTTTTTAGGGTTCAGCTGAATGCAAACCCATCAGGGAATCACAGCGACAGCTACAATTTGATTTTCTCTTAACTACTGATCCACCACCTCCTGGGCAGCCCCTGCCAAGGCCTCCCCACCCTTTCCATGGAGAAATTCCTCTGAATTGTGTGTTTTTTGAGAACTGTGCAGCCATAAATTACGGGCTCAGTTGCTGGGCTCTCTCTCAAGGTGATGCCGTACCTCAGTCTTACCACGACCAACCAACACGAAATTTGGAATAATCCTGATTTTGCTGGCAGGATTTCGGGAGCGCCAGCAGTAGTTAATGCCCTGCCGTTGTGTGAGTGATATTTCAGTAATTTGGGATATCATATACAAAGCACTTCATGAATCTGTGTTTGTTACCCCCGGCACTGCGGTGAACTGGGACTGGCACATCTGGCTGCATCTGCTCTGCTCTTTTTTACTTCAAACAGTAAAAAAAACCCCAACAAAACACAAAGGCATCATGGTGAGCGTTTCATATTTTTCTGAGGGAATGGATGAAGAGAGCGAGCTGACAGGAGCAGCAGGTTTGTGGGGAAACAATAACTCCAGAAGCTTCTGGGAATAGAGGGTGTGACAATAGTGGGATGGTAACGACCACGTTTCCAGTGTAATCCTGGACCAAGAAGTTACCTCTGGGATTGTTTTTCTCCACGTTGTGCTTATTGAAAAGGGTTCTCCCCGCAGAAGAGGAGCTCAGAGAAGCCTCAGTGGTGCTGAGACCCCCCTGGGGATGAGGTGGGTGACATGGGGGACACAGAGGGTGGCCAGGACAGATGTTGTCTGGCTAAAAGAGACAATATCCCCATCTGGCAGGAGCATTCCCTGCACTTCTCAACTGCTTGGGCCCCTCATCCTCAAACCCTCAACAGATGGTGGCTTGCAAATGTATAAATCACTTGGAAGTTTAGATGGAAAAATGCTCCAAAGCATTTTTTTCTGAAATGTGCTGTTGCTAACTCATGAAGGGGCCTTGCTGAACTCTGAAACTTTTGTTTCCTGTGAGCAAAATTAAATTTTTTTGCTTGCACTTCTCAGTTCTCCAAGTAAATGGACAGAGTAAGAACAATATTCCGCCGTGTGGAAAGTTATTATTTGCTGATAGTTTTGCCCCATCTCCACACATGTGCACAGCCATTTTCTACCCTAAATGTAGGGGAATAAGGACATTATTTTCCCAAATAGCAGCACCTGGCAATCACAGGGAAACACTTTCATTTTCCTTGTTGCAAGTTCCATCTCATTCAGAAATCACCACGGGCAGAGATTTGAGCTGAAGTCACCTGAGCTTCACTCTATTGACTGAACAGCAGCGAAGGGGAAAACTTTGGGGAAAAGATGTGGGAGAAAGTGTTTATCTTTCTGATAAGAACTGAATTGTGGAGCCCTTGGAGATCAGAAAAAACCCATGTCTGGTGAAGGCCAAAGGGAGATGGAAAGTGATTCCATCCCAGGGCGGATTTGCTGCTCCAGGCAGTGGAGATTTTTGGGGTTATACTGGAGATGAAACCTCCACAAAAATGAGGTGCAGCAGTGGCAACGTGAGGTTGATCCCAAAAGATCTGACAGACTATAAGGGGAAACATGGAGAGAATTACATTTTAAAAAATGTAGCCCCATAAGCGGGTAAGATGTTTATTAACCCCTTTGTTGGCTGGTTCTTTTAGTTGGCCTTTGATTTCTTGCTGTGGGATTTTGCTGTTGCTTTGCCTAAAATCTTGACAGGCTGGTAAATTCAGATGGTGAGAGTTAAATTGATTTGTTTGGTTTTTTTTCCAAGGGTATTTTGTGCAGTTTAGTTTGCCATTGGGATAGGATGTCACACATTAATGCATTGCCCAAGCTGTTTATTTTTAGGTAAGAAATGTAGAATTTAAGCAATTGAAGTAAGAATTGAGTTGAAGTCTCGTGAATAGCACTGGATAAAATTTTATGTATCACCTCTGATTTTGTGGCCTTCATTACATGAAGGCCACTGTTCTACTAATTGTCAGGATGAAGGAAAAATCCTCCTGGATGTTGTGGAGGTGTTGGAAGAAATTAGCTCCAATATTCCTCATTGAAGCTCAAAAAAAAAGGGTGTCTTGAGAGTAACCCATTATTTCCCTGCTTTAATAAGGCCTCCAAAAAACTATTTATTCATATCTCAAAAGCAAGTGGGGAATCAACCCATCTCCCAATTTCCTCAGAGGGAAAAGATGCATTTTCAGCCTTAATTTGCAGCTTTAACTCTGCAGGAATGGCTGGGACAAGCTGAGAAATCCAGTCATTTTTCCTTGTTTCTGAGCTGGGCTAATTGGTTTTTCCAGCCTCCACACTTGGCTGCACCAAGGTTACAAATTTCCACGGCTCCTTCAAACAATTAACTTCCTTTTTTTCTGTTAATTCATTTAACTTTCTATTAGCCCTAATGGAAGGTTTTCCCTGTGGCAAAGAAAGGGGTATTTAAAATAAAAAGTGTGGCAATGGTGTTTAGGTGGGGATTGCAAGTCATACCTCAGAGCAGAACTCTGGAATCTCTAATTAATGTTAACAACTGAAAAACAAACCATGATAAATTTATGTTTTTGCAAAAAAACCCCATTAAAATAATGATCACAAATAAAACAATAAAATCTCTGGGAATCAGAAACTGTTGCCATCATTTCCAACCCGCTGCTGTTGGCATTCCAGGGGAAAGTTTCTTAAATTCATTTTTTTTCCCCCTTTTCCTCAAGAATTCTGTGGTCCTCTCATTTACTCTGTTTCTTTTTGTATGATATTGGGGTTTATTTTTTTACTCCGGTAGAAAATACAAACAAGGCAAAGAACCCAAACCAAAATCCCACAATGTTTTGGTTTCAGTGTTGAGGGTTTTTTTCCCCCTTGGAAATTGAATTCCTACTTCAAATACTATTGCTGAAAATATTTAGCATCTCCAGCTAATGATTCTAAATGGCCTTTTGGAGTGTAAAGAAGAATAATTTGCCTTTATTTGCTGCTTGGGACAGAGTCCACTCAGACTTGCCCCCTGCCACAACCACCTCATCTTCCTTAAACCCTTTCCCTCTTTGGTTACACTGGTTTCCTAATTAAAAACCTTAAGTGGTATTTGAACAATCCTTTATTTGCTTGACTTGGGGGATTCTGAGGCTGGACTCAAATGTCAGGGAGTTCATCCCAGTGTTTGAGTTTCATATTCTGCTGCACACCCAAGTCCCCTCAGGGCTCCCTGTGGACACACATCCCTCCCCTCCCGTTCTTCCCCAGCAGCTCCTTTCCATTGTTCCCACAGACAACTGGCACAGCTCCAGCCCCTCTAAAATGAGCTGCTAATGCTGCATTTCAATTCTTTCCTGCTGCAAGTTGCCAGGCAACTGCCACCCAAACTCACCTGCCAGCAGCTGGGTTTGTGCAGTGTCCCCTTTGGGGCATGGGAGGAAAGGCTCCATCCAGCCACCTTGGCTTTGCTGGGGTGGGATAAACCTGCAGAACCCGCAGGGATGGGGCTGCAAAGCACCGCAGTGGCTCCGTGTGGTGCCTCAGTTTCTTGGAGCTCCAGCCAGGAACAAAGGCAGAATCTGGGGAGGTTTGTGCTCCCACCTCCTGTGCCTGCAACGCTGAGCTTTGGGATCATGGAATGCCAGAGTGGTTTGGGTTGGAAGGGACCTTAAAGATCATCCATTCCACCCCTGCCATGGGCAGAGACACCTCCCACTATCCCAGGTTGCTCCAACCTGGCCTTGGACACTGCCAGGGATCCAGGGGCAGCCACAGCTTCTCTGGGCACCCTGTGCCAGGGCCTGCCCACCCTCTCAGCCAGGAATTCCTTCCCAACATCCAACCTAAACATCCCCTTTCAGTTTGAATTTCCCATCTTTCAGTCGAAAATCCTCAGAGTTTCAAGTGCAGATCTAGTTGGGTAAAAATTCTGTTCAGCTTGATATTTCTTGCCTTTTCCTCCTCCACCTGCCTTTTTTTTTCTGGCAGCAGGAACAGGGCAATAACCTTCTGAGGATATTTACCTTTATTGATTCAGTTTAGCTCCAGCTGCTGGTGTTACGAGTTTACCTGTGGCTTTTAAGCTCTCCAAGGGAGCCCAAAGCCATTGGCACAATTAACAAATATTTGTGGGAGCCTGGGCTTTACATCTCTCATGTCTCCAGCTGAGTCTCTCCATCCTCCTGGTTTTGGACACAGCTATTTTGTTGGGGCCAGACATCCACCCAATTCCCATAACACCGACCACAAACTCTCCCAAATCCGAGAGACAGAAACAATATCCATTATCATCAGCAGATTTTTGTGTTTAGGAGGAAGAACTTTTGCTCCTCCTTTGTCATCTCTGCTCCCCTTCCTCCTGCCCAGAGCATTTTTGAACAGAGGTAAAAACTCTGTAGAAGGCAAAATAAGGATGGAAACGCTGAAGGAAAACTTGTTGAAATACACAATTCAATTCTCCAAAGGCTCCTGCTTTAGTGAGTTCATTTTGTCATTCGCAGAGATGCAGCAGCGAGGCCCAAAGGTCAGAGATTTTCCCCTTCCCAAAGAGCTATTTATGAGTTTTTAAGTAAAAAGAGAGAAAAATATTTTTATTAAAGGGAGGCTGCCAGGAGGGAAATTGATTCTCTGGCTCTGTGTGAGAAAGTAAATATGTCCCTTTCACCTTAAATCGGTGCATCAGGCTCTGGGAAGTCCAATTATCTTGACAAAAATGATTTAACAAATAACTGAAGGACAGGATTGGAAGGGAGGAGGCGGAGGAGAGAGGCTCTGGAGGTGAGCAGAATTCCTGAGGAATTGGGCTTTAGGCAGCATGTGATGAAAAAACTCAGAGGTGGAACCCAAGCCAGTCCTGGAGGACTTTGTAGCACTGCAGATTTATTTGGCAGCAGAATCCCTGTGTTTCACATTTAATAATAAGATGTATCGTTGCAGTTTCTGGCTCAGAATTGAATTTCCAGCCATTTCTGAGCCTGGCTGAAGGCGTATCTATACATTTAAAAAAAGAAACTGCTCTTTTTTTTTTTTATTTTCCCTTAAGCTTTATTGAAGTTTTAGTACCTATTGCCAATTTTGTTCTTAAACGCCCCAGCGTGAGCCGGTGATTAATGGGCTGAGAGCAAAGGAGCCTGTAAGAATTGTCAGGGCTAAGTGATGCTTTGCTTTGAGTGGTTACACTGAAAGCTGGCCATGCTCTTGTCTTAATCAGCCTGGTAATTACGGTGTTAGTTAATTATGTCTGCTTAATGAAGTCACCTGGAAGTTTCCTGAAAGGATTAAGGAGCATCCCAGTGGTTGTGACTGTTGGGTGTGAGGGGGTTGTGCTGTGCCAGGAGGGATGAGCAGCACCTGGATCTGTCCTGATAAACCTTGGGGGAGTTGGGTTCCCTCTTTTCCTGCCTCTGCTGCCACATTTCTTGGGATGCAGCGCTCTGGGAGAAACTGTGAGTTGGAGAGAGGGAAGGAACACTCACAGTGTTCTCCTCCTTTTTTATTGTATATTTTATTTTTGCAGAGTGGACAATGTGATGCCAATAGAATGAGCCTCAGGAATATTAAGTTGGAGAAATAATTCTGTGTCTGAGCAGTCTGGAACTAAAACATGCAGCAACCCCTGGGGTTCTTCCCATTTCCCTTTGTCTTGAGAATATTCCAAACCCAAATCATGACCGGGCAGGTTGAGGACCAAGACTTTCCAGTTCCTGGGCAGAATGTTGTTGGAGATGCTCAACTTGTGTTGTCGGTGTGGAGTTTGTTTGGTTCCTGTTTCCAGCTGGTGGTGACAGTGTTTCAGCATTGCAAATGGTTTGGGGGGGTGTGAACCAACAGTCGGTTTTGTTCTTTTCTGGTGTTTTAATAAGAAAGGAGAAATAACCTTTTGGAAAACTGGACTTGGAGGGGGAGAAAATTATCCTGAGGCCACTGCACCTGAGGGAACCTTCTGCACAATCATGTATTTCTCTGTCACACAAAGGAATTGTATTATGAAAAAAAAAATCAGAAAATAGTCATATTATTAAAGGAATCCTTATGACCAGCTCTAAAACTCAGTTGGGTTTCCTGTCCCCACTAATTCTGCCAGGAAGTTATTCCAGAACCTTCCTGCTCTGATGATTAGAAATCAATTTGGGGCTTGGTTTTGTATAACACAGGAATATTAAAATGACCCAAAGTGTGGTTTGTGATGCTGTGCAGTTGTAAAAGGGCTTTGGAAGTTCAATTCCCTGCTTTTAGCTCTAATCCCTCATTTTTCTACAAGGCTAAAAAAGAAGTAAACTTCTTATCAGAGATACTTGGTTCTACTTTCCATCGAATCCCTTGAAAAATCTGACTCTTATTATGCCAAACAAGGTGTATGTTCTAAAATCTGACAGTTATTGCTGGATTTAAGGCCTTGCTTCCTTAATGAATTCTTTATATTTACATAGTTTGCTGAGCAACTCCCCACCCTCCACGGACTTCATTAGCCAATGCAGTTGCAAACCCATTTTATTGCTCCCCAGCCTCCTGTGCAATTCAAATCCTTTCATCATATTTTACCATACATTAAAATAACAGAATTCCAACCGTGGTGGGGTTTTTTTAGTGATTTTTTTTCTTTTTAGTGATTGTCAACATACAAGTGCCAGAAAATGAGCATTTTGCATTTAGCAAACCTATAAAATAAATCCATAATATTATATGCTATGTGTTTATTCCTCAAGACACTGTTAAAGTTTCTTGGCTTTTATTTTTAGGTCTGGGGGTTTGTGCCTGTGGAGAATGCAGCATCACTTCACAGAAGGGGAAATTCCTTTAGCCTGATTTCTAGGAGTTGTTTTGCCACAATTTCAGGTTTTTTCATTGACCAAAGAACCTCCCTTGTCCCCTTGTGTGAGCCCTGCGAAATGAGAGGGGGCAGAAGAACCTGAGAGAAGGGTTTAAAATTAAATATACAGCCAGGAAAAAGCTTGAGGAGAGAGAAAGTCGTTTGCTTTGACCCGAGCCATAAATCTCCAGGGCAATAATGACCATCTCTGGCCACTCACAGAGACTTTGATCAAGTGCAGCATCCAAGGCTCTTCCCCTCCTGAACCTTGAGGAGTTTCCTGGTGTTTTATGACACTCTCCAGGCTGGGTCGCTGAATATCAGCTGGAAATGGATGGCTGAGGGGCATCTCCTAAATTAATGTGATTGTTGGCTGTGTTAATTAGGAGTGTCACTCTAATTTCTGCACGGAACACAAAGTTCTGTGATCCTTGAAACAAACACACAACTCGAGGCTCAGCCAGGCTCTAAGGCTGGAGCTGAACAGATGAGCAGGAAGGGACACAGAGGGATCCAATTAATGAAACTCCAGCCATAAATCACCTCCTTCAGGCTGGGGTTTACAGCAAATATTGATCCCTGCTTGGAGAACTTAAAGCAGGAGCAGAAAAGCCAAAGAGGGCTGACATTTGACCCACAGGAGCTTTCTGAACTTTGCAGTGGAATATTATGGATGTTTTTGAGAGGAAATGGGTGAATTTCTTTTTTTAACCTCTAGAAGATGTTTTAAGCTCAGGGATTTTTTTAAGGAGTGGGGAGAGTACAACCGAATCAAAAGCTTTTGCAGTCAACTTGCTGAAACATCAAATTGCTGGTTCTCACTCCTGAAATGTGTGAACAAGGCTTTCAGCTTCTGGGGAGAAAGAATTCTTTAGCAGCTGAAATGTTCAGATACCTCAGTTTATTAGATTTCCGGAGGTTTGTGTTTGAAATAAATAAAATAGTTGCATAATTAGAAATCATACAACCTTCTGAAGAGAAATGGCCTTTTCAAGGAGGAGGGAAAGGCAGAGGAGACAATTTCTGTCTCAGGTCCAGGGACATTTCCACCCTTCCCCACCTCAGCATTTTTAGCTTCCCATGGAGCTGGAACACATTTTCATCCTCTTTGTATTCAGGCTTTCAGCTCAGCCCAGATCAGGTGCCCACGCCCTGTGCCTTAAGCACAAAATGGGACCTTTCTCTCGGACTTGAAAGTGCTCAAATGAGTGTTTTCCACAAACTGTGATTCTGGCTGGACACCCAATTTAATGGTACAGCCAGAACCAGATCATTCAGGTGCACAATCCCAGGCAGAATTAGAGGATCTGTTTCCCAGGGGAAGCAGCATCTCAAAGGAGTGTCTATTGAAAGATATTCAGATAACTAGGGTTAGTTTTTAATATCTGCCAGATGATTCTTCTCCCAGCCCTGCCTTGCCCTCTCTCACATCCCAGGCTGTGCTGAAACCCAGGGCAGATCATGTTTTATCATAAAACACCCTTCAGCCAAGCTGTGCTTGTCTGCTGCTGTTATTAAAGCAGGAGCAGGAATGCAGGATTTGCCTCTGGAATGATGGTGCCTTCCTGGAAAACACGAAATAGAAAACTTCTCCCTCCCTGTAGATGTTTTCAGGTAAATGCCATCCCAATGTGTTTTGCTTAGACAGGAGCTGTAAACTTTGGCTGTTGGTTCTTCTAATGAAATGTGTGAAAATAGTCCTTTATTGGTGTTGTGGCGGAGATCAAATTGAGTGTGGACAAAAGAACACAAATCCAGTGCAGTTCTTCCTTTCAGGCATGTCAGATGAGGCACCAGGGAGCAGAGTGAAGGTTTGTGTGCAGTTCCTGTGCCTGCTTGTGCAGGCAGGATCTCTCCTTGGATGTGGGAAGAACATTTGTTTCCTCAAGATGTAACAAGAGAAAATCCTTGTTGCAATGCAAGGACTGAAAAAACCAGGCAGTTCTCTTGTCCTGGGCTCCTGAGCCTGTTTTTCATGGTCAGTGGAAGCTGAGATCAGACTCTCACAGTCACTTGGGACAGTTTTACCTTGAGGAAATTACCTAAATCAAGGAGAATAAGAGGCAGCAGGTTTTCCCCTTTTGAGTATCAGCATAAATAGGGGCAGTTAAACAAGTACAGGGTGGCACCTATGGAAATAAGGGTAAATCAGTCAAAAGGTTCACACGTTTATTATTTAACTGTGCTATTTATTGCTGCATGAAGTGACTTTGGATGACGGAGATTTCCTGGATGACAGTGGAGATTGGAGTTCATAACTCCCATCACTCTGTTTTAGGAATGTGTGCAGGGGGGGAAGAAGCAGCAAGTGTAAAATTAAAAAAGAAAAAAAAGCTGCTCTAAACCACTGAACAACTTCCTGAAGCTGCTCATGAATGGATTTCAAAGAGCTGTAACGTCCTGATAATCTTAGTTACCATCAACATGATGAGACAAATTGGTCCTGAAATAAGACTATGAAACGAAATAACAACAAACTATCCCTCCAAAGCATGTTAATAACCAGGCAGTGCTCTCTGGGCTGGAGTACAAGATGCTCCTGAAGTTCAAGCAGTAGTTTGTCAGAGTGAATTTTCCTCCACGGGTGTTCCAGGTCCGGCTCAGTAGCGCCGTATGGAAATGTCCTTGTCTTCATCTCCACTGATGTTTTGATAAACCCTTTGCATAAGTGGAGCTTGGCAGAATGCTAATGACTAATTGAGGCTGACAGAGGAGTGCAGTGATGGATGGAGAGAGCTAAAGGCTCAGACAGTGATGCTGTGCCTGCCACTGCCACGTTTGTAGAGCAGATGTCTCCCGTGTTAGGTGGGAGAGCAAACGCTGCCAAGTGTGTCTGTTCCTTTGGTCAGGACTCCACAGGCTTGGACTAAAAGCTAGAGTGGATTTTTTTATCCCCTCTCACCATTTGCTTCCCATTCCTTGCCTTTACATAAGCCAGGATATCACCTGGTTATGGGACATCACGGTGCTGCTTGAGCTCTGGCTGGTGTTTGTCCAGAGCACATCACAAAATGACAATCACTCAATAGCCAAAGGAAATGGAAATGATAAATAAACAACCCCCACCATTTTTATGTACCCAGGTAGTCCCAGCCCTGCTGGGGAAATGTGTTTGCTTTATTAAAAGTTGCTGCTTTAGGGTGTCATGGTTGGGAACGAAGCTTTAAACAGCCCTAAACTGGAAGTGAGATAAACGAGGTATTGATTCTCCACTACCGTGTTTTAATATGTTTTTAAAGATATTGGTTGACTTTTAACTAAGGTCTCTTCATTTTTAGTAGACTTTTATTGGGCCATAGTAATGTTTTTGCTGGATAATTCAGGAAAGAGTCTTTTTGTGCAGTTAGCAAAGAACTTCCCTATACATCAAACTAAATTTATCACTGTTTTCAGAGTATACACTCCACAAATACAATTTAAAAGATTTTTTTTTTTTTGCTGTCTAAAATATAAACTTGACCTCAAAGACGTTTCCAATTCAGTGTTAGTTCAGATGGCGGGTCAGAGAGGCAGAACATGAGTCCAAAAGAAAAAAATCTGAATATTTGCCCCCCTTTCAGAAAGAAGCCTCAGTAACACTTGCAGTTGTTGCTTCACAATAAATCACTTTGAAGGGGACGTTGCTGAGGAAATTATGACCAGTCACAACAGGAGAAAGCAGAGATTCTGTGTACAGATTTGTCTCACTACTTGTTCCTTTAGCCTGGTTTTCCTGTGATTTATGGGATGTGTTAATATGATTTCTGAGCCTTTAATAGCAGATATTTTGTCATTCTGCACCTAATCATCTGTGTGACTACTCAGTGAGAGCAGAGAGTAAAACTGTCCATCCCAGCAGAAAATAAACCAGCCCTTTCCTCCTCCAACTGCTGCTGCCTCGGAAAAGGGAGTTATTTTATTCCGATTTAAGCTGCAGTTTAAGTAAAACTCAGGGTAAAGTCTATCATCTTAATTAAGTCAATACACAATTTTTGACAGCATTCTGAAGATGAAAATTGGAATTCAAACCAAACAAAATCAAGGATAAGATTATTCTCCTTAGGACTATTTTTTAAACTTCTGCATATCTCATTTGTAAAATCCTGCAGGAAAGAACAGAGCACTTGGAGAAATAATTCCACCACCAGAGGACATGTGGAAATCCAAATACGTTCATCTTTATGGACTGTTAACACTTCAAACAGGTTTTTAGCTGAGGAATAAACAAAAAGCAGAGAAGTATCAATTTCCCCCCTCAGTCCTTAGGAAACACCACTTTTGAACTATTTTTGTCTTTCTCCATCCAAGTCAGGACCCTGATTATTTGGCTGTGTGAGCAGATGAGATTTCACATGTTAAGAAAGGAACCGTTCCCCACGTGAAAATATAAAGCTGAACTTCAACCCCATTAATAAACTTCAAATTTGCAGGAAATGTGTTTTAGCAGGAATTAGGAACACCCCAGTGCTGATAGGATGGGGCCACTCTTGCAGGTATTTTGGATTTAAGTCCATGGGACAAGTGAGGTGGTGATGCCTGGTGGCACCTCTGGCTTTGGTGGTTGTGTTTTGAGGATCCTTTGGTGGAGTGGAAATGATCCCAATAAGATCTTTCAGCACTGAAATGGGTTTGATAAAATTGTTCTTAAGCCCTTGTAACATTTAGACTTGGATTACAGCTAGTGAGGATTTAAAATTCCTTTTGAAACTTGAGTATCACTTGGTATTCCCTAGGAGTCCTTCCATGCAGAACCAAATATTTGTTGGGATTTTTTCGTGCTGGTTATATTCTGAAAGAGGTTAAATTTGAGATGTTATATTTTGTGAGGGGGGGAGAAAAAAGCTCCACATTATAGGTACTCTGCTAAAAGCAATAACATTTGATTTGCAATAAAGTATATTGTATGAAAGTTTTTGTATTATTGGATTCCCACTCCTGGATTAGTAACTATTCACTTCATCTTTACCACCCTAGAGGGGAAAATCATTGACAATTGAAGTATTTTGATTTCTGCTGTTTGTACAGTCTGAGCAGGAATGCTTTGAACACAGAATTTTTGTGCCTGCTCCCGATGTCTTCAGGAAAAAAAAGAAATCTCTGGGAGAGGTGACTGAACTTCCCTCTGTTTTCGAGTCTGTTTATGAACGTATTTTTCTACAGAACTTCAGGGTTCGGTAGTTCTAGCCTGGGTTATGTCTTTTAAATCCATCTAAGAAGTAAATTTAACGCTTGTGCTGGGGAAATTATTGCAGCGGAGCAGGCAGGGCCTGGCCTCGTCTCCCAGGGGACAGGAGGAGAGGGAACGGCCTCAAGCTGTGCCAGGGGAGGCTCAGGATGGATCTCAGGAGGAATTTCCCCATGGAAAGGGGGTCAGACCTTGGAAAGGCCTGTCCAGGGAGGTTTGGAGTCCTCATCCCTGGAGGTGTCCAAGGAAGGACTGGCTTTGTCCCCTGGGGCACAAGGGGGGGATCAGGCCCAGGTTGGACTTGATGATGCTGGAGGGCTTTTCCAACCTCAACGACTCTGTGACTCTGATGCCACCCAATAGTTTTGTTCCGGGTTTTAAGCTGTTTAATGCATTTTCCCCTCCTTACGTAGAGTACTTTTCCATCCAACTTCTCTTTCCCCTCATCCACCTCATTCTTTGCGATGAGTCCCTTCTTTGAGCCTTCCCCTGCTGCCCTCCCAACTCCCTGGCTCAAGTTTGCTTCGGTTTGTCTGGGAAACCAAATCAATATTTGATTTATTCTGAATTTTTCCTCTGAGTTTTTTTTTTTTTCCTCCTTCTTTTGAGCTGAGTGCAGCACCCTTTCAAAGGAACACTGGAAAGATCATCAGCTCAAGTTTTTTGCACTAGTTGGCAAATAAATTCACTTCCTAATGGTTCCACCACACCTTGTTGCATGTGAAGTGGGGCATCACTATATTAGTAGAGCCCACGTTGTGAAAACATTCTAAAAGCAGCCAATAAATAAGTGAATATCTGTAAATTTAATTTTTCTGAAAGGGCTGCACTGTTTATAATTAGCTATTTGCAGCCTGAACATAATTAGGAAAAATTATCAAGGTGGAAATAGTTATTTAAAACAGCAGGAAAACTCACCCCAAACCTACTTTGCAGATAAATATTCCTGAGTAAATATTGGCCAGAGAGGTCAGTAGGACCAACTTACCCTTCCCCTGCTGTGAGGTAATTGCAATAATTGCACAGTTCATTTTCACACCGAGTGTAGAAACTGCTGGAAATCAGTTTAATTTGGAAAAAACCGTGTTCCTCATGGAGTAACAAAGCATTTTTGGCAAGTAAGGTTTATTTCCTCCAAAAACCTGGGAAGTGAAGAAAGCCTTTGGATGAGCTGCCAGATGGATGCAATGAACTCGTCATTTGCTCGTGCGTAAAACTAGGAGACATTTAAAGGAAAGAGTCTACAGGATGAGCTGGGAAATTGTCATTTCTAGCTGAGGGCTGTTTTCAGACTTGGGGCATCACAGAGAGAACAAACATTTAATTTTGAATGGGATCAGGGAGGGCTTAAAGCACAGCAGGAACGTTGGAAACTGTGGCAGTGTTTGAGCAAGAACAGGAAGATTGTCTTGATCCATCAAAAAGGGAGGTGTTTCACATAGATAAAAAACTCTGGATTCCTTTTCAGCTTGTTGTAATTTGAATTTTGCTTGAGATGTGACTCAAGTCAGGGGAAAGCAGATTATCCACAGCCCGGGATTAAATAGTTGGTGGTGACATTAGAAACCCTCGTGAGCTCTCCCAGAGCTCCCTGGAATTCTGGGCACACCTGGAAATGAGATTTCTGGAGCGGCAATGGGATCTTGGTGTGAGGTTAAAATAGGAAATGTAAGGAGCTGTTGTGAAATCTGGAGATTTTGGTGCCAATGGAAGAGAATGAGGAAGGCTCAGATATCAAAACAAGAGTGTGGAGTTTAAGAGAGACTGAGCTCTGTGCCAGGCTTTTGTGGGTGAGCAGACATTGGGCAGAGTCTCATTGAGTTAATTTATTAGTTTGGGAGGTATGTCTTTAATTGTGCTTGCACTGTGTGTAAATTTGTAATCACTCTGGTGTTTTCTTAGCCTTGAGCTGCTTTCTTTTCCCCTGTTTTTGAACAAATTAATTTAAAATATCATTATCATAAACACAGAGAACTGAAAGAGCAAGTGTTTCTTCTCTTCTTATTGAGTTTCTTCTAAATTAGCCCCATTTAATCCATATTTTCCTCTTTGGGTTTTCCCCTCTGAGGAGTTTTAATTGAACACAAAACGCTGCTTATTATTTATGAGGTATTTTTTCTTCCCCAACAGACAGCTGGGGAGAGATTGCCATGTTTTATTGGGTTTGAAAGATGAAATATGAAACAAGTGCTGGTTAATCCTTGAGCTTCCAACCTGACAATCGTTAGATGTCAGCGAGTTAAAATATTTAATATGGCCTCGTTTGACAAACTTGTCAAACCGAGTCATGTGGACTAATAAAAGGACAAATTCTTCCTTGCACAAATCAAATGCTGAAGCCATAAAAAGCCCCGAAAACCTTGGGAAGGACTGTATGAAAACAACCATTTATTTTGTTTTTCTGCTCAGGGGACAAGCAGAGCAGGCCAGGGACTTTGGAGGAGCTGCTTGTAGGAGTTATTTCACAACTGGCAGAGGACAAAGAGAGAAAGATAAATAGAGATGAACTCTTGATTTTCAAGGAGAGCATGTGACTGGAAACCTACAGTAGGAATAATGTAGGTTTTGGGTTTTTGGTGGATCTTCAGAGAGGGGAAAACACTTTGAAAATGTGGAATTTGGCCAACCCAGGGGTTTGACACCCACCTGTCTTGGCACACAAATTGGAGTTGTGATTGTTGTTGTAGGTGCAAATTGTTTGGGGGACTGAAGAGCTCCTTGAAACATCCTTGAGTGGAAATAGAACGTCTCAAGCAGAATTATTTTGGGGAAATGATGGGATTTTTCAAAGAGCTGAGTCGGTTCTGATGATATCCATGGGATGAGGAGGGTTTAGAGCTCTCCTGAGCAAATATGACCTCCTGGAAAACCTGTAATGGAAACTTTTCTCTTTCCCACGTAACCAGAGTTTGAACCAAGTTTGAAGTGTCAGTTCCTCGGAGCTGGAAGAAAAAATTTAACTGGTTTCATATTTTTTTACTGGCTCAGGTCTTAAACCTTTTAAGTGAAACTGGAACAGCTTGATGGGTTTGCAGGAAACAGAGATGAAACCTGTCCATCTGACTGACTAAAGCATGAAATTGTGTTTCTTAAGGGTTCTAAACAAAATTTCAGACTCGCGGGAAATTCTCATGTGAGTTAGCACAAAGCAAAAGTAAATTTTACCTATTTTAAGAGAGGGGCAAGGGATATTCTGGTTATTTATCAATGTTAGAACCCACTTTCTAATCAAGAAAAAGTGCTAAAAAAGATTTCAAGAAAAAGTGCTAAAACTGCAAATTTGAATGTTGCATTTTCAGGTTAGTGAGGTCTGTGCATTCTACTCTGTTTCAGGTCACGGCATGTGAACAATAAAAACATCTTTTTCATTTTTATAATCATAGAATAGAATTCTAGAAGGGTTGGGGTTGGAAGAGAGGTTAAAGACCATCTAATTCCAACTTAACAATCTTTTCTACACTCAGAATTCACTTCACTGTTGGTCTCTGCCTGGAGAAATTCTGATTTTCCATTTCCAAGGACTCAATGCCCTTGGCAGTGTTAAATTGCTCCTTTTCCATATAAATAAATGTTTTTATAGGGTGGGGGATTTTATTCTTCCGTTTATTAAGTGCAAACCGATTTTCCTGTAAAATGAGGCTTCTCTCCAAAGATTTAAACACTTTTCCTTGGCACTTCTGTGTTCCTCAGGTACCATTTTAGGAACACCAGGGGCAGGTGATGGAGTGCATTTGCTTATTATGTATTTCATCATCCTCTCCAGGGGCTGATAACAAATGAGTGACACAAAATAGTTTCACTTCGGGGTTTAGTGAACTGATGGAATGACGAATTTCACCTCTTCCCTCTCCTTCCTCTCCAAGTGCAGATGAATGTGATCTCTGCGCACCTGATACGTTAAAATAATTATAATAATAATAATAAATAAAAGATGAATATCCTGAAGTGGTCTGAAAAAATCTCCTTTCTAGCCAAAAGCTGTGCTCCTTTTACCTCAGAATGTTTTCAGAAGGTTTGAGTTCTGTTTGATTTTTAGCCTCTGGATGAAATGTGACTGTACAGAAATGGGGAGCATCACTTCAAATGCATCGAATCCACCTTTCACAAAGTGATTCTCCGCTGCTGTAAAAGATTTTCTCCCATGACAGAGGTGATGCCTGACAGTGAAAGATGTATTAACAAAATCTTTGGTCATCTTTAACACCATCCTCTCTTCATGCTCTCCTAATTAACAAGCACCGGTTTGACTTTTTGGGCCTGAATAGAAGAGAGAAAAAAGAATTTCCCGATATTTTATGGAAACTTTGGGGTGTTTTTAACTTTTCCTGATCCCAGTGTTCCTCTTAGTGTCAGAAAGCTGATCCCAACTCCATTCCCAGTTTCCCCTCTGCAGTGAGGGCAGGCACTGACCCACTTTTCCAGCTTTGGCTGCATGAGCTGCTCTGGTGTGAGCCCAGTGCTTCCTTCCATTCTCCTCTTCCTCCACCAGGATCTTTTCAGGGTCATTTCTTTTGTCTATTAACCTCCATTTGCTGCCCCTCCTCTGAAGTGGGGTGTTTTAAACTTTTTGGAGGGCAAGGGGGGAGAAACATCCTCTTGACTTGGCTCTGTTATATATTGAATTCATTAGTTTTTATGTCTTTTCCCCGGTCTGTAGCAGTGTCTATTTTTTACCTACAGCCTTTCTCTGTTTTCTCTGTATCGCTGTTGCCTCTGTCTTCTCTGCTTCCTGACAGAAACTGTCAGGCAGACCCAGACTCAGGTTGGTCCTGGTAACTTCATCTCGAGTCTTTCCTCCCTGGCCTGATGTACTTGCTCTTATTTTGATGACAAACACTCCATTGTGGTGGAGCTGCTGCCCCTATCGATTTTTGCAGCCACTTATTTCCCGGGGTTCTCTCTGTCCTTTCCTGGCAGATGAACACTGTGCAGGAGCAGTTCTTAATCCTCAGCTCTCCCTCCACCTCCAGGAGAGTTCCCAAGTGCCAGCCATGAGAATTTTATAAACCAGCCCTGATGCAGCAGCCCCTGGTTGTGGGTTAAGTTATTTTTTCGTGACGTTTTGGGGTGTTGTCCTTTGCTGTCTTTGCACACAGAGTGAAATTCCTGAGTAACTCTTAATATTTGCTCCTGTGGTGATTTTCTGTTCTTAAATGATGAGGTCTCGGGGGAGATTTCGCTGGGATAAATTGATTCCTCACAATTAGGAAATGAGAAAGGATCTTGGTGCATTGTGTAATTCTCATTGAGAGACAGCCTTGGAGAGGGAATGTTATCATCAGGAGCAGTCTGACCTCTCTGACTTTTACTGGCAACTTTTACAAGCAGGTTTGTGTTGGTGGATCTCTCCTACTTCTCTTGACTCTCTGCAGACCAGGGGATGGATTCTGTCTTCATTTCTTGCTGTTATATGAAGCGAGAAAGTGATTTTTTATTTTCTTGTCTGTCATAAATAGCTGTGGATGGTGGATTTATCTGTCCATTAAATTTATCTGTGAGATGTTCGGCAGTAATGTCCAGCCCAGGACAGTTTAGGGGGATCTGTAGTTTAGTCTGTTCTCTAAATATTCTCCAGCATCACTCTGCAGCATTTTGGAGACAAACTGTGGCATTTTATCCTAGAAAGCTTTTTTTGCACAATTTGATGAGTAATTCCTGCTGCCTGGAGGACATAAATGGTCCTTGTGATGGGTTAAAAATCCCATAAAAGGCCAGGAGTTTGTAAAAGTTCTATAAAATCACTGGGTTGGAGAGAATTCTATGAGCAATAAATCTGTTTGTTTATACGGTGGAGGCAAAATTCTGGGAGTTCCTTTCCAAACTTACAGTGAAGAAAATCACAACATAAAAGAGCTTTTGAAGGAGTAAGTTGTGAACCCAAATCCTACGAGTAAAAGTGTTCAAAGCAGGGCTTGGAAGAGGAAAAACAAAGCCAAGGGATTAGTTGTAATACAAATAATCCCCGACTTCAAAGGCTCAGAATGACTCGACTCATAACTACAGCTCATCTAAACCCAGGCAGGAATAAGAGGAATAAAAGTCCTTTATGCTTCAGACTCGCCCCCCCCAGAGACAAAAGGGGTGGATGCTTCAGGAGGCAAGTCTGAGAATTCTGGCAGAGGATTCCCAGTGGCCCAGGACTGGGAGGGGCTTTGCTGCTCTGCTGAAGTTGGAGCCTTTCCCTTCCCAGGCCGTGTCCTGCAGGAGTGGGTTGGGAACACTTGGGTTCCTGGGAGAAGTTGGGTCTGGAAAGGTTTGAAGAGGTAGAGCAGAGGGGTGGATGTCTGTGGCATCCTAAAATCCAGGGCTTCTAAAATTCAGGGAAGAGGAGGAGATGGATTAAACACTAAAACACACCACTGGCAGTGAAAAGGAAATTTGGGGGTGAAAGGAGGATGAGAGTTTGGGTTTGTAGGTGTGACATCACTGCCATCAAAGCCCTGAATTCTGCAAGACATTGGATTATTTCTGGAGGGTTTTTTTCACCTCCAAGCACAGGAGAAGCTGCCCCTGAGGCTGCTTTATTCTCCACCCTGCACACGGCCAACATTTAGGTGACAATTTCCATCTTCTCCCTGTTCTTAAGGGAGATGGTCATTAAAATAAGCTCAAGTATCCTTTTCCCTCTACCTCCATTTGTTTGCATCAATTAACAAGACAAAGGGAAGGAAAAAACTGTTATTTTTTATTTCTATAATAAGAATGAGGAGGCTTAGACATTCTGCACGTCCTGAAATGTTTGTAGCCAATGTAGCATTTAAATCCTCAGGCCAATTAAGTGTAATTATTGAATGAAAGGTAACACTTTTCTTCAACAATATGATGGTTAAATTTAAAGTGGGTTCCAAATTAGAAGGTGACACCTACTAACTGTCACTCAATTAGATGTTTATCTGAAGACTGTTGGCAGGAGGTTTCTTTAAAAAAGGAATAAAAAATTATATATATAGCCCAGAGTACTTAGCCTCGTGCAATTTAAAAAAGTGTTGATTTGGAGGAGTAATTAAGCAAGACTCTGGAAAAGGAAGTCTAAAACTCCCCCAGAAGAAGGAATGGTGTGAGATTTTTGGCTAAATTCTCAGGGATCTTATTATTTTTGACATTCGGAGCCCACTGAGGTTTGATCTGAGCTTTTAGTCCCCTTTATGTTCATGTGAGGAGAGATCTAATATCTTCGGGAAAGTTAAAGCTGTTCTTTGCTGTTGTTAACAGCAAAAGAGCCTCTGGAGAAGTTTCATTTAGTGCTGAGAAGCAAAAAAAATTACAGAATATATGGGTGATTTCAGGCATTTCATCTGCTCTGCTGATAAGATTAAAAAATGGCTCTCTGCAATCAACTCTTTGAAGTCTTGGGGCTTCTGTTTCAGAACCTCCTCAGCTCCTCTGTGAATAACTCTGAGTTTCCACACTTTTGTGTCTTAGATTTCAAAGTCTTCCTCAAGCCTGAGCGAGGTTCTTGTGAATGGGCACCATAGAAATTCACAGATATCACCCAGATGGATGAAGGATTTCCACAACTGGAAGCAAAAGAATGTAAGAACGGGCAATATGTGGTGAGTTGGACTAGATGATCCTTGTGGGTCCCTTCCAACTCATAATATTCTGTGATTCTGTGTGATTCTGTGATTCAAAATTAATTTAATTGAAGTGAGCCTCAGTGATTATTACCATTAAGCCAAGTGCTCCTGGGAGATATTATATTGTATTAACCTCAAGTGATTTCCATCCTCAGTTATTCCAACATGGGAATATGGTCCTCTCAGCACAGATGGGATGCAAAGGGGTTGTTTAAATCTATACATCATCTTCCAAAGGTTGTAGTGAAGCTCTTAATATTATTTCATCTCTAGTTGTGATTTACACTCGAGTTGTGTCAGTCAACTTTATTAAGAGCTTTCCTCTCTTTTACTTTAACCACTCTATTGGTATTTTCCCAACATTATTCCTATGACTTTCAATAATTTTAGAAAACAAACTCTTCCTCAGCTTGTATATTCATGAGACTGGCTCTCAGCACAAGTCAAACTGTTCTCCCACCCACGGGAGAACAGAGCAAATAATCCACCCAATTCAGATTTCTTCAATAAACCCGAGGAGTTTCACTTATGAATATTTCATGTTCCGGCACTTTCACCCCCAATCCAGTCGTGCTGAATGTCTGTATCATCACAGAGTGCTGAGAACAATGGCAAACATATGTGCTGGGTAGTTTTCTGAACAATTTTCTGAAGTGAGAACACCTGGCATGGTTGGAAATGGAAATAGGATGCAGAGGAATTGTTTCCTTTTGTTATTCGCTCTTCTGAAATTTCAAGTTCCATCTCAGCTGTAAGAATTTTTTAACCTTGGGGAAATACATTTTAAAAATTGTTTAAAGATTTATTGTTTCATTAATGAAAATAGACTTATTTCCACTTGTGGTAAAAATGCACTGAGCTTTGTGGAAACGAAGACAAAAGCAATATCTTGTTTTTGCAATACTTCGCTGCCTAAGAAATGGTTTTAGTTGCTCTCCGTGTGCCTAAATCATGGCTGAGATAATGGGACCAGTCTGAAAACAGCCCTGCATTAGCTGGCAGATGGGAAGCCACCTGTAGTCCTTGTGCATCAATTCTGCATGTGACAGAATTCATGGAAATGGAAGTGGCTCCACTTCTAATGACACTCACAGTCTCAATTTTTAGAAGGAAACTAAACATGAATTTTAAAAAGCTCAGCTGGTTCTCAGAAGGGACTTTCTGCCTGTGCAGTGCAGTAAACGAGGGGTGAAAGTGTTCAGGACTCATGGGCAAAATAAAGGTTTGGGTTTCTCCTGTAGCTATTTCAAGTGTGTTGGGATTTGTGCTCGTGTTTGGGAATGACAACAGTGAGGGGGAACGGGTTCAAACTGCCAGAGAGGAGGTTTAGATGGAATATTGGGAAAGAATTCCTCCCTGTGAGGGTGAGGTTGCCCAGAGAAGCTGTGGCTGCCCCATCCCTGGAAGTGTCCAAGGCCAGGTTGGAGCAACTGGGGATAGTGGAAAGTGTCCCTGGATGGCAGGGGATGGAATGGGCTGAGCTTTGAGCTCCCTTCCAAGCCAAACCCTTCCCTGATTGTTCTTCTGAAAGTTCAACCACAGAAGCTCTGGGTGTGAGACCTCAATGAATTTCTTCTAATCAGGGATAATTAAACAGGGAATGGATTGCTTTGCATCTTTTTCGGTCTAGTGAGTTGTATCAATGGTTGCTTGAGGACGTGTTGATGCAGAAAAGGGACTTGATAAGCCAGATCATTAAATTAAAGTGTCTTGTTGGAGCCCCAGCTTAGCTTGACATAGACCAGCCTAAGAATCCTCTCTTGGTTCTCTCTCTACTCCAGGTGTCTCATTTCTCAAGAGCTTCATAAAATAACCCTGCAGAAGCNAGAATGACAACTGTGAGGGGGAATGGGTTCAAACTGCCAGAGAGGAGGTTTAGATGGAATATTGGGGAACCTGGGAGCTGCCAGCTTGGGCAGCACCCTGGGCACCCTCAGACAACCCCATCCTCACNCTCCCTTCCAAGCCAAACCCTTCCCTGATTGTTCTTCTGAAAGTTCAACCACAGAAGCTCTGGGTGTGAGACCTCAATGAATTTCTTCTAATCAGGGATAATTAAACAGGGAATGGATTGCTTTGCATCTTTTTCGGTCTAGTGAGTTGTATCAATGGTTGCTTGAGGACGTGTTGATGCAGAAAAGGGACTTGATAAGCCAGATCATTAAATTAAAGTGTCTTGTTGGAGCCCCAGCTTAGCTTGACATAGACCAGCCTAAGAATCCTCTCTTGGTTCTCTCTCTACTCCAGGTGTCTCATTTCTCAAGAGCTTCATAAAATAACCCTGCAGAAGCAGGAGAGGAGCCATCCCAGCCATCCCATCCCTGTCCTGCTGCCAGCGCTGCCTTCCAGCAGAACCTGGGAGTTGCCAGCTTGGGCAGCACCCCGGGCACCCTCAGACAACCCCATCCTCACATGGACAATCCAACCTGAACATGCTTCCTGCTCGTTTAGTCTCAGATGGCTTTTGCCTGATGAGCCTTCTCCGCCCAGGAAACCTTTTGCTGGCAGGGACTGCAAAATCCCAGCTATTCCAGTAAAAATGCTGGGATATGTTATTTTGGATTAATTGTGGCGAGCAGCAGTGTTGTCATGGCTGGTGATGGCACCTCCTGAGACACAAACAGATGGAATAACCCACTTACCATGCCCTGCATACACAAGATGACTCTTGGAGTCACTTCCCAGAGTTGCTGGCGATAAATGGTGCCAAGAGGTTATGGATGGTTAAACACCTTTCATGAGCAGAGCAACCCTCCCGGATAATGACAATAACAAAGTGATTTAAGGTACAGCAAATTCAATAAAGTGATTAAATGCAGGTTGCCAGCCTGTTCTCTGGTTTACAGCAGGCAATGCTTCGATGGTGCCAAATGGATTTCGCCCTCCCCTGACACAAGATGACGTGAAATCTGCTACTAATTTTGTTAAGAGGAAAAGTTCTCCAAATAAAACATGGTGTGGTTTTCCTCAAGCTGTTCCTGCCTTGTGACGGCAGGGAAGTAGTTTTATGAAGCGGGAGGTTGTGGTTAAAACCTGTTTCCTTGGGTTTGGGTTTGTCTTGGGGAGGAGAAACAGTGCAAACAACAACCAATATTTGCTTTTTGGGGTAAAATAGGAATGGATTTGTAGCACACATGGATTGATCCTGTATAAAATGTGGGGGCGATTCTCCCTGTATAGAAGAGAGGAACAAACAAAGGAACATGGAGGTGTAAGGAGTTATTCTTTCTGTACATAATTACAAAGGCTCATCTGGGTTCTCTGATTTTTTTGGTGCTGCTTTTGGGTTTGGTTTGGAGCCAAGAATAATTTTCCTGTGAAAATTCTGAATCTCCTTTTAGCTTCTTATTTTCTTCTTCCTAAATATCCTTGGCTTGTATTTATTTGGGTGGTAAATGAGGCAGTGCATGTGTTTAACTGGGATTATTCTACATATATCAATTTATGGGGTTTTTATTACCATGAGACAATGAAGGATGTTCTACAGGAAGAGTTGGAAGGATTTTAGTGTTATAATTCCAACTTTGTTCAGTTGATGATTTGAATGTGAAATTTTCACTGTTTGCACCAGGGAAATTTAATTAGATTTTGCTTCCTTGGGTTTTTATTAAGGACAAGTTTTGCTCCTGAGTTTTACTGAAGAAACAGAGAACATCAGAAAGGCTTCAAAGCCCATGATGAACAGACAGACTGTAGAGAAAAACATGTTCTGAGGGGTTCAATTAAATGATCTGATAGAGAAGAACAGTCAGGGAAGCAACTAATAATAATTACAGCATTATTTAATTATCAATTTTTATCATGGAATATCATCAGCTACCTCATCTTTTTAATTAAAATTAATTTTGCTTTCCTCTCTTGTGGTCTCCTACCCGTGTAATTAAGCAGCCTACCAAAATTCTGGTTGATGTAATGGAGTGTATTGTTTTCTTTTGCTAGTGAAACATGTAAAAAGCAACATTTTCTGAGTAATAATGTCACCAGGAACCATCACCCTGATCAACCTGTTGTTCCAGTGGGTGAAAAATAGACATTGAAAAAACCAGAGATCTTGAGTCATACATGAGGGGGAATTTGAATCATACTTGGGGGGGGGAAGCCCAAATAAACTTCTTTTTTTGGCCAGAGATGGCTGTGAGTTGTATGAGACATTTAGCACTGAACCTTTGTGGCAGGACTGGCAGATCTAAGTGGTGTGAGGAAATAACAATCATTCCTCAAGTGTTGGAGGTGTTTGCACTCAGGGATGAAAACTGTCTGCTGGTGCGAAATTAATCTGGGGAAAAGAGGGAAAAAGTGCTGCTTTGGAGAAGGTTTTCTGTCTTGTATCGTTTTTAAGACACGTTTTGGATTTATGAAGAATTTAGGGCTTATTTAAGACCGGATTTTGTGTCCCAGGGATGTTCTGCCAACATTAATGGCAGCGAGCTTTTGGTTTTCAACTGTAAAGTGAAAATCGGTGGAACTACTCAGACATTTACATTTAGACCCCTGGTTGGGTATTTTCAGGACAGAGTTTTAAGGTATTTCACGGGTTGTGACCACACAAACAAATCTCCTTTTTTTTTTATTGCCGACACAAAACAATATTCCATTGCCTCGTGTTTACTTCCCCCAGCACAAGAGAGTGATGTGTAAAGCTCAGCTGCTATTCAAGAGAGGTTAAATAACAAAGAACAAAATATTAACAAAGTAATAACTTCACTCAGGCCATAAAGGACCTGCCATTCTTCACTCCTGGCCTTTTCCAAGTTGTTGTTTGATGGTTCAGCACTAAACCAGGGCTATTTTCCAGGTTTGTTGTTTAGCTTTGGGATTTTTTTTAAGACTTTTATTTATACCCTTGCCAGCCATGGGAAAAAAAATAGTTATTCTTCACATTTTTTGTGATGTTCAGACAAGTTTTCAAAGGAAAAATTCAGTGCACAGGCAGCTTGAGCAAGCACAGAAATGTAAATTTATTGTGTTACAACAAAGGTCAAAATCCTCTTGTTCGTGGGCTGAAAGGAAAAAAATACAAATAAGCTTCTGGTTAAAATAAGGTGAGTGAAAATCACAGCACATGGAGTAAAATGTTCTTAGGGGGTTTTTTTTAGACTAAACTTTTACATGGATGTAGTCCTGACTTCTGAAATGTGCAGCAGCTCCATTGAGGGCTGGGGTTTCCAGGGTTTTCCTTTCCAATTTTTTTCTCCATACATCCCATTTGATCCCACACAAATATATTTGAAATTTATATTTCAAATATAAATTCTCCTCTATTTACATCTAAAGAAAAACGGGGAAGGAGGTCAAGAAGACAAGCAGAGCTGGGGGAATATTGCTGAATTATTGTAAACACCAGAATCTTCCTCAGATGGATTTTAAACACAAAAAAATGATATTATTTTAACATTCCATGTAATATTGTGGCCTGTGCTTTCATTGCCTTCCTTTTGGAATAATGATATTAGAAGACGGTAATATTTGAAATATTTATGGCAGAGGAGTTGCCTGAATATGTTGCTTTTATGTCACCAAGGGCTGAGTGTGACATGGATTAATGCTGATGTAAACACGCTCTGTTGGATATTTGGGTAAATATTTCCTTGCTCATTCTGGGCTATTTTATGCAGTTTTTAATGGAACCATCAAAAATATTTGTAAATCTTCTGAAAAGGCAGCATTTGATGTCTTAATTTCCCCATGAAGTACAGTTGGCCTTCATTACAATTCAGGGTTGGAAGACTCTTGGGTTTAATCCCTCTCTATAATCTCAAACTCATAAAAAACCCCCTTCACTGGATGTTCTCCCTGGGAACTCTGTGCTTTGTTTGGCTTGTTTTTTCCCCCTTTTTTAATCCCAATATTGCTGGGGAGCACAGGGGCTGTGCAGAGGTAGAGCTGCAGAATGAAAAGTCAATTCTGCAGGTGTGCAGAACACTTTGAAAGAAATTGGAAAAGCAAATAACAAAGATTTCCTGGACTGGCAGGGCCTGGAGTGAAACGTTTCCTTCCCCCTGGAGGTGATTTGGGTTTGGAATAGTGATTCCTGCAAAGTTACAAAGGGAAAGGAGGTGGAATTGCCCCTCTAGCTCAACGTTAAAACCTACAAGGAGTAGCGTTTTCCACCTAAAAATGGGATTTATAGGGATTAGTTCACAGGTTATTCTGAGTTGGAGGGGACCCACAGGATCGTCTAGTTCCTCTCAGAGAAGGCTTTCACAAAAAATAAATAACAACACCACCCCCCCCCCCCACAACAAGGGGCACCACNAACAACACCACCCCCCCCCCCCAAAACGAGGTCTACAAGGACTTGTAATATTATCACCAACGATTTTCAGCTCTGTCATCTTTATTATTTACAGGGATGAACTGGAATATTCAGTCCCTGAGCTCGGAACTTGCTCCTTTCCTCCCCCTTTCAGTACTACAGGGAAAGTTAAAAACCTCCAACCACTGTGTGGGTTTCTCACCTAAATGACATTTTGGTGTTAATTGGATCAATTACACTCGGTCTTGATAATTGTTGGTAATTGTTGGGGGGTCCTGAGGCCCTCAGGTGTTAATTAATTCATTAGTACTTTGGAATATGTGGCACTTGAGAAGATGAAAGGGGAGCTGGGTTATCTCCTCATGAAAGGGAGAAGCATGAAAAGCTCTCCTCATGAAAGGGAGAAGGATGAAAAATACTTCACTGAACCTCCTGGAATAGCCAACCTTTGGAGATGATAAATGAGATTTTACCTGGATAATGTTCATTAATACTGAAATAGGAGATTTTGGTGCAGAACTCTGGGTTTAACAAGCACTTGGCTCCATGGAAACCTTCTTCTCCTTCCCAAGGCCTGCAAAGACAGACCCACAAATTCAAAGGCAGATCATGCATCTTCCCTTTATTTCTACCACCATTTAAAAAATATGGTTATAATGATATTTTTAAGAAAATATATTCTCATTACACCTTTCATGTCCTTGGGTGTGTGAATGTGGCACAGAGGAAAAAGGGTGAAATGATTTCATTCTGACTTGGGGTTTAGAATTTAATTTTTATATAAGGTGGAAAATTGTTATTCCAGGGCAGCTGAAAACATTTATTTCACATCAAATATTTGTTGTTGTGTTACTTGTCTTTGAAAAATTGACTAACTCGAAGAGAAACACCTGTAATTTTAAATGAAAAGTCAAAACATTAATTTAGAAATCAAAATGAAACATCCTCCAAAAATTCATTTCCCTGTCAGAATGATTTTCTGTGCTCAAAGACCTGAGTGATTTCGATTGCTCTAAGCCTGGGTTCTCTAAATATTTACCATCACTATTCACATAATTTTCAATGATTAGTCAGCCCATCATTTCCTCCAACAAAGTGCTTTAGAATTCAGAATTGCCTTTGAGGATACTTTTAAAAATAAACCTGATCTCTGCATTAAATTTGCCTTTGCTCTTCACTGAGCCTCTTAAATCTTTGTCAGCAAAGCTGGAAGTTCTCCACTCTCCAATTTATTTCCAGGAGTTTGGGCACTATCAGCGATCAGGTCACGTCTTGTCTTTCTCTTAAATTGGGTTTCTGAGACTATAAATGATGTAACTAATTTATTTAATTTCTTCATCAGTTCTGTGTTCTTCATTGAATTCTTCAGGACAAAATATGACCATTTGCAACCAGAAATACTGACAACATTCCCTTTCTGCTCTAAAAATCAGGATGTTTATTATGTTGAGTTGGGAATTTATTTTTTCCTGGAGCTTTGAGACTGAAATCCTCCCAACCTGGAAAGAGAGAGAGTTAAGAGAAATCAGATTTAAATAAGAGACTTCTGTGGGTATTTTATCCCAACACAAATTCATAATTTATCTGTTTATGCATTTATTTGAAACAAACAATCAAAACTACGAGCTGAGGTGGTTTGCTCGTATTTGATGAGTTTGAATTGAATTATCCTCCCTCTACCCTTCATCAAAATTCCTCCCTGCACATTCCAGCCAAGGGAGCTGCTTGTCTCTGTCAAGATCATCTTTGTATTTTCAGAACATTTTGCCCTCAGGCTCTTGCATTGATTATCCAAAAGCAGCTTTCCTTGTTCCCTATCCATGTGTTTTGTTTCTTGCTATAATTAGAAGTTTTACCCACAGAGAAGAAAGAGAGGATTTCCCTCTGCCTTGTCCACCCCAAGCTCCAAAGGAAGGTTGGAGCCCTCTGGAATTAAGGAACTTTGATTTCCTGAGAGTTTTCCTCTCTTTGGGTGTGATTAGAGTTGAGCTCTGATGGAAATTCTGGTGGGAATGAGAGTGTGTCCATAGTGACTTTGGGGATGCTCAAAATTATTTGATTGTAGTTAATTAATTAATCCATATGGTCAAATTTGGTTGTAGTTAGCCAAGTGAGGAGAAGGGGAAGGCACAGAAAGAGGACAAGGGGATGTCATCGGTTCCTCCTGCTTGTGTGTGGGGACCCGAGCTAAAAATAAAGGGGTTGATTTGACTCTTCCCCTGATTCCATCACTTTGCACATCATGCTGTGAAGTCCCTGAACTCCAGGGGCTCAGCAAAAACCATCAGGAAGTGAAATATCTGCTCACAGTGATTTCCTGAACCATTGATTTATGCTGATGGAGGGAAACCGTTGAAAAATGATGCATGAGTTGGTCTTTTTTTGATTTCTTTCTGCCATATTTCACAATAAGTTTGGTTTGATTGAGATTTATTTGCGCTTTCTGTTAACTTTGAAGACTCACACTTCCATTTTAGCAAAGCAGTGTTTCCATCAGCACACTGGTTTTAGATGTGTATAAATGTATTTTATATGTATAAATATAGTTAAAGAAGAATACATTCTAATATGATTCATTTCCCATTGGTGTTCCGGCTCTCAAATTGTCATCAGAGCAGGTGTATTTCATTCTTTATTGAACAATTTAAAGAGAAATGCATTAATATTATTCAGCAAGCCACGCTGGGGATACTTTATAGCTCTTTTATACCAATATCAAATGAATTCCCTGACAAGTGAAACACAGTAGCCTTTAATCATAAGGAACCGGAAGGCACTTGAGCTGCATAAATTAGGGACAATTAACTAAACCCCAAAATGAGTTCCACACATGCCGCTCATTATTTTTAATTTGAAATTTTGTTTCTGCTGGAGTCACTTACTGTCTGATATCTGCACCAGCTGCCAGGTGGAGGGAAAAAAGGAGGAATAAAACATTGGCTCTGAAGTGGGGGTAGGGTTTTGCAGACAAGCAGGAGCGGAACAAAGGTTAGAAAAGCCAATTTTCCTTGCGTGATTTGTCCCCAGTGCTCCTGGTGGGAACAGGTGTAACGTGGGTTTAAGCCAACACGTGGTGTTTTGGTTCATGTCATAAAATCACTTCGTCCTCCCCACCTCTTATTTTGGGATCAGCTGTTCTGGTGGCTCTTCCATACCTTGTAGGACTTCTGGGAAGGGCATAAGATCTCCAAATCCATTCTTTGGACAACTTCAACCTGTGTAACAGCCTTGGGTTTGCTCTGAAATTCAGTATTTCTCCATTTGAAAGGGGGAAATTAAGAGTGACCCAAAGCTTGTTAAAGCTTGTGGAGAATTGAAGACTTTCACTGACAAGAGAGGGGAAAAGGAGGAGACAATGGAATGAGTTACTGCCCAACATCAGATGCTCCAACATGTGCAAGGGCTGGGTTTCATTTGCTGGTCTGGAGTGTGGTCCCTTCTGTTGGCAGTAAATTGGTTGTGTGAGAGTCTCTTCTTCCCACAGGTGGGGAAATCTCAGTCCATTTCAAGTGACAGAACAAATTTTGCTTTACAAATGATCAAAGCCAGGCAGGAGAAAGATGTTTATATCCATGAAACTGCTCTGGGGAGAGAGAGAGAATTCAGTGATGATTGCAGAGTACAAGCAGAATATTGTGAAAAAATACTCAATTTCTTTTTTTTTTTTTTTTCCCTGAAGTGAGAATATTTTGAGGTGGGACAATTGGACTATTCTGTATTATTTTTATGTCTGTTGTTTAAAGTGTTTGGCTCCTGCACATCAGCCTTTTCTCCCTCCACTGCTGCAAACTCAGTAACTCAATGAAAATCAATATGCAAGTGGCACATTAAAGAGGAGATGGGGCATTTCACGATTTTATTTCCTATTAAAAAGATCAAGTTGTGCAGATTAAGTATGGATGTACCTCGGGGAGGGAACCCAGATCAATGGGAGCTGACTGCAGTTACAAATGGGTGGAATCCAATTTATTGAAGGGCCAAACCTCCAATAGATTCTGTTGTTACTGCAGTTTAAAACAAAGACTGGTAGAAACTCTGATTTTCTGTTTCCACTGGTCATTATTTAGCAGTGAACCGCTCTAATGCAGAGCAGAAAAATGTCTTTGGCTACAAAGGAATCAATGTGAGCAAACAAAACGTTCAAGAGCTCAGCACTTGCTCTGGAGCTTAAGGAATATTTACTCTCCTGGGATGAAGCCCAAGGTCTGCACTCAGGCAAAGTGTCTCTGATACTGATGGGGTTTGTTGAATGAAGTCATCATTAAGAAATTCAGCACCTGGACCATGAGAAGCCAAGGAAATGGGCATGAGCTGGGAAGCCAATGATCAAATGCTTCTCTGCTGGTATTAAACAGCCTGTTGCCACTTACCTCCAAGCCTTGCTCAGGGCCATCATTTCATTCCCCCTCAGCCTGTTTATCATTGAACAGCTAAAGTGCTTGTTCCTAGTCCCTGATGAAAGAGTAGAAATGATTGATTTAACTGGGAGCAACAGTGAGCCCGTGGCTCACTCCCTTCCTGGGAACTCTGCTGCTCACTGGAAGTGACTGGAGGAAAAGTCTCTTTGCTCTGTGTCCCCACCGAGTTGTGCTTTCAAAGCTGCCTCTCAAAACACGTGGAGCATCATCAAAGAGTCCATGGATCAGGTCTCCTTCAGCTGGAATCAGTGCAGGCACTTTGGAGCGTGGTTGTGTCTCAGGACACATTTGTGTGTGTCTGGCTCTTTGCAGAATTACACTGTTGGTTACTAAAGCGAGCCCAGACAGTGGTTTTGTGATTCACTTCAGTGACGTGAGATAAATAATCGTACATGAGCTTTTCAGCTTCATTTCCAACCCTGCACACCCACTCAGCTGCCTTGTTCTGGGGCCTCCACTTCTATGTTCATTGGCTCTTTAAGCTGAAACAGAAACACCCCACACACACAAAGGAGGTATTTTTGGAGGGAGAGACTGATGGCTCTCTTTGTACAGAAATGTCTTCCTTTCTCCTCACTTGGTTTTATAAATGACTGCCCACACTGAACCAGACTGTTTATCACTCCCTTCCTCAGCAGTTCAGCTTTGCCTTCCCAATTTGTTTAGCCCAAGATTTAAGACGGACAGGGATTGCTGCTCTTATAAGTCCTGATTTCATTAGTGATGGAGTGTCTGGTACAGCTCCCCTGCCCTGCTCTCCATCTCCAGCCCAGCTGGTAAAAGTGGCCCAGGATGCCCAAGCCCTACATGATAATAAGGCTTAAGGAGAAAGTGGTCCCTGTGAGGCCTCATTACAGGCATTTCTAGGCTCGAGTTGCAGCTTCAGAGGGTGGGAAAAGCATCTTTGCAACAACTTCCCCCAAACAAATTGGATCATTTCTGTCTGGATCTTTCATTTCCTTCGGAACAGCAGCAGGGTAAGACTCGCTAATTGGTACATGATGCAGTTTGTCACACGGTTTTGTTGTGCTGTCGTTATTTTTTACCATCAATACGAAGCCATCTGAACACCAGGACATAACTGTCTCCAATTAAGTGATGAAAAATGACATCTGTGTAAATGTGCAGGGGGAAAAATTGTCCTCATTTATCTGAATACAGTGGTTTTCCTGGGTAGCTTTCTTTGGGAGACAAGCTAAAATGGAGAGATGGAACAAGCTCTCCAGAAACAAATAAAACAGCAGCAGTGTTGCTTTCACTAAGCAGAGAGATGGGCTTGTGTCATTTGGATTTCAGCAGGGGTGGGGAAGATAAATGCTGCCTCTCCTCTCATCTGAAAAAAATGACAGGATTACATGGCAGAAAAAAGCTCTGACAGGATGAAAACACCCAAAAGTAAAATGGAACCTCCATGTGGTGTTTTCTCAGCAACAGGAAGGATTTTAAAAGTGATATCTGATGTTTGCATTCATAGTTAATGGTGTGTGATATGAAAATATTTATATCTGTCATATGTTGATCCCAAATGTATAAGTGGGAACCTTTGCTCTTGGTGGCTTTGATGATCCTAATGTTTCCTTAAAGCCTGAAGAGAACTTGGATTTAGGGGTGGGATAATTTCAGTGGATTTCAAACTAAGCACATATAAACTGTCAAGAGAAAAAGGGGAGGAGAGAGAAAGGAAAAAGCTGAAAAGATGTGGAAATCAAATTTTCTCCCCCTAAAATTTCCTCCCCCCAGCTGCTCTGCCCAGGAGGACAATGAGGCCTCTTGGTCCAGGCTGTAAAAGAAAGAGCTTCAAACTTTAGGTTCTGAGCCGCTGTAGATGTCAGGCACTGGTAGGACCAGGGGAAATGACCTCAAGCTGCTCCAGGGAATGTTCAGGTCAGATATTAGGAAAAGTTTCTTCCCTGAAGGTTGGTTAAACATTGGACCAGGCTGCCCAGGGCAGCGATAGAATCACCATCCCTGGAAATGCTCAAAAGGAGTTGCTGTGGCACTTTCCAGCATGGTTTAGTGGGAATGATGGAACCTGTTGAAGGTTGGAGTTGATGATCTCAGAGGTCTTTTCTGGCCTTTGGGATTCTTTGCAGGACCTGGGAGGATGCAGAAGTTTTCAACAATTGTAACCTGTGATTTCTCTGGCTCTTGTGATCCTCTGTGACTGTGCCAAACCAGACACTGCTGGACATTTAAACATAAACTCTTCTTCTGTCCTCCTTTCCCCGGTCCCATCTCAAGTTAAAGATGGGCCTAAACTCTACAGAAGAATTTTCTTCTGCTCCTTTTCTATTTACAAATTAAATGGCCTTAAGAGAAGCCACATTTATTCCCAGTTAAAGTACCATCTGCTCGTGTGTGGAGAGAACTGCTGAGTCAATGTGGATGGAGGGTTAAACTGGTACATTTAACTATCAAAAAGTAAAAGAGCAATTCACAGACGGAAACAGCAAATTTCAGCAGAGCTCAATATTTGATTTTATGCCATTCCCTGAAAGTTCAATAGGCACTGTGGGTTTCTCCAAAATCCAACACAATGTTTGGAGCAAAACTGTTGAGGTGCTGCATTTCTGAAGCTTAATAAAACGAAGCTGATTTTGTGGCTGCTCATCCACACTGGAAAGTTTCATTTCATCCTTCACAGTTTGTGTCCTTTATCTGTGCCTGCCTCCATTGCAGTAGAACTTAGTTTAGATTCCCCAAACTCATTTGGTGAATCAAATTCTAGTTTGGTTCCCCCTCCCCCCCCCCCCCCCAGCTTTTATTCCATAAAGAAAACCTGTGCTACAAATGTCCCATTATTCCAGCCAACGTGAATGGATTAAAGCTCTTTTTCTAGTTTTTCTATTGCTTGAAAAATATCACTTCTGTTTTTCCCTTCCTCATTTCTTACAGACAGATAATGCAAGGCTGGCAACTCGTTTCTTTATGAGGAGATAAAAAGAAAAGTTGCTTCTCTCTTTCGCAGCTGTTTGTCGTGATTCACATCCACGGCGCTTGGGAATCAAATATTTCCTTTTATTTCTGGATGTGAACGTTCCTTTGTAGTTTGGATGTCTTTTCAGCCATCATTCCTTCAGGTTCCTCAGACTTTATTCTCAGACTTCCTGAGAGCTGCTCCGTGAGTTAATGCAGCTCTGGAACTCTTTTGTTCCCTGAAGTTGTGGCCAGGCTGCTCACTCGGCTCTGTGCTGAGATATGGTCTAGTTTAAAGACATTTTTCCAGCTAAAGAAATATGTGGTATTTTTTTGGCAGGCTGCAGTATTTTTAGGTGAAATCCTCTAAGATTCCTCCACCACTTCAGCCCAGGCAATTGCAGGCGGAATTTTAGTGCGCTGAAAAGTGTTGGGTTTGTCTCCAATTGGAAATACCAAGGAGGAAGTTGGTAGATGAAACCCACTTTTAATAAGGTGGGTTTTTTCATAAATTGCTGCTTGAATTCACTGCTGGGGTGGAGAGGAATGACATTGCAAAGAAAATTGATGCAAGTGTGAGGGACATAGAAGCTGGACTTTGCTTTCCATGGCCTTTAGATGAACATGCTGATAACAGTCTGTCCTGGGCTGGGTTTTCTCTTCTTTTTGCGTTCACAGAGGAGCTTCCAAGGCACTTGGTTTTATTCTGAGAGGAAAGAAGACTTTTTTCTTTCCTGTACGAAAAGGAAATGTTTTTCACTGCGGGGCTGAATCTGGTCATGATGCGAGGAGGGATGAGAGGCACATCAGCCCATCATGGGGCTCAGGGTCTGAGTCACAAAGAGCTCTGCTAATGGGATGGGCATGTCCAGCTCTGCTCAAATCTTCCCTTTTCACTTCTAATTGTCCACATATCACAAGGCTTTGACAGATTATTACCATGTCAAGGTAAAAATTCATAGTCAAAAGGATCAAAATGTCTGATGCCATCAACAGAGCTGTCAGAGTATGAGGGATTTCACCAAGGCAGAGGGAGCTCATGTGATGGAAATAGTAACTTACAGACCTAAAACATCATGCTTGCATTTAACTAAAGTGTATTAGAATTGCAAAAAGATGCCACCTGCAATATATTTAGCAGTGCAGAGCGTGGGTACTATTAATAGCATTAAAGGAATACAAATGTATTTACACAAATGCCACAAATCTTACAAGGCATGTGCAGAACACGCTGGGTTTGCACAGGGATTGAAATTAATAGGCGTGACCTTTTTCTCACTTGCCTTTCATCCTCATAAATTCAGCGTGTTTGCAAAACAAGCTCAGAGGGATTTGTTTGGGGTTTTTTTTTACATCAAACACAACAAAACTTATGATCTTTTCTCAGTCTCTTAAATAACAAATATGGCAACGAGCTGTGTCCACTCCGAGTGGTGGCAATATTAGGTTAGGATTAGGATTTGTTTACATGCCTCTGTCCTTGGATTAGTTTTTCCAGCAGATAGTCTGGGCTTTATTCATAGGCAATAATGATGCTTAGAGCCAAAATTGGGAGAGTTTAGTCAGCTGGAATAAGGGGGTTAATTACTTAATTAATTCCTGGGGGTTCAGAATGCCCACAGCCAGAGATCCCTGGGCAGTGGTTGATTTTCAGCTTCCAACTCCCTTGGTCAAAGGGATGCACAGACACAATGATAAGAAATTCCATATCCTGTCAGGCATTTATTCCAAGATTTTATCATGCAAGAGCTCCACTGAGGAGAATTATCTCTTCCTTTAGGGACTATTTTCCTACCTCCTGCCAACCAGCTTCTAACTAATGTTCTTATTGTCAGTGATTTGCATCTTTTGTAGTATTTTGATATTGCAGCCTATCCATTTGTGTCCTTCCAGGAACAGTGGGAATCTCTGTGCCTGGATGTTGTGGGTATCACAGCTGAGCAATATTTCACTTTTTAAACCTTTTCCTATCCCTAAACCCTGCTTGCCTGACAGCACATAAAGGGGCAAATCAACTCAGCTGTCCTAATTTTCTAAATTTTTTGTAGCTTTTCAAGTGCCTTGGAAGTTTCCTAAGCATTTGTTACCCTAAGAAAAAAACAAACAATGGTGCTCCTTCCTCTTGTGTCATATATATCCTTTTTCTGACTTTGTCTGTGGTGAGTTTCTGAAAAGACTTAAAGCAAAGTTCAAATATTTGCCATTCCAAGTGTAAACTTGCAACTCGGTAAAAACTTTCCCAGCCAGACTTTTATTAATTGCCTGATTTTCCAGTCACTGTTGTAGCAGTTCTTTTATAATTACTGTGAGCAGTGGCCTTTAGTTGCTTAACTACCTTATTTTGAATACTCCTTGCAACTGCTTAGTCCCAAGGGACTCCTGTGGGGAGGCAGAGAGGCCAAGAAAACAGGTTAATAAGAGGTTACATGAACTTTTCAGCATTTCTTGGAAGCCTGAGAAAGCTTTTGGCCCAGGAGAATTCACTGTTGAGATGGTGATGCTAAACTGGAGTAAAAGACAGCAAAAATAAATGATTCCTGAGGGTTTTGAAGAAGATACGAAGGTAATGATGAATTGTATGGGTGACATTCCTATGTGCTGACGTGGGTTTTTTTCCCCTTAAATTACTTCTTTTCCAAACTACAAAACTTCATCTTATGTTGCAATGAAGTTATGAAAAGTGCCACAAGGAATTTTGCAAAAGTTAGGAAATGCCAGCAGGAAAATGCCAATGCAATTTCACTTTGGTCTTTCTGGCTCTCGGAGAAAAATGCCACAACTAATCATGGACTGCGTGTGCTGCCTTTGCCTTTGTAAGGGTTTGGATTGAAATGGTTTTCGGGTCCATAGCAAAGAAATCCTGGAGTTCTCAATTGCAGTGAGGGAGTGGGAGAAGGAAAGAAAAAGGATTCCATGTTTTCCCAGTTGAGCTGCACAGTATTGGACTGTAGTTAATGGAGTTAGACTGAAAATGGACACAGCACCTGCAAGGGAGTTCTCCTGCTGCAGAATTCCTCCCCTCCCCTTTCCTTTCCTTCCTTTCATGGTCTCTCTGTGCATTTAAGTGTTTATCAAGTTGGAAAGTTTTTTAAATTTTGCAGTGAGTTATCACAACACGTCCCAGCATTGCCTGGAGGAGATATTAAAACCAGAAAATCAAACTCACTTCCAATTTACATCTAAAGCAGATGAAGTTTTCACACGTGTGGGTTTTATTGTCTGTAGCTGTAACCCAGTGGAGAGTTCTCCAGGAATCCTTTATATTTAGTTGTTTGTATTGCTTATTTTTTTATCATATATAGGGAAAAAAATCTCCTTAATCTGGCATCCACATAGAGATGAATTCTTCCAACTTAATTCTTAAATCTGTCACAGTTGCATCATAATTATTACTAGGTTTGCACCAAATTTCAGTTCATTTACTGGTAGTCATTTAATATTCAGGTTTTTATTATTATTAATCATTTTACCAGTATCATTTCACCCTGGTTTAAAGGTTTTATTTCTCCTTCTGTTACAATATCTGCAATATATGTTGCAAAATGCTTGTTTGGGATAATTCACACTGGTGAAGCAGCTCAGGCCAGACATTCCAGGGACTTTATTTCCACACATCATGGTGTGCGTAGGAAATAGATTGGCTGTTCTTCCAGGCCTTAATATCACTTTTTCAATATTACACCCTGTATTTATTGGGCTCATGGGCAATTGTTGAAAGTGATGGGAGAGAACTGACATTTTTTCTAATTTGCAGCAATTCAGATCATCTGAACACCCGAATTTGAGAAGCAGAACAGGAAACAATCCCTAAGTAGGTTGGAGAAAAAGCAATTACAACATTTGCTCCATTACATTTATCAAGAAGCCAAGTGAGAGCAGCAGCTCTCAAGCTCGCTCAGGTGCTAAAAACATTAAAGGTAAATATATTTACCATCAGCTGGGGATGATGGCAGAGCTGAGGGGTTTGGAAGGTCAGCACATTACACCAAGTGATCCCAGGGAGGGCAGGAACAGCCCCTTGTTATTCAGAAAGTATTTTTGCCTGTAGGGTGTAAAGGAGAGTCTTGTACTTGGTTGCAAGGTTCTTTATTCCAGTGGTTGAGTGTGCACAGGTATGAGAGAATATTCAAAGGATATTACGGCTGCAGATCTGTTGTTGGGGATCCAGCTTCCTGGAACACATGTAAGTGGTCAAACGTTTACCATTATTGCCGCAACACCCGAGAAGCTCCATCAAGAACCTGCTGCTGGGCTGGTGAAGCTGCTGCTTTTGGGGGACTGTCTGTGGTGGAAAGGGCCAGAGTCTGTACAGACACACAGGAGACACTTATGGACTGAGAAAGAGGGAAATGCACAAGATTCCTGACAAACACCCCTGGCCAAAACACCACCTTGTGCCCTCTGGGCACGTTTCAAGGGTAATAATCATAATGAGATCACAGGGAAGATGTGCAGGGTCAGGTCATTCCTGGTTATCCATTTCCAGGCTCAGCTCTGCTTGTCAGACTGATTTCAATGCCACCCCCAGCTCTGCCCTCACCAGCAAGGCCAGGCTGTGGTTCCCAGCATTGCTTTGGCTTCTGAACACGCCTGCAAACCCTGCCTTGGGCTCTGCCAGGACTCAATAACAATTCTGCTCTCACCTCGAGTGAGGAAACAGCCCGAGGGCTCAAGAGCCCCAGCTACAAGCTGAGACTAATGTAAATCTTATCATAAAGAATGTAGTATAAGCCTAGTCTGGGCTTGGCTTATTTATGACTGAATTCCTTCAAATTTATAAATGATGACCAGCTGGAGTGGGAGCTGACTTCCCTCTCAAACCATCCTCCCTATATTGTGTTACCTTCTGAGGACTTGCTAAGCATCACTTTTATCAATTTATAAATTAAATAGAATTTTTTTTTCTTTGATCTTGTGATGTCCCAGTCGTGAGACGAACTTTTAAATTTTTTTGGTTGCTTCAAAAACAGGCTAAAAAAAGGGGGAGGGGGCAATTGAGTCCAGGATCTTCCATAAGAGGAACAGAAACCAACTAATGTTTTGGCTGTATTGACAGATTTAAATTTTTAGCCAGTGCTGCCTGTTCCCTGAGGATCTTTGTTCTGGTGCTCAGTGTAAAGGTGGATTTTTGGGTCTATCAATCAAGCCAAGCTACTACATTTTAAGAAGCACCTTCACCGTTGTTTCCCCTCCCATTGTCTTTATAATTTCACCTGCTCTCATTGCTCTCACCTCAACTTCTTTGCAAGCAAAAACCAACTCTTATTTTTCCCCATGACTCTGCCCCCAGAGCAGCTCCCATCAGGCTGCATTGTCCATCCCTTGTTCTCATGCTCTCTTGGAAGTGTGATGACCATTTTGGGGGTTTGGGGATATGGTTTTCTGGGAAAGGCTGCTCCTCTCATTGAGATTCTTCAAGCACTTCACTGTATCTGAGAATCTTGTTTGCTTTCCTCCACTGAGCCTCTACAAGGAGCAGACAGCTTTAGGGGTTTTTCTGTAATCACTGACAAAGCTCTTGCCTGGTCAGGATTCTACAGCACCTTCCCATCCAACTTCCAGTTTCCATTCCTCCTGCATTGTTGGGTTTGAACTCAGTGTTTTCCAGTGATGATCTGCCACAGATCATTTGGCTTTACAGTTGCTGAAAGGCAAAGGATTCATCAGCTCCTGCTTTTTTCCCATTGCAACTGCTTTCCCAGTCTATTAATAATGAATAAGGTGGGGAAAACCTGCCCAAAAAATCAATGTATCACCAAAAATAATACTGTAGATGATCGCAGGTAAGGGTTTCTTTCTAGGTTTCTTCTAACCTAGAAAATTCAATTAATCTTTAAAATCTTGTAGCACTTGTCAGCAACTTTATTCAACCATCTTCTGAAGGTGTTTCTAAGTCTGGTTTCCTTGGCCCTTCACTAGGAAATTTCCAGGAATTTATTCCCTGCTGGGGAATCTTGCTCCCTTAAACTGAAATATTGCTCCTCTGGTACCTCCTGTGCTTGATGGCAACTATAAAAGATGGGTCTCAAAGGCTTTACCTTGTTCATAGGAACTAAAATTTAAATCTATAATTCGCATACACTTGCATTTTAAAATTCATTTACTGTAAGCAAATGAACCCTCTCTGATTGCAGTAAATTTTCTGTGCTCTGACTTGGCAGGAGCGGGACCCGAAATGCTCTTAAATCAAGACAGTTCCAATGCCTTTATTTTATAGGAGGAATTTAAAGTAGGATAAAGAAGCTGTGAATGAAGAAACAACCTCCTGGGTCAAGAACAGCTGGATTGGCAGAGCTGCAGTGACAGGCAGTTTTCAGGGAGTTCAGAGCATCAAACCCTGACAGCTGAGAGAGTGGAGGAGGAATTCTTCACTGATGCCTTCCCATGTGAAAAAAAAAAAGGCCTTTAAAAGTGCAAAGGGGAATTGCCAAACTCCCAGTGAGGGTAACAAACCACGGAGAACATGACCTGGGGGAGAGAATTCCCTTTGCTCTTCACCAGCAGCTCCAGCACAAACTGTGTCAGGGGCAGAAGGAACCAGCAGGTCCTGAGCAGACCAGGGAGGTGCTGAGAGAGGAGCTCCTTCCCTGGGGACACAGGATGGGAGAGTTGGGGCTCTTCAGCCTGAAGAAGAGAAGGTTCTGTGACCTTCCAGTGCCCCAAGGGGCTACAGGGAGGATGGAGGGGGACATTTTATCAGGAACAGGAGTGACAGGACAAGGGGAATGGGTTCAAACTGCCAGAGAGAAGGTTCAGATGGGATAACAGGAGGAAATTCCTCCCTGGGAGGGTGAGGTTGCCCAGAGCAGCTGTGGCTGCCCCTGGATCCCTGGAAGTGTCCAAGGCCAGGTTGGAGCCACCTGGGACAGTGGGAGGTGTCCCTGCCCATGGCAGGGGGTGGCACTGGATGGACTTTAGGGTCCTTCCAACCCAAATCATGCTGTGAGAACAGTCCAGGACTCCCCCAGCACAACAAACCTGTGACAGGAATGGACATTCCCACACCTTGATCAGACACCACCCATCCAGATCCCTCATTCCTGAGGGGATGGAGCTTTTTGGTCCCCACTGAAAACAAGCAGAGAGATTTTAACTCTAAAAGCAGGTACCACATTTTTAGTTTTCCTGGCAGAAATCTGCCTGCCAGACTTTTTAAATTCCATTTTGAGAGATTTTTTTTTGTTGTTTCATACATCCACAAATTGACTTTTTTTGGTGGGGAAGCTTTTCACCCACATTTTGTTCAGCTCTGTGCACAATTCCTCCCCAGCTCACCCCCTGGAATGATGAGCACTTAACAGAGTGTCCCATCCAGCCAAGCACAGAGAAAATACTCTTTTCCCTCAGCTGTAATGAAGGATGATCCTTCATTTCCTTTTAACTTTGACACAGTAAGAGCAAGTCCAGCTTATTTTTGTGCCCGTATCTTTCGGGACTGGAGAGCATTTCATTTATTCCCCCAGTATAAGAATGTTTATGATTCTGTGGCGAGCTGGGGAGAGTTCAGGAGCCTTTTAGAGCATCATTTTCTGGGTGATTTAGGTGTGTGAGCTTCTCTTCAGACTTTCCTCCCAACACTATTTACAAGCAAAAGATTTTGTGGAATAGCTCGTAATACTGGTTTCCCATCTTCAGGGATTTTTCTCGTGTTTTTATTATTTCTAGTTTTGGGGAATTATTGTTTTTTAAGGCTGGCCTGTTGTGTAAAATAAGTTATGGGGAGTAATGTTTTGGTGTCAAAAGGAAGGTGCAGAAACAAGGACATTTTTAATGCATTGTAGTGTATTCCTGATGGACTCTTCTTGGTTTTAAGTGCTCTCATTAAGGGTGGTAATTATGAGGTAGCTGGTACTTGGGGAAGTTCCTATTTGCCAATTGTGAAATGCTCATGAAAAAGAAAAAAAAAAGATAATCAGGGACATGCTTCCCTAACCAGACCTTGCTGCTCCTGAAAATTCGATATTACAGGTTTTCATTTGTATTTTCTTCTCTTTTTTCATCAGTGTAGGATGAAAGGGCACATTCTGCCAGAGAATGCCTAGTAAAGGGTGTAACAAACTACAGGATTCCTTGTGTCACAAACATGGGAAATGCTCTTTAGAGTCTTTCGTTTCCTCTTTCCTTTTGTGCCATTTCTCTGTTTCACATCAGGTTCAGGAATTCCCTTTATTTCTGCAGGTAAACTCTATGTCACTGCTACAGGAAAAGAGAATCACAGCATTTCCAAAGAAACTGGAGTTACTCTACACATCACTGACACTCCTGGGTGGTTTCTTCCCTGGAGGGTTTCACAGCACAGGGATGAAGGATTTCCTAACCCACCTAATCCCAACTTTTGCTATTAAAGAAATCCACCCATAAACCTCATAGTTTTAACTGCAAAGCTTGTGGATTTCTGCTGCCACATTCCCAGGGTTCAAGCAGGGATCACCCTCTGGAGACTGTTGAAGGTTCCCAAGTGCCACCAAAGTTTGTGTCTGCTCCATGTTCATACACCTGACTTTTACTTTCTTTGGTCCCTTTTTGCTTTATCTTAATGCCAGTTCTCCCTCTCTTATCTCTGTTCCTCGAGAAGAGGAGAGGAGAGGAGGTGTTTTTATGGCTTCTCAGCCTCCTGGGTGCTGTCCCTCAGTCCCTCAGACTTCCCCTGGGATACTCTCCATCCATCCACATGGACACTGTCAGAGCCCACTTCTGATTCTGCTCCCAGATGGATTCACCTTTCCAGTGCCCAGACTGTGCCTGACCAGATGAGTGTTTTCTGCTTCCAATATTGCTCCTTTCAGAGCCTTGAGATGGAGATTAATGGGTTTCCTCACCTGAAGTGCCTGCAACGCTCAGGGCTTTGCTGCCTCCTGAGCCGTGGTGATGAATTGCAGAACTTTCCTCCATCCTGCTCTTGCTCCTGCACCGAAATTGAAGTCAGCACTATTTTGAGGTTAATATCTAAATTATCTTTGCTGCTGACCCCATTCTCACTGCATAGCAGGCCACTTTTTACTCTTGTTCTCCTTTTATTTATATTGTTAAAAAGCCTCTTACTCCTTAATATCCTTTGGCAAAGCCTAACTCAGCTTGACTTTTCAGCAGTTTTCTACTCCCAGGACTGTTTTTATTCAACCCATTAGGTTGGAGCTCTTCCCTTTCATTCCCCCGGGCTGGGCTCCAGATTCCAGCTTGTTTTCACACCTTGGGATAGGAGCTGTTCGAGCTGTGCTGATTGCACTGGCAGGTCCCCTCTCTGCTCAGACTGAGCTCCTTTACATTAAAGAGTTTTGCCTCTTCACGTGTTTTTCTGTTGAAATGCCACTGGTGTTCTCAGCACTCTGATTTCCCAGCTCTCCTGCAGCAATCAGAAGCCACTGTTAAATATCCCTCCCTCCTCTTATTCCAGTGGCTGATGACTCTGAGGACCGATGCAATTTCTGGTCATGGTGTTTTTCTGACAAAATAATTATCTGAATCACTAAGATACGCAACTGTCATTTAGGAGATTTCTCAGTGTTCCCAACCCTGGCCAAACAGGGTCTCCCCCACAGTCCTACCCAGGGCTGGGTTTTTTTCCCCTGTAGTTTCCCTCACCTACATAAAATTATATTTTTATGAAGCTCTATTCTCTTAGCAGAGTTTATACATAATGGTTTTCTCTCTCACTGGAGTGAACCTGTGGAATTCTTCTGGTTTCTTCTGGTTTCTGGGGAATTGGAGGAGAAGGACGTGTCATCATCTATTCCACAATTCTCTGTGTTCAGATCTGGCAGGAATTTCAGGAAGAATTTCTTTGTGCCTAGGGTGGTCAGGCATTGGAAGGGGATGCCACAGGTTGGACTCGATGACCTTGGAGGTCTTTTCCAACCCAAATGATTCTGTGATTCCGTGACACTGGATTACACACAAGGGATCTACTGGAGTTTCCACCAGAGCAATGAGAGGCAGTGAATTCTGTGGTCATTTTGGGATGTAAGCAGAATCACACTTTCCCTTTTGTGGCAAGAGACTAAAAATAAAATATCCCTGAATCCACATTGCCACCAAAGGGAACAAACTCACACCATCCTTATCAGAATTGGGATTGTATCAGTTGTGCATTTAATGTCTGGAAGTAAATATGCAAAGGTCAGGCAGCGTTCTGGCTGTGCCTGTGCCTGTTTGAGATGCTTTCTTTTCAAACTGAGCTGACATCTTGATGGGTAGCAGATGTCTGATATCAGAGTGGCACATATGGGATCATTCATGTGCCAGGCCACATCATCTGATGTTTGGGGGGATATTGCAAATAGACAAGGAACAGCCCAGGGAGGGGAAATACCCTCTACACTTTCCTTCCTTTGTTAAGGCTCACTGAAGGGCATTATTTCAACCAGACATTCAGACAGACTTGCAAGCCAGGGAAAAATACATGGTTCAAGTTCAGTAACTTCTGGTAGTGCTTTATTCTGCCAGTTTTTTGGCAGACAGCCATAAGAACAAAAAAAATCCTGGAAATATAAATACAAAACACAATAAAAGGTAGACTCCAAGCCAGGCCACATATGGATCCAAAGACACTCAGATATTCACATCTTTCTGCAGGGAATTCTGCTGAAAGTCCTGGATAAATGACACAACACCCTCCTGTGCCCTTCGAACCCTTCAGCAACTTAAGGAACCATGAAGGGACTTAAGGAAAGATAAAACATGACAAGGGAATTCTTTAGAGCCAAGCAAATTAAAATCCACCTGGAGACCTGGCAGTTTGCTCCTGCTCATCTCTGTGCCCTGGTTTGGGGCAGAGGAGCAAACAAATGAAGGGGCTGGTGGGTGGGATGGCAAGGACCAGCCATGGAATGTCCCACAATTCCTGCCAGCCTGGGGGAGAATCATCAGTGACAGAGACAGCTGATAAAATGCTCTTTAGAAAGGGCTGCAGGGAATTCCTGAAGCAGCTCTGTGGCTCACAGGGAGCTTTTTTATCACCAGGACAATCAAAGCTCCTCAGGCTGTTGAAACTTCAGTGGCCACCCTGAGCAGATGAATTGTTGTTTTGGCTCTTGGAATCAGAACCAGGCTGAATATGCACTGGAGAGAGAAAAATCTCATAATAAATGAGTTGCTCTGCCTTGCATTAGGCTTTATACCCATCACTTGGATTTTACTGCAGTGTTAGAGCCCTTGTGAGAACATAACCAGGCACACAAAGCCAGTGATCAGAAGTAAATGTCTCCTTCCCAATCTTTGATGCTTTTTTATGAGCCCAGGAAAACAAGACCCACGCCTCACAAAGTCCTGTAGGTTATTGCCATGTGTTAAATTGTAATCTGCAAACACAAGCTGTTCTTCAACAAGAACAAAAAGGAAAAAGCAGATGGTTTCTTTTAACGTCATGTGAAACTTTTCTCGAGCACAAGTGTATGTTTTCTCCTCTCCAGCTGGCAATTCCCACATGGAAATGATCTGATTTTATCATTTCAGGAGACTCAGAAGTCTCTTCTGTTGTAAAAAGGCACATTACCCTTAAAGAGAGAGGAACAGAGAACGCCAAGTGCTTCACAATAAATCTACTGAAAATGGATGGACTGTAGGAGCAGCCCCAACTCCTGCTGGTTCCTTGGAGGTCTTTATAGAAAGAAATTTGGAAAATCAGTGTGTCTGGACCAAAAGTTGGGAGAATTATGCTTTTTTAATTTTTTAATTTGGGCTTTTCTGGGGAAGACGAGGAACAGAAGATGGCACTGAAGTGGTTGGTGTTTCTTCCCAAATATGAGATTGAAACCTAATTTAAAATAGCTACTGGTGCACTGATTAAGGTTAAAGGTCCTGCAATCATCCCCCTATTTGGCCTTTCTGAATAGAAAACAAAAATCCTGGCAAGTCCTGCCCACCAGGTTGTTGAGTCTCCCACCAAACCCTGTCTCTGGATTTCTCCTGGAGCTGCTCCTCGTTGTGTTTTCTTTCCTCACACTGAAATAGTTTCTCTTTATCCTCCAAAACTCAACTGCTACCAGGCAGTTCTCTGATTCATTTAAAAGCTTTCCTTGTGAGCTGCTAAAATCCAGGATATGAACTAATTTAAAGGCCAATAATCCCTCTCTGTGATCCATTTTAGGGAGTTTCAACTGGTGCTTACACTTTATCCTCTAGATGTTTAATCTATACTTTTTTTAAAGCCAATATTTTTAAAGAGATGCGGCACCAGTATAATAACACCACTTACTAATCAAATGTTAATGCTTTTCTGAATGTTTATTATGCTGTTAAATTAAATGATTTCTGTGCATGGGCAGAACAGATGACTCTGGCTCTGCAAAGAAAATGGCATTAAATCAAATATTTGGCCATTTAGCAGCAGCTTCATTGTCCTCTCTTCCCTCTAATTTGCTCAAACTGGAAGGAAAACCACAGGAAAAAAAAAAAGAGAGAAATAAGAGAAATAGAGAAATTAACATTAATGTCATGATTTTCCATGAATGGGGTTTATTTAAAGAGTTTCTGGTTTTCCTGTTTGCTCCCTAATGTTTATTTTAAGATAGACAAATTTCCACTTGCTTCTTAAATATTTTTTTAAGATTGCCCAAAGTTCATGTTTTCAAGGAGTGGTTTGGAAAACTTTTGATAAAATGTTGTTTGCTGAGGGAACTCTGAACTCCATGTGAGACGTTAATGATTCAATTGATCAGTTAATTAATTGATTCCCCCAGCTGGCCATGGAAGGGGTTTTTGGCTTCGCAGAGCTTTAATGGATGTGCCAATCAAGCTGCAGGATCAATTAACACCTTCTCAGAAATCAGAGAAACCACCTGACAGAAATTCCTCCTAAACTTTCCCTTGGGAAGCTCCAGTTTGACTTGGGAGCTTCCAAAGCCAAGCAAGACCCAAATCTTTGGGATATTGACCCAAACTCCCTCCTTTGTTTGAGGAGCTTCTTATTTCATTGAAAAATACTTCAAAAATGAAATTCTTGGTGGCATTTGGCAACTTAAGCAGCATTTTCAGGTAGAAAAAGCTCAGCCAGATCCCACCACCTCCATCCCGTGAGGACCTGGGAATTCTGGTCGGTGGCTTCTCTCTTTTCCTGACATGGTTGATATCCTTGAAGAAAAAAAGGAAACATTGGTTTTTCTTGGGAAATAAGGGGG
>WEKX01011354.1:13530-29125 GCA_013390025.1 Pitta sordida
CAAGCTCATCTGCCAGCTCTCTCAACACTCTAGGATGTAACCCATCATGTCCCATAGACTTATGCGGGTCTAGATGTAGTAGTATGTCCCTTACATCTTCCTCCTGTATTAAAGAGAGGTTAAACCATTCCTCATCTGTGTTGACTATATCAAGAGACCCTTGAAGAGTCCTTTCTTTATGTAAGCAGTTGTCTTTCCTATTAAAGACAGAGGCAAAAAAAATCATTAAGTATCTCTGCCTTTTCCTCATCCCCAGTGATGATGTTGCCCTCCTTATCCAGTAGAGATTGGAAATTGCCCTTGTCCCTTTTTTTGCCATTAATGTACCTGTAAAAGCCTTTTTTGTTGTCTTGTATATTAGTAGCCAATTGAAGCTCAAACTGAGCTTTTGCATCTCTAATTTTTTTTCTGCATGACTTGACAACATCCCTAAACAAAGTCCCAGTTACCTTCCCCTAGGTAGTTTCTTCCTAGCCCGCCTGGAGGAAAACTAAGCTTCTGGAATCTATGGCTGTTGGATAGCTCTCCTATCCAGTTGTTTTCAGAGTTTTTAAACTTCTTCTTATCACATTCATAATTTGTCATAGCTTGATTCCAGCATTATTTATACAGAGCAAAGGAAGTCTGTGGAAAGGAACTACAACTAGTTCTAATGCAACCTAGTGAATCCACAGCTAGTGTGGTGCTGTTCAGAGACAATAGACTGTGACCGAAATCATTAGGACAGGATCATATCTAAGGTGATAAATTCAACCTGCTTAAACCACTAGTCAGGGAATCACTGAACCCTGCTCCTTTAAGTGAGATAGATATTTTTCCCAGCATTGCTGACAGCTGCTTGTATGGCCAGGTGCAAAGAGGAGAAGGATAGCAGTTGTACCGTTGTCAATACTCCTGATACAGGGGTCAGATTCACATTAATTTGTTGCAACTTATCAAATCTCTCCACAATTTATTAGTGTTATCTTTATGAACACGCAAGACAAGTTTTCTGCTTAGTTGCTGGGAAACAGATAACGTAACTTTAAATCCACTTTAGTACAGTGGTAAGTGTCCCCACCTGGTGTGTGGGAGACCCGGGTTCAATTCCCGCCAGGGAGACAGTGTTGAGAGTTGGACTCGATGATCCTTGTGGGTCCCTTCCAACTCAGAATATTCTGTGATTCTGTGAACTTCCCCTCTATGTCACTGCTTGCCCAGATTTACGTGGCCGTAGGAAAATAAAAGGCCAATGAGAAATTCGTTGACATGTGATCAAGATTATCAAGATCATAACCACCCCTGCTAATCTGTCCTCAGAGGAGCTGATGTTCTCCTTCCAGGGAATTTTGTACCCTGCTGTGATAAGTGGCCAGAAATTTTTAAAGCTGTTAAATCCTTTGAAGCTAGGAATGATGCTGAGTTATTATCAGAATATCCTAAATCTGGTGAATAATTTTCCTCAACTTCAAGTGAAAGTATTATAAAATAATTGGGAAGTATTTTAAATGAATTTGAATGGAAAGGAGTGGAAAAAAAATGAAATGAGAGGCATGACTACTGAAGAACTCAATTCTTCTTTTTCACTACACCCATCATCTGCCAGGAAGAGTTTTCTCGGACTGCTAAACCTGTTCATCTTCTCTTTGTGTCAGAATCCTGGGCAGGGAGATCTGGAGCAGTCATGGACTGGTCAGAAAACATTGCTGTGGGCTGCAAATGGAAGATACTGAGATGTCAACACTATGCTTGAGACACTTATTTTCCCATGGTTTGGGTGAGAGATCTTCATTGAGATTTTATTATTAATTAGTGGTTGGCATGAATAAGTTTATCTGCCAAATGTAGGTCCAAATGATAAATACTTCTTTTAATAAAGGATTTTACTTTCAATTGTTTGGTTGGTTGTTGTTTTTTTCATTTTCCTCCATTGGAATTGCATGGTTTTATTTTAAATAAAGCTTCCACTTAGTTTTTCTGAAACAATTAGAAGGAAATGTGAGTATTTTGTCTGTTTGCAACCAAAAGTTTTCTCCATTCTGCCTCTGCCACTGGTACAGAATTGTCAAATAATGGAGGAGAGTAACTATATTCCAATGCATTGAAGTCCAGAAACAGGTCTTGAAAACTGCACTTTGAGGAAATGAAGTTAGAAGTGGATGACCACAACTGGTAGTTCAGTTCAAAGTTGATACCAAGCTGGGGGCAAATGTTGAACTGCCAGAGGGTAGGAGGGCCCTTCAGAGGGACCTTGACAGGCTGGAGAAATGGGCAGGTTCCAACAGTATGAGGTTTAACAAGACTAAGTGCCGGGTTCTTCACTTCGGCCATAACAACCCCATGTACCGCTATCGGCTGGGGCAGGAGTGGCTCGAGATTAGTGAAGTGGAGAGGGATTTAGGTGTACTGATCGACAGGAAACTCAATATGAGCCAGCAGTGTGCCCAGGTGGCTAAGAAGGCCANGGTCCCTTCCGGCTCGAAGTGGCCTGTTAGACTGTGAGGAAACTAGGCTTGTGTTTACCGCTCTGGTACGTGCGTTCGGTCTCTGTACAAGTGTTAGATGGTGAGTTGGACTAGATGATCCTTGTGGGTCCCTTCCAGCTCATAATATTCTGTGAATCTGTGAATCTGTGAAAAGTGACTTGTCTCAACAGGAAAGTGGGTAAAATTTCACATTATCTACATGTGGTCAAACCAGATCATTAATTGTTCCTTTTGGACTTAAAAAGTATCTATATTTTGGGTACTGATGGAACTAGGTTAATTGTGGAAAGGTTTTTTGCACAAGATGGATAGGTAACAGGGAATTTTATGCATATCACAGAATCACAGAATATTCTGAGTTGGAAGGGACCCACAAGGATCATCAAGTCCAACTCTTAACACTGTCTCCCTGGCGGGAATCGAGCCCAGGTCTCCCACACGCCAGGTGGGGACACTTACCACTGTACTAAAGTGGATTTCATATACATACAGACAGACTTGCTAGGAATGAGGGACAATAAAGTATACCTATGGCAGTGGAAAGTTTGAGAAGAAACTGAGGATAAGTCAATGCTAAATGGTCAGGGAGATGATTTTCATTGAATGGCAGAGTTAATCCTGCATCTACCCTTGCATGTAGACCTACACACTACTGAATTTAGTATTGTGGAATTTAAAGCTTAATCTCTATGGGTGTGGGGTGCTTTATTGCACCCTTTGATCTGCTCCAGATGTATGCTTGAAGAATTTCTCAGCATTTCTCTCCTCAGTGATCACTGCTGCTGGTTGAAAAAAAGGTGTTCAACAAGAACTCTTATTGCTTACTTGTTGAATACGATTCTTTAACAACAATTTTCACTTTGTACATAACAAGCCTTTTTCACTACAAATTATGATTTGGAGGCCATAATTCTCTCCATTAAAAGCAGTTGTTAAGAAAAGTGCATACAAGTGTATAAGATGGCAATTTGATGTCAAAATGGTTGTCCAATGAAGAGCATTTTTCATGTCATGAAATACTTGTAGAAATGGAGACATGAGACTTCATGAAACAAGGGGAAATTTTCAAATATTCCTGTTTTCTTAATGCAAGCTTAAAATTAATATTTAACATTAATGTACACATATTGTTAGGTAACAGCACAAACATTAATTATTCTCTTTATCTTTAAGTAAAAAAAATGAGATGTCAGGTGGTCACAATAGGGATTATTCAGTGTGACATAAAACTGGAAGAACAATGATCTATAAAAATAAAAATGGAGGAAGGAAGTATAATGCTGTTAGTAAGAGCCTTAAGAATGGAACAGATGAATCCAATAATAAAAGTAATATGAAGTAACTCTCATTATACAGCATTTGCATAAGTGGAGAAGATTATATCATCCATAAAATGGGAAAGACACATTTCTCCGATTTTTTATAGGAGTTTCTCCACTTTATTTCTTTAGGCTTTTCAAAAATCTTTCTTTTGGGATTTGACATCTAAAAACTTAAGTTGTCAGCAAAAGAAGGGCTGTTCTTTGGTGTCATGCTATGCTTCTTGGCATAATAGCTGAGTGTCTTTCAAAACTGAGCGCTATATGAGGTAACTAATAACAGTTGGTTTAGGAGTTTTCCCATTACCATACGGAGAGGAAATGGGTGTGTGCTGATTATAAAGAAAATCTGTCTGCTAAACAGCACAAGGTGCATCAGAATATCAAAATAACAGCCCCTAGATATTTGGATGGTGTCCATATGTGAAATTTAAAAAAAAAAGAAAAGAAAAAAAAAATCTAGCTTTGTATTCCAGGCTTAAATACAATGAGAGCTCCAAAATATTAGGAATGGGAGTCGGAGGTTGATGCAATTGTAACAGTCAGCCTTAGAGCTCTTAAAGGCATTTTCTGCTTGACAGCTTTTACCATAATTCCTATGTGAGATCATAGCGCATATGAACATGTCACTATGTTCGTCTTTGGTTTGCTTGGTTTTGGAAATAATTCTTCTTGGATTTAAAGTTCCTTCTCATCAGGAGTTTCAAAATATTACGTCTGAACCTGCTTCAGCAAGACTTGTCCTGAGGGGGAAAAACCAGAAACACTTCTTCACTGGAGGCAATAACAGCAGATACAGAAATGTAATGTTAGACAGGGCATTGTGTCATAGTGTCACAAAAAATTCAGAAGAATTAAACAGGACACTAAGTAGAAATAGTAATGCAAAACTTGGTAAATTTAATACATGACATTGTCCTTGTAGACATTCTACATTTGAGAAAATAGCTGTGTTCTACAGTTGGCCCTCTTGCACTTCACGCCCCCCATATTGTGGCTTCAGATCTTAGCGGCATGATTTTTTAGCCATGTAGGAGACCCATTTCGCAACTGCGCATGCATGACCTGCCATCGCGGGTGGCAGAATGGTCGGCGGTGGGGGTGTGAGCTGCAGCGGGGGCAGCACGGGCAGCGGCCGTGGCATGGGTGACGGGGGCGGGGGCGGCCGCAGTGGCAGCGCAGCTGCCATTCAACGCGGAAGTCGGGCTGCGCGGGTCCCAAATAAGACCATGGGTGCGTGATATAGGAGACCCGACTGTATTTAAAAACATCTTGAGAGTAATGTCCTCCTGTNACAAAAAGGTATGTGGATGTGATTTGAGGAACAAACTGTAGAATATGGGGTTATGGAGAGGTATGTTTAATCGGTACCNGTTGATGCAATTGTAACAGTCAGCCTTAGAGCTCTTAAAGGCATTTTCTGCTTGACAGCTTTTACCATAATTCCTATGTGAGATCATAGCGCATATGAACATGTCACTATGTTCGTCTTTGGTTTGCTTGGTTTTGGAAATAATTCTTCTTGGATTTAAAGTTCCTTCTCATCAGGAGTTTCAAAATATTACGTCTGAACCTGCTTCAGCAAGACTTGTCCTGAGGGGGAAAAACCAGAAACACTTCTTCACTGGAGGCAATAACAGCAGATACAGAAATGTAATGTTAGACAGGGCATTGTGTCATAGTGTCACAAAAAATTCAGAAGAATTAAACAGGACACTAAGTAGAAATAGTAATGCAAAACTTGGTAAATTTAATACATGACATTGTCCTTGTAGACATTCTACATTTGAGAAAATAGCTGTGTTCTACAGTTGGCCCTCTTGCACTTCACGCCCCCCATATTGTGGCTTCAGATCTTAGCGGCATGATTTTTTAGCCATGTAGGAGACCCATTTCGCAACTGCGCATGCATGACCTGCCATCGCGGGTGGCAGAATGGTCGGCGGTGGGGGTGTGAGCTGCAGCGGGGGCAGCACGGGCAGCGGCCGTGGCATGGGTGACGGGGGCGGGGGCGGCCGCAGTGGCAGCGCAGCTGCCATTCAACGCGGAAGTCGGGCTGCGCGGGTCCCAAATAAGACCATGGGTGCGTGATATAGGAGACCCGACTGTATTTAAAAACATCTTGAGAGTAATGTCCTCCTGTATTACGCAGAGCCATCACTGTCAGTAATGAAAAATTAAGCCTCCCTGGATGTTTAGTACAGTGTGAAAAGTTCACTGATAAGACGTTCATTAATTCCAAAGAAGAGCAAGTGCTCTCATGAGCTTATGTACAGTTCTGCACAGCAGGAAGAGACTTCCTCTCACCAGATGAAAGCTTTATTGCAAAGACACAAAATCTATTCCACTGTTGTCCACAATCATTTTTCCTTTTTTTGCTATTTTCCCCCAATTCATCCATCTTTCAAACTTTGCAACAGCTACTTTTGAGACAGAAGGAATTATGCTCCATGTAGCAATGGAACTGGTTTGGACAGTAATGGGGCTGTTTTCAAAGAAAAATGGATGAGAGATCGTTAGAGAAATATCAACTTTATTGAAAGAAATATATATATAATTATGTATATGTAATATATACTTACTTTTATATATATATATATATGTATGTATATATATATATATATATGNTATATATACACGAATATATATATATATATGTATATATAAATGTACAAAAAGGTATGTGGATGTGATTTGAGGAACAAACTGTAGAATATGGGGTTATGGAGAGGTATGTTTAATCGGTACCGGGAACACAGGGGAGTTTCTCCTCTAAACGTGTTTGGCTCCAGCTGTTTCTGCATCTGCCTTTATACTTTTACAAAGTTGCAATCTCCTTCCCCTGCAAGCAGCGATTATATAGTAGCTTTTCTTTCATCTGAGCAAAATTTTGCAAAAACTTCACACCTTCTAAAACACCTGCATCCTTGCAGCCCCTCTGCTCTCTCCCTTAGTTCCTATTTATCCCAGCTTGTGATTTTCTTCTCTACCGGAGTCTTTCGCCCCTCATCCTGCTCTTGTTCAGTGGTCCCCACTTTTCTTGGTATTCTGTCTCACACTTTCTTGTTTTTCTGGTGGTACATGCTATTTTGCTCAGTTATTTTTCAGCTATCAGCAGCCTAATTCGATACATAATATCTGTTTTAAGCTCTTAAACAGTCTCTTAACACTTCTTTGATGTACATCCTGTGGTTACCGTCTCTGGTTGGCATCTTCACTCTTCCGCCTCACTCAGTCCAGCTGTCTGCTCAGACAAAGTTCAACAATACCACAAATACCACAGGCCTTGATCTTAAGTTTCTTAAGTCTTATAATAATCTTATATCCTAACCTTATAAAAGCTTTTCCTTATATCCTAATAGCATGAAAGTCATATAAAGTTATAAAAGCCATAAAAATCATAAAAGCCTCTGTTCAGGATGAATCAAACTGTCACTGGCAAATAACAGGAAATCACTCCAACCACCTCCCAAATCCACCCACACAAACAGAATATCCCTCAGATAACTGAATGCTGGGGTAGTAGAACACAAGCTGCCCTTCCTAAACAATAGGGAGTGGCTACCGTCCCCTCTCATGGACAGGGTCTTCTCAGGGAAGGGAAGACAAAAGTGCCGGCTGGCAGACAAACCCACGAAAACGTTGGTAGAAATATGAATCTAGGTCCAAAAGTCCTCTCCTCAGGAGCAGCTAGGCAGGAAAACGCAGGGAAACAGCAACCGAGGCAAGGAAAACAGGAGTCTGAGGCAAAGGCAGGAGTCTGAACCTCAGCAGCAACAGCAGCAACCTCTCAGCTCTGGAGGAAGGGAAGAGCGAGGTGGACTGGAGGTGTGCAACAGTATTTAAAGCCTCTCTTCCCAACATACCAAAAGGCAAAAGCCTGGGAAACAAGGTTCTTGGGGAATTGAGGTCTTGCTTCCTTCAATGGCTTAACTGTCCCCCTTTTTCGGGGCAAAGGACTCCCAGCTACAAATCCCAGAATACCCATGGGCAGTCCCCAGCAGAACTCTTGTTTGTCTTGCAGTGAAAATGGCCGCTCCCATTATCAACCTCGTGGCTTTCCAGACTTGCCCCTGAAAAGGTACTTCTTTCTCTCTCCCGGAGAATTCCAGGGGCTGTTCTGTTTAGACTCAACCGAGGAGGCTCTCAAACCTCAGGATGGGTCCTTTCCTTTCCCCTGGTCCCTCTCCCTCCCCCCACCCTCCCCGAACTCGGGAAGGAGTGAGGGAGCACAAGGGGAAAGAAAGAGGGAAAGAAAAAACCGGTTAAAACTTTTCTTCGGTAAACATATAAAATGAAACCTCTAACACCAAACCCATGACAAGCAACAGCCAAGATTATTATTCTTTCTACTATTTTTATCCTTATTTCATAATTTCTATTTTATCCTTTTAAAATAACTCATTTATATAGAAAAATTGGCAGATATTTTTGTTTTCCCTGTGGAAACTCTTCCAAAAGTTCAGCACAAGATGGTAGAGTTGATCAATAGTGTATTATAAAGCCATTTCTTACCTGTCTCATTGCACTGTTCAAATATTATAGATTGCAGATGCAACAGATGCAGAAAAAATCCCAAAGTTGTGGCATGTAAAAAAAAATATTATGAAGAAAAAATGCAGTATTCATATCTTGAACTGGAAAATTCAAGGAAATCCCATATTATTACAAGCACTTTGCCTTTCTTTAAACCTCCACTATACCACCAAGAGCAAGAACTACTAGTGCACTCCTTGAGCACAAATGACACAACTGTGTCCCTTTGCCAGCCCTGAGATCTGCTGGTTGTGGTGGCTGAAAGCTGTTCAAATGGAGAGATGCCCTTGAGTGGCTAATGGCTATTCTGTTCCATAGGTCTACCAATAGACATCGGTACTTCAGGTAGACAACTCATATAATTCATTTTAGTTGTCTGTTTAGGATAAGAAGAATGATGGCCTAACAGTGACTGCATCTTTTCACTGACTGTAGTGGAGTCCATGGGGAACTAACTCACATACAGAGCTGCAACTATTCATAAGGATATCAGCTGAAATGAATCCCAGTGCTTGCTTTTGTAAGCTGGAATAAATAGCAATTTGTCCTGTATAGAGAAACCTTGAAGTTTAATGAGCCCAACTCAGTATGGAGAGAAAACTTGCACTTTTGTTGCAGCTCTGGCCATTTATTCATTGATTGCCACATACAATAGTTTGAACAAATTGATAATTCCAGCAGATCAACATAGCCATTTTTGCTAATAGCTAGGTCTTTTTTATGCAGTTGTTTCACTGCTCCTGTTCCATTTCTTCCTTCCAGCAGGCACCAGCCTAGGTGTTTGTTCTGCAGTGTCTGTGTTTTCCCAGACAGATCATGAAAATTTGCAATCTCTGTCTCCATTGCCAGCATTACCTATTCTCTTCCTTAACCCAGTTCTTATGTTGTATCACAGATGCAGTTATTCTCTGCACACTTTTAACTGTGAGATGGATCTAGCCTGCTACAGAGAGATTCCCTTTTCCCACTTCCAATGTAGACAATGCCAGAAAATTAGAAAAAAACAGCCATTTATGTAGTTATTGGAGGAAAGAGGAGACCAAAGTTTCTGGGGATGTCCAGAGTGTGTTTTCTTCTGTGCTTTCTCTGCTGGTAGAACACATTGAGGTTTTTTTCCTGAAGAGATTAGGTTAAAATGAGATAAGCTTTGAAAGTTCATGAAAGACCCCTGAGAAAATTCATGAGAACTGAACTGGCACTCTGTAATTTCCACCGAAGAAAACAAACACTCTGAGAGCTCCACAATTCTGAGCTGCAGTCTGGTTAATATCTTTGAGCTTCTGTTTGCACACTTATGAAAGCAGGGAATCAAATAAGATCATTCAGACTACTGGAAAATGTTTTGGGAAGCCTAACTGAATTGCCCATAACTCCATTATATATATATCCAGCATCAAGCCTGTCTGAAGACCAAGAATACCAGTATTCAGGTCCAATACCAGTAACAATAGCAGTAATGAGATATATATGTATATTCCCCTTCCCCCTGCCCCTGCCCCTGGCCTCCCACATCTTAGTAACAGGGAAGGGTTGTCAAATCATCATTGAAAATAGTGAGTTTTGGTCTTGGGAAAAGGTGCCAAGAAAAGCTATGGAGAATGAGAATATTCCCTCCTGCAAAGACAAGTTACCAAAGATACAACTGTCTATGTGCACCAGTTAAGTGTCTTCTTGAACCTGTGATGTAAAATGTGAGAATTATTGAAATTAAGGTTTTTGGGATGATGGTATTTGTTTAATAGAGGTAGCATTTTAAGACTACTAGTAATCTTCTTGTTATGGCCTTCTGCATATGTAGATGAAGTACAGTCGGCCCTCTTGCACTCGCGCCCCCCATATCACAGCTTCAGATCTTAGCGGCATGATTTTTTAGTGATGAAGGAGGACCCTTTTCGCAACTGTGCACGTGCGACCTGCTGTGACGGCGGCAGCAATGGTGGCAGCGGCAGTGCGGGTGGCGGTGGTGTGGGCAGTGACAGTAGCGGTGTGGGCAGTGGCAGCGGTGGCTTGGGCAGTGGCAGAGCCACTTCCCCGGAGCTGCTGCTGTGCAGTTATGAAACTGTGTCCCTGGCCGAACTGAAAAGGGTTTTTTCCCAGCGTGGGGTGGCTGCAGGTTCCAGGAAGGGCCAACACAAACACTGATACGCAGCAACACAGTGCTGAAACAGTGCCAGGGCCGCATGAGGGTGCGGAGCAAATTTGCATCTTAATGAGCTGCCATTCAACGTGAAAGTAGGGCTTTGCGGAGCCTGATTGAGACCGCGGGTCTGCGATATAGGATACCCGAATGTATATTTTTAGGAGTAGGTCGTGTAGTGGATTACCATATAAAGTGGGACAAACTTTTGGCCTCAGGGCAAAAATGATATAAAGTAAGAAAGCAAAGAAACAAATCTTTTACTTAATGCTGAAACAGTTGTGTTTTTCATAAAGATTTTGTCCTTGTTTTTAATCTGTATCAGCTTCAGAGCAATAATGGCCTCAAACAAAATCATTCAACGATTTGATTTCCAGAATCAGTGCAGTCAGTAAAAAGAATCTAAGCCTAATTATATCAGCAGGGTATAATACAATTTTTCAATTCCCACAAGAATACATTAATTAGAATTTTATCTTTGAGACCAGGCATATTCTCAGTCCTAATCCACTTCTTTTTAAAATCAAAGTGCCTGAAACTTTCTCCAACCTCATAGTGTTCAGTACGGAGAACAGCAGGTAGATCTGCCCTTCCAGAATACAAGATTCATGACATATGTCATCCGTGATATATGTTTTCCTTTTAGGTATCAGCAATACAGATGAAGAGAACTTTCTTGATGGAACAAAGTTTGATCAGAAAGTACTCTGAAAGGCTCCAGAACAGTTTTATAATAAAAGTACGTATTTTCTCTGCATCTCTACATACAAATTCACCAAGATCGTATCATGTTCCTAACTGAGTTCTCATAAATGATATATGTATACATTCAGTGGTGCATACATTGCCTACAATCATTGAGTTATTCTGCAGTGATTCAATCCAATAAGACTCATTGAGTTATTCTGCAGTGATTCAATCCAATAAGACTCCATAAGCATTAAGGTAGTGTTCACTGTATGATATTTCAGGTATACTTTTTGTGTATTAAATGATGAAGATCTGATCTTGGAAATCTCTGTCCTTGTTGATACAATTATACCCCCGCATTTGCAAGAAACGGGTCATGTCAGAGGTCTCATGAAACGTCAAACTCGCAAATACATGCAGGTCATTAATATGCATGAAGGCCAAGCCCATTGCTCCACCCCCAGCCAATCAGGAGTGCTTGGGAGCCTCTTCGACTCCTCACCACAGGCTCTCACACCACAGGGGGGGAAAGGGAAGCGTTTCTGAGCCCTCTCTGCCTGGGAAGACCCCCCCAAGAATCCCTAGACTTCTCTTCAGCCACGCTGCCGCTTCCGCAGCTGCTGACCGCGCATGCTCGCAGGCCAAATCCCACGCCGCTGCTCCCCCCACCCTGCTCCCTCCTCAGCCTCGGTGCTTGTGCTCCTGGCACTCTGGCCATGCTGACCCCGCTGCGCACTGGCCCCACACGGGGTGGGTTCAGCTGCGGCAGTGGAGTGAGCATGTCCCGCTGGCTGCCGTGGCCAGCTCTGCTTTCCTGGGGCACTTCTCTTCCCCGCCTGTAGCCATGGAAACAGTAACACGTGCCAGGAGGGGGTCAGTCCCTTGCTGCGCTTAGAGTAACAGGGGACAGCATGACTCATGGCCTTCCCCATGGGGCCAGGCTGGCGCCGCCCCACAGGGAGCTCTGGCACTGCCCCTCAGCAGAGCAGAGGCACTGCACATGCATTGGCCAGGGAAACTTGCAAACGGCTGAAGCAATACTGTGAGAAATTTTCCTTGCAAATCTGTGGGGTCTTAATGCAGAGGTTGCAATGCAGTGGGGATGTACTGTATTCAAAATCCATCTGGGCACAGTTTTGCTCAACCGGCACCAAAGTCACCAAAGGTGACTGCTTTGGCAGTGGAATTGGACTAAATTATCTCCATGGGCCTTCTCCAGCCTCAGGCATGCTGTGTTTCTGTGCTACAACATGGGCAATGCTAGCTGTACAAAACCTCCCTATTGAATGGGATCAAATATCACAGACTCATAGAATATGCCAAGTTGGAAGTGATGCTCAAGGATCATCAAATTCAACTCCTAGTCATTCACCCATTCCTGAGAGTCACACCATGTGCCCAAGAGTATTGTCAAAATGCTTCTTGAATTCTGTCAGGCTTGCTGCTCTGACCACTTCCCTAGGGAGCCTATTCTAGCATCCAGGCACCCTCTGGGGGAAGAACCTCTTTCATATATCCAACCTAAACTTCCCTTGACACAACTTCAGGTCATTCTCTTGGGTTCTGTCGCTGGTCATCACAGAGAAGAGGTCTGTGCCTGCCCGTCCTCTTCCACTCACAAGGAAGTTGTAACTGCAGTGAGGTCTCCCCTCAGTCTCCTCTTCTCCAGGCTGAATGGACCAAGTGACCTCAGCCACTCCTCATACGACTTCTGCTCAAGGTCCTCCACCATCTTTGTTGCCCTCCTTTGGCCACTCTGTAATAGCTTGTTAAATATCTGTCATAAAAAAAAAAAGACTGGGTAACTGCTTCCAAGTTGCTGCTACTTGGGTACTTCAGCAGCTGAACTGTTGAAAAAAGCTCTCTCTTTTGATGCTAAGAAACAAGTATGTGATAGGAGATTTTACTTCTGATTGGATTGCAGCTGTGCCCTGTAGAAGAATGGTTAGAATCTAAAGGTCACAGTCCCTTTAAGAAACTGCACAAGCTCAAGCTTGAGGCTTGAAACTCAGGCTCAAGGATGGCTAACTTGTCCTTGGGCAGCAGAAATAGAAGATTGTTTTGATAACAGCTTCTTGTAGAAAACAACAGGTGTCTTGCTAGTAATTGCAAACTAGAAACTGCTGTGTGAGCATGATGCAGAAGAAGATGGCTTTCGTGTTTATCACTTCTCTTAGCCAATAAAACACTAATTAGTTCGCATGAACAATAGTAATAATCCAATCACCTGTAGGAATTAGGCACATGCACGTTTTAGAGTGTGAATTGCTGTGTGAGCATGAATTGGCAAAAACGTGCTATATATTATCTGTGTGAACCCTGAATAAACAAGTCTTAGCTGTAATTCATATTGCATCGTTGCTTTGATCTCCGAAGTCCTGGATTTCTTCTTTTAGTGCCCAACATTATCAGGAGATGGGACTCAGCTCATCTGCTCCATGCTGTTTCTGTGCCCTGTACTGGTTTTGGCTTTTATGCCAAATGACAAATATTAAGGTCAAATTTCTTCTCCTTACCCTAGTGATGAACTTCAACTCAGCTACCTATGCAAGTAAAGCAACAGTGGACTGGTAGTAGCTGTGGTTTCCATTCTGCTGAACTGGTGTGATTTATATAAAAAGCAATGATAATATTTCATGTAGAGGAAGCTTTTATGTTATTTTACTCTTTTAAGCACAGAGAAGAAAATAAAACTAGATAAAACTCATAAGATTTATATTATGCTTGTTAAAATTCTGACTAGGTAAAGATTGAAAATTTTTATGTTATCTTACTCTTTTGAACATGCAGAAGAAAATACAAGTGGATAAAACTCATATAAATTTTACCATGCCTATTAAAGCTCTAACTAAAGGAAAGCTTCAGTCATGACTTCAGACATTAAGTACTAATCATAATGGCCATAAAAAGGAGGGAAGAAACTATTTTCCCAACCATTTTTTACATACTTAAATGTGGAAAGATCATTTTCACTGAAATTGTCATAAAAATATAGCCTTTGGCAGCAAGTCAAATTGTTATCCTGAAAGGCTTTGGAATGATTGACAGAGTAGACATGATCCATTCTTCCTAAAATAATATGAAACAGTACTCACAGACCCTACAAGTAGATCCACCTAGAGCAGGCTGGAAACCCCCCTATTTTTAAGTATAAATGTCAGCTAAGCAAACAGACCAGTGAAATAAAAGCCTGAAAACTGATCCTTCCACCAATTGTAATCTGAGAATAAGATTAACTGCGTACTTTAAACAAACGTTGCATACTATAGCATATATTGAAGCTCAAGCCATAATTTAGATCAGATATTTTGATTCTGGCTAGGCTCCTGTGACAGGAAGCCATGTTAAAATCAGTCTTTAAATATCAATCATAGAATGGACCAAAGTAGCATTTAGCCATGTGTCCTAGGGAAAAGTGTGGACAACAGAATAGCCAGCATATAATGATAATTCCTCAGAATTGTGTCCCAGTCTCCAACAATGTGTCATCTAAGGACACATTGAATCTGGAAGTCCTTGTAGTTAACAGCCCTCTGAGAATTTTTCTTCCATGAGATAGTTGCTTCCCCTTGAAAGCTTTTTTGCTTTCAGTAACACTGTCTTGTAGCAGGGTTTTCCTTAAACTGGTTACATACTTCTAGGATGAATCAAGAGCTATGGCTCCTCTTATTTCTAGCATGACAGGTCTTAATTTATGTAATGCTTGAAACGATAAAATAGCAGTCCCTATTGTTAGCTCACCATTTAAAACATGTGGACCACTGTTTACAGAATGTAAACCTTTTAGTTTACCTTTGAGAACAAAGTCTTTCTGATGCACTTACCCCATCCTTATTCAGTAATACCTTGAAATTCGTGGGGGTTAGGTTCTTCTCAGCAGCCGTGAATCCCCTGAACTGAAAAGACGGGCTGGTCAGGAATATGCAAATAAGCCACACCCATCACCCCACTCCCCTCAGCCCTGGAGCCCCTGGCACCTCTCCGTATCATGTAGTGGCACAGGAGAGCATCAGAGAATCTCTTCTGACCCCTCCTCGCCCAAGGAGTCCCCAAGGAATATGTGGGCTTCCCTGCGGCCATGCTGCAGCTTTTGTTGTCACTGCAGGAGCGGCAGCAGCGCAGTGTCCTGGGGATCTGGGAGCTGCCAGGAGCCACTGGGAGCTGCCAGAAGGTGCTGAGACCCTCTGGGGTACTGTGCTTATTCCCTGCAGTGCCCATGCCAGGGCTCTCAGGGTCCCCTGCCCTGGAGCTCGTCCTGCCCACTGCCCATGTGTACTGGAAGCAGGATGTCCTCTTGAGCCCTGGGAGTGGAGGATGCATGGACACCATGACTCCATGGGACATAATGAGTGCAACACTTCAGTACACATCCCTCACGTTCCCCCCCTCCCCCGCCCCCGCCGCCAAATGGTGCTCTAAACAGCTGTGTGGGGACAGGGGGTGGGTGG
>WEKX01011355.1:0-52810 GCA_013390025.1 Pitta sordida
AGGCAGGGCGAGCACGCACGGTGGCAGTAGCCAGATAGCAGCTGGGGTGGTGCAGCGGTGGGATATGCCCAGCCTGTAGCCATGCCACACAGACAGCCTCAGTGCTAGGAGGCTGTGGGCACGAACACCGGGGCTGGGGGGGGTGCTGGGGGAAGAGCAGCAGCATGGGGTTTGGGCTGCGAGCACATGGTTGCAGCAGCTGCTCAGAAANCTGCTCAGAAATGGTTCCCTTTGCTCCCCTGTGCTGAGAGAGCCTGTGAGGAGAAGCACAAAAGTGTCTGCAGTTCTCCGGAGTGCCGGGGGCTGGAGCAATGGGCGTGGCTTTCATGCATATTAATGTCCTGCGCGTCTTTGCGCGTTTGTCGTTCTGCGAGACCCCTGGCATGATCCGTTCCTCACAAATGTGGGGGTATAACTGTATTTGGAGAGGGGGAGTGATTTTGTTTGTGACTCATCTGATCTTTCTCAGAACAATTAGGCCCTGCTGGTGCCTGACCATGGCAGTGCTGTTTTACCTGGCTGCCTGAAATGTCTCTGCTTCCAGAAAAGAACAATCGTCTCAAAGATAGTTCAAGAAAGCCAATCTCTGTTTATTACCAAATGTCTCATGTTAATTAAGTGGATTCTGAATATTTGGGAGTGTTTTAGGCATAGAGAGTTCATCTATCACTAGTCTATTGAATTTAATTATGGCTGTTACTCACTTTTTCAAATAATTATGGTTTTGGTACAGTTTTTGCTCTGTAGTGTAAGCCATTTTTTCATCTTTTTCTGATGTTCATGGAGATTAATTTGCACTTTGATGTCATTTGTTGGTTAAAATTTTAAAACCCTAAATATTGAAAGTAGATACCCATTGCTTTTCCCTGGTAGAGTGGAGTTCCATTTCACAAAATGTTTTGTCACATTTTTTTTAATCTCAGCCATGTTAAGCCTTCATCTTAAAAGTGTACAGCAGTTACTAAGCCTATGTATTGTGAGCTTTTTAAAAGATCATATCTTTTGCATTTCCTTCTACATCTGGAAAATATAATCTGTATTAATATTTTTTCTTACCTTGAAATAATGCATCATTCACTTTGAGGTGAATGAGTGCACTCAATATTGTTACTTTTTTTTAATATGCATTAATTAGAAGAATGGAAATACTTTACAAATTTATGTCCAAATTTATAATCATTTGGTTTCAGATGTGGTAATTGATTCCTGTGAAATAAGGTCGTGTTGTGTCTGTGTTGTGCTGATTATAGCAAAGTTGTTTTGGGGCCTAAAGGCAGATGTATGGAAATCATTGTTGCAGCACCATTCCCAAACAAAACTCCCATCAAAGCAATGTCTTCTTTGGAAGGGATATATACAATAACTTGTTCTTTTCAGCATAACCTCTGGGTGTTTTTTTGGCTTTTTTATTATTTTGATTTGAAGTTGAGTTTTTTGTTTGTTTTGTGAAAACTGCCAGCAGGTGAATCAGATAAAAACTAATGCACACCAATGAGGGTTTGTTTGAAATCATTTATCAACAGTTAGAGAAAGAATAGCCCTGGCAAATAATTTCCCCCCTTTTTTCCTCTCTTCTCTTGGTGGTCACATACTTCAGGCTGTTTGTGTGTTTTCTTTCTAAATACTTCTTGCCAGTGGTGAATATAAGTCAAGGACATGGGCTAGGTGGTGGGAGGCTTGGATGGATGGAGAGTGGTGCCTGTGGTTCCACGCTTGTGGGCCTGATCCCTGGGTGGGCGTTTGCTTGGGAGTTGGACTAGATGATCCTGTGGGTCCCTTCCAACTCAGAAGAACCTGTGAATTCAGCCAAACTATTCCTTTCAGACTTTAATGCATTCAGAACTTTGTGTTATGCTGACCAAAGTAAAGCCACCCAATCTTTGCTTTGCCTCTAGGACACTCCTCAGCATGTGCTTTGGCCTATTTACTCCTAACTTTCCCTCATGCTAGAGCAGGTCCAGCAGTGCCTGCTAAATAGTTCTGACTACAGTCTCTTTGTTAAAGATGACTTCATAACTCGAACCTTTCCCTCACCTCGTGCACACTTCTGAAGGTGTTTCCACCTTTTGAGCATTATTGTTTTCTGTCACAGACAGATTTTTGCAAGTGAATATTATGAAACTTAATAAGGGCTAGACAAGATTTAAATGAAGCAATAAGGTCGGAGTGTGTTTTCTTTTTCCTTTGTCCTCTCATTCCTGCTGTCCACTTTCTGCTTTTGATACAATTTTTTTTCTTAAATGGCCAAGTGACCCTGACTAAGTTCTTCAGTGGAGCAAATCTCACTGTAGCCCACGGGGAGTCCTGCTTCCAGGGAGTTTCACTCTTTAAAACTGGTTTACCTTGATCTGCAGCCATTGGGCCCTGTGTCTCCATTTAATTGGATTATCATTGTCGTTTAAGAACATGGTACTCAAGGCAGAGGATGTGGACATCAGAAATGGATGTGGTTTAAGCCAAGTACCTCCACGAAGCCTGCAGTAACTCACCCCTTCACAACCTAGTAGATACAATCTCAAACTATCACTCTTGGTGGAATATGTAGTATCTGACCTTAAAATTAATTTGTTTCTGAAGAGGGAAATGAAAGTGTGGTGCTACTTTAGTTTAGAAGCTCTTACATTTGCCAAATTTCTTTGCTGTCTGTTTGAGATTTGTTTGTAGTAAAATAGCAACATTTTACAGCAGTTCAGAGAAAATGGAGTAAATTCTGTCAGAAATTCTTCAGGGTATTAGAAAACCTGCCTGCATTTTCAGACTGAAACATTGAAGGTTTTATCTCTGGAGTGAGTGAAATGCTGTGTACCTAAGCAGCTTGGAAAACCAGTTTCTCTAGCTTATAATACAGCCTTCAACCTGACTGAATACTAGTTGTGAAATTGTTAATTTTCTATGAAAATTGTTTGTATTGGCAAAACTATTTATCAGGGTTGGTGGCAAACATGCTAGATGGTGTCATGATGCAAAACCAATCAAAAATCTTACTAAACATGGGACCTGTCATGTCGGGGAAGACCCTTAGCTCACTATACCCTGATTATCTGAAAACAACTATATCAGCTCATCAAGACAAAGGAAGCTCTGAAACAAGTGATTCAAAAAATCTTGTAGGTGTGGTTTCATTATTCATAAACTTTTGTTCTTATGAACCATTCTTAACTCTTGACATTAACTACATCTTGTACCAAAAAGCTCCAATGCTACTTTTGAAGTTTGTGGGGGAAAAGGGCTCTAAGTAGAATCCATCTGTTTATATTATTTATATTATTTTTTTTAGCTATTAGGTATGGTTACTGTACAGCTTGTGGAGGACAGTTGTATATGAATCATACAGAAGGAAAGAAGCAAAAATATTTTGTTGTATACAAATAACAAAATCGAAGAGTTCTCCACAGCTGATTCTGGACCTCTGCCTGGGCTTTGGACACTGTCTGGGCCTATTTGGTCACGTTTCTAATAACAAGGGTCTTGCACAGTGGGTAAATAATATAAAAAATATGCCCAAAGCAGCTTTTTGAATAAAAATTATACTTCACAATTTTTAAGTGAATTGGTGGTAGATAGCCTTACTTCCATTGAACTTCAAAAGGTAAATCTGGTATGAATGAGGGAAAAGCAGTCTACGTTTTTGTTTGTTTCCTTTATTGTGCTTTTTTTTTTTTTTCCCCAAAAACCAAGTATTAAACATACATGATGCTAGCTGCCACATGTAACAATAGAGTTGAGGGATTTGTGGGGATTTTTGTGTTAATTTTTTTAAAAAGTACCATATTTGGCTCAAAGGAGTTGTTTGCGTGGTGTTTACTATAACTACTGTTTGATATACACAGTAATTAATGCAATACTAGTTCATTTTTTCTTTTGTGTTGTTATGTTTCTAGGAATAAGTTTTTTAAATAATGACTTAGACTGTCAGCTAGAGGAGACAAGTAATATTGTCAACTAGACTCTTCCTAGACCTAGAATATCACTTATGAATTTGTCTAGTGAAATTTCCCCTAGTAGCTCTTGTTTGAAGTTAATCAATCTCTAACCTATATTTTAAGGTGAGCAGTGAACACACAGTGAAGTCTGTTTCACTGTAGCAGAAATGAGGTAGGGCTGTGGAGTGCCTGGAATCACAAGGAAAAAAGTCCTCATATCAATTTGAAGCTGACAGCACTGTGTGCCACACTATTGCCTGTAACGTGATGCTGCCCATGCTTCAGTTTTAAAGACTCCTTTCAAATATATTGATGACTAGTTCAGAATCCTGGAAATCCTCCTCCTTCCCTTTCCTTCCAGGTAGACAATCCTGTCATGGATGATTTGGACTAACCTATTAATGAAGAAGAATTCTCTTTCTATAAACTGGTTCTATGCTTCACTGTCCTTGTTGTTAGAAAGTTTTAATCCTGTGTCTATACTTAACTTCCCTTGCCAGCAATTTAAGATCACTGCTTCTTGCCCTGTTATGAAGGAAAAAAGACCTTTTTTTTCCCTAGTTTATATTTTATATATTTGGCAAATGCAGTGTATCTCAAAGATCTCTGATTCAAGTACTTTGGTCACTTAACCTTTCCTCAGGGGCTATGCTTTCATCTGTTCTCCTGGTGGCAATGAAAGCCTCTTTCACCATTGTTCCTTAGTGCTTGTACATGCTACTAGCTTGCAGGTGCATAAAAATACTGTCAGGAGAGATTCAAGGCTGATGGATGTGACATGCTGACGTCAATGACCCGGGCTTCAAAACAACTTTATAACCTGGAGAAAACAGAACAAGTCTATAAAAGCTGTGGGAGTAAAATCTCCTGGTTTCACAGTGCTGCATAATCCTTCCTCAAATACAGTAACCCCTCTGCAGACCCCCACAGCTTAGCATCTAGCTAGTCATTAAATGTTCAGCCTCATCTCTTTTTCCCCAAGTAAGCACAAAAAATATCTGCATTCAAAGCACATCCTATTTCCTTGCAAGAAACCCTTTCGAATGAGTTTTCTTGCACACCTTCAAGGCAGTGACAGGCTCATTCTCGCTGCCATGAGGCAAGTGAGGACACATTCCAGCTGCACCTTCTTCTCAGTGTTCTTTGTGTCTTTATGTCCACCTCAACTTCATGAGAACCTGTGATAATCTTGCTCAAGGCAGCTGGCTTAGCCCTTGAAAACAAAAGCTGTGCAGGAAGGGTTTTCCAGACCACCTAGTTCTTAACAGCGACCTTTATTTTTTCCCTTGGGGTGTGCTGTTTCACGTTCATTTTAAACCTGCACTCCTGAGGCCTGTGAATAAAAGGAATGGGGTTTCCCCCCTCCTTAGCCACAGATCCTCTTGCATTGACTACAACACCTGTATGATGAATAAGGTTGTTGGACTGATCTCAATGAAAATTAATTCAGCAACAAAAGTAACAAATTTTCTGCACAACTTCGCCTGTTTTGCTGTGGGATGAGACAAGCATCGCTTGGAGCAATGAAGAATAAATAGGGGCTGTCATGGGGCCAAGGCAGGGCAGCAGCCCAGACTTAAAGTCACTGAAGTGACAGCATCACCAGCCTTGAAGGAATCTGGTCTCTATTTGTCTCAGCCAGTTCATGAAATCTCAGCCTCACATTCTCAGTAGAGTTGCTGCAGTGATTTAAGCTTCCTCCTTTACCTGTCTGTGTGAAGGGTGTTCTCAATGCCATTCCCACAGACTTAGGCAGGACATCTCTTTATCCTGCCAGTGCCAGCACACCTGCACCACCAGGCACATGGCTTGAGCTTTAGGCACACAGGTTCATGCTTTGTTGCACTTGGGTTCAACTGAGAGACCCTTCATAGCACCAAAAAAAGCAGCTGAGGCCACACCTCAATTTTCAGCACAGCACCCTAACCACAAGGTGTTGATTCTTTTTTGCACCTGTATTTTTGCAGCAGTGTGTTGTGGATCCTATGGGATCCCTCTTGGGGCCAGGTAATTAATGCCCTTTCTAACACAATGTACTGTACAACAGCACATGATATTTTTCATCCCTACTTTCCAAATTGTTACATTTCAAGAATCCCCTTCTGCTTGTACTGGTTGCAAAGTAAAACCATGCTCAGGGCTGTCACTGCCTAATTTTTCTTATCAAAGTCCTTTACCCATAAAAACTTACGTTGAAATATTCAACAGCCTTAGGAAAACATGTGACTTCCCCCCCCTCAATTACTGCCTACCAGAAGTTGGCTCCTCTGTTTAAAATGAGACCTTTAGACCATTTGGGGTTTATCTACTATGAGCTTACAGATGAGGTTCCTCCTTGACCCTGCAGCTGATTGTGAAACTGTAAGGAGCGAGTTATGCACTTCAAGAAAGCATAAATCATGTAGTTGATCAAACTGCGGAAGTCAGACAGGAATCAGTTAAAAGCACAAAACCAATCCAGCAGCCATTGCAGCTGCCCCTTTTGCAAATACATAATTGGGAAAAAGATAAGCATTCCAGGAGAAATAAATGCCTCTTGCTTGGATGCACACAATTTCCAATACAGAGGTGCTTGGCTTGAAATCCCAGCTGTAATTGAATTGTCTTTATTGTAAGCATTAATTAGAGATGAGGATGCAGAAGGGGGTGCTGGGGGGCGAGTTTTGTGAGTGTTTTGTTGGGCATTTTGCTATGTCTTCTGTTGGATTTGTACTTTATTTGAGGGTATTTGGGGAGAGAGGCGGTTGAGTGTTTTAGGGTTTTCTTTTTAGTTCATAAAGTTCTGTCCTGACCTAACAGGGGTTGACTCAGGTTTTTGAATGTCTTTTAGAATTTCTGTCAGAAGATTTCCTGTGGCTGTTACTTAGAATGTGCTGCAAGTGTAATATTGCTTTAAACAAACAATACTGTAGAAAACAGCACTTGGCACAAAAAAAAAGTTACTTTATTGAAGAGAGGTTAACTAAAGGGGTGGGAATTCAGTTTCACAGTGAGATAAAAGAGAGCCCATTACTTTTATGAATTAATTTTATGTGAGGATTTGGTGCATTTTGGTTTGTTTGTTGATTGTCTTTTTTTTGTTTCAAATGCAGAGACGGACAAAAGGAGGGAGGGAGTAAAGTGAGAGAACTAGAATAAATATTTCATCCTGAGTTTGCCTTATCCACTGTGAACACCACAATCAGCTGCACTATCAGCTTCTCTGGCATATCTTTTAAAAATATTTTTGAAATATAATGAGCTCCTGGTGTTCACAAGTCCACAGGTCTGGATTGGGGCCTGTAGTTTTATTTTATAAAGAGCAATATACCTTGGAGAGTAGAGCTCATTCCTCGTTGGACCCAATGTTCAAGGCAAATGAGTATTTCATAGCAACTGGAGTGTGGGAGCATTTCACAGTGAGGCTCAGCGGGCATGAGTTGTTTACACAGAATAAAATATCTACATTGGCAGATAAAAAGAGCAGCCCACCAGTAAGGCTGGTAACTTCAGCCACCTGGTACACTGGTATTAAAGCAATTTCTATGGATACACTAATTTTTGACTAGGAAAAGGAGAACTAAAACTTGCATGTGTTATAGAAGTTCCTTAATCGCTGGATTTCTCTATTTTTAATTCTTTGTGCCTCTCATCCTGTCTCTGTGATTTTTTTATTTTTTTTTCCCCCCCCCCCCCACTGGAAATTCCATTTTTCTTGATGGAACTTGCTTTGTGCCTGGTACAGTTCCACAAAAAGTTTTTCTCTCCATATGTCAACAGTTTGTGACAAACGAAATCATTTTGTTAGGAACCCCCTGATCAGGCTGTAATTGGCACACTGGATCCCAGAGTGGTTCTGTACAACAGGAGAGCAAATGCATATTGCTCTGCTCAAATCCTTATGGTCCTCAACTCTAATTAAAGATGCTTTGCCATCTGTGAAACAGTTGCAGCAAGAAATGCAAAGGCAACTCCATCTACATTATAATCACTTCTGATTTATATGTTCTTTGATTGCTTGTTCTTTTGTCTCTGGATAATTTGGGAATAGAATCCTAGGGGCATACATTTTTGGGGCATGGCCATTTCTGAAATGTCTGGGTTACTGGTCTGTGTCATTCAGGAAACCAGACTAGATGACCACAGTGCTGCCTTTTTATCATAGATGCTGTTCAACACTTACCCTTCCCCTTAACCTTTACTCTTACTGCTCTCAGAGTGTGCAATCCAGGTTCAACATTGTGCAATGGCTTTGTGTGGAACCTTTTTCTCCTCTTCTTTTTTAGTTCTTATATATTGCCAGCTACCACTTCCCAGAAGCTTTCTGGGGTTACAACATGTATATTGGGAGACTGTCCCAGGGGAGTACTCAGCTACAACATGTCTGAATTCACAGACTGCTCAATTCTTTTGGTGCAAAGACCTCTAGAACTTGGAGAGATGGTAAAGGAAGCTGATCAGATAGATCAGTAGATTAGATTAGGCTGCTAAGGCACTACAGCTGTGGAGTTTTCTGGTCCATTTTGAATCACAGAGCAAAAAATTCGTAAACCCTCCAAAACAGCACCATCTCTCAGTTATGACTCTGCCTTCTGAGGGAGATTTCCTGAAGGAAAATATCATTTTACATTTCAGAGGATGGTTTAAAAATCTGCAGGAAGATAGAACTCTTTTTGTGATGGTCTCCAGCACCTGCTGTTGTCCAGCAGATGGTGCTGAGGAAAGTAGATGCTCCTTACAAAAGCAGGACTGGACATTTAACATACAATCATACGTGTTCATCTATTGTAAAACTGCAAATCCAGCTATTGGCATGTCGTGAAATGGGGATTGAACTAGACTAGCACAGTTGTATCCCCAAACCCTTGAATTTGCCTTGCACATATTTACCAGAAAGGTTTCTACCTTTGGCTTGCACTGTGACAATGATATTATTATCTAGCTGTACAATATATTGCAGGCAGAACTGAAAAAGTAGATTAAAAAATTTGAAAGCACTTGTGACATCAAGGGATAGATTAAATCACCAAGACAATTGAATCATATTTTCAGTAGAAGATAACATTACAAAATGATTAAATACACAGGCTGTTTTAACTGCCTTCTGTCCTATGCCTCAAAATATTGAGGCAAAAAATACTGGAGGTTTCTGCTGCTCAAAATGTCAGTTTGAATAGTTCTCTATGGCTACCAGGTCAGTAAATCATATAAAAGGTTCAGTGTGAATCAAAATTGAGGCATGTAGTGTTACAGACCTTACTCTACAGAGGCTGATCCAAAGAACTTGGAAAGGCAATGGGTAATACCCCTATGTTTATATATAAGAACTTCCATTTTATTTGTACTTCAACCATCATTAGTCCTAATGGTTGTTTAACTTACTGGATTACCCACATATCTGGACAAAGCAACCACACAAGTCCCTTTTTGTACCTGAGGGAAAAACAATCCAAGCTACAGCAGAATTGGAGCTACAGAGGAAAGATCACAGCCAAGATGATATGATGAAGTCCCCAACGAGACAGTGGAGAAGACAAAGAGAGGTGGCTACTGCTGACAGCGCAGACACTTGCCTGTGAAGGATCAACCCATCTGGAGATCTTGGAGCAGGGTTTACCTGCCTGCTCTTTACCTGGCTGGGAGAAGTAAAGGATGGTGTCCTCTGGTCACAGCTGTCATGCTAATTTGGGTTAGGACTTGTAAAACTGGACATAGTTCCCTATTCCAAGAAATTCTTCCTGTGCCAACAAGCAATCCATCTACCTTCCCTCTTTGTCAATTCCCCCTCCATGTTATCTCAGCATGGGATTAAATTAAAAAGTGGGAGGATCTGTTCTAGCAGCAGTAGAGAATGTATTTTCTTTCAAGATTATCATGTATACACCCAGCTGCTTATCTGTGCAATGAAAAATGAGTTTAGTGTTTCGATAAGTGAAAGAAGAACCATCTATATACTTCAAGCTAAAATGACAAAATAACTTGGCATATTTTCTTAGTATGGTCACATGATATCAAAAATCTTTTTTAGAGGAATTACTTTAAGCTATAAAATATTCTGTTTGTTTTTTCCTGACTACTGAGATAACAGGAGAATGTTTTGTCTACATGTATCCAGTCTTCATTAGCTGCTGGAAGATGTAAAACTGATTCAAACTTCTTGGAACTTCAGCCCAAAACAGCAATAATTTATAATGCTTTGGATGGGAAGTTGCTGAGAAAGGAACTTACTTTAAAAATAGGGAGGTTGTTGATTTTCTTTTTTATTTTTTTAGGGTGACTGGTGTTTAAAATATACATTAATTCCTGTTCTTGATTGTGTTACTTTTGCTTGGGTTTATTTTCATCTACATGCTTAGACCTCTTGCTTGTATTTGAACTGTTGCTGCTACTAACCACCAGCAACAAGACTAATTATCTTTATTATGATAAGACCTTAATGCCATTTATAAATATGATGTTGTTTCACTAGATACTGTATAAACAGAGTAAGGCAATCAATGGCTGGTGATTTCACAGTTTGAGTATGCCATGGAGCAATGGATGACATTAAACAAGCAGATAAACTTACATAGAGACAGCAGGTTTTTTGATTTGGTTTATTTAATTTGATTTGTTTTATTTTGTTTGTTTGGCTATTAAATAAGTGGTGCTCAGTAAAAATGGAAGGAGATCGTTTGATTAGGAAAACGAACAACAGAGGAAAGATGGGAAGGGAAGCACTGGAGTGAACTCAGCAGGGAATAAGAGAACAGGAAATAAGGCAAGTAGGTACTCTAAGGGCTAAGGGAAGTGTCAAAGAGAAAGTTGAAAGAAAACATATCTTACAGCTCTGGTTGTGACAACATGAACACTAGATGTGTCCAACAATAATGGTTCAGTTAGTAGGTATTTGTGGCTGCATTAATATGCATATGAATATTTGGTTTCTCTTTACTGTTTTTAGAGGGGAAACGTTAATCTGGAGTCTGGTCTCTCACATAGTTGCTTTTTTAATGAAGTTGAGCCTGTACCATCTGCTACCCATACTGATTACTGTGGGAACTTTCATGTTGATATTCACTTCAGTTGATACATAATTTGTGTTTTGCTAGATAGTCACCTTGAGGCCTTTCTTCACTGATTCCAAGATCTCTCACTGTATCATTATTCTTTTAAAGCAAAAGTCCAAAGAAAAAACAGATAAATGCATTTCCTGTCATAAACCTGAAATCTTGAGCCAGTACCTTAAAACGTAAGAACAAGTCATTAAAAACTGCCTACAAACATGAAACAACTGTTTTAATTTGTTGCCAAAAACCAGTTTATCAGATTAAGATAGCTGACTGGCCTTTCTAGTGTTTGTGCTTCAAACTTTTTTCTGGTGTGTGGTTTGCTGTGCGGGATGTCTTTGTGTCACCAGTTTAAGATTTTGGCCTTTACTTATGAGGAATTTTTTTTTGGTTATGAATAGAACATAAGGAAAGCATAGCTTCATTTTCACTATGCTTTCTTTAACATAAAAGCTCCAGTATAACCAATTCACAGGTTCACAGGTTATTCTGAGTTGGAAGGGACCCCAAGGATCATATAGTCCAACTCCCTACAGTTATTGAATCTGCCCCTAACGCCAGGTAAGGATTTTGAGAAGTGTCCTGCTGTAGAGCCAGAAGGATGCGGATGAGCTGGAGGGGTGGGCTCATGTGAGCCCCATGAAGTTCAACAAGGCCAGGTGCAAGGTCCTGCGCCCAGTCCAGACCAATACTAAGCGCAAGTACAGGCCATGTGGAGAATGGATTGAGATTAGCCCCAGGGAGAGGGACTTGGGGGTGTTTGTTGGCCAGAAGCTCACCATGAGCCAGCACTGTATGCCTGCAACCCAAAAAGAAAACACATTCTGAGCTGAATGAGATTCGCACCCACTTGACTACAACCTCCCTTCAGGTAGTTGTAAACAGCAATGAGGTCACCTCTGAGCCTCCTTCTCCAGGCTGAACAACCCCAGCTCCCACAGTAGGTGGTGGAGTGTCCATCCCTGGAGATGTTTAAGAGAAGACTGGATGAGGAGCTCAGTGACATGACCTAGATGATGGGAGGCTTGGATGGAAGGAGTATGGTGCCCGTGGTTGCATGTTTGTGGGTTCAATCCCTGAGTGGGCGTTTGCTTGGGAGTTGGACTAGATGATCCTGTGGGTCCTTTCCAACTCGGAATAACCTGTGAACCTGTGAATCCAAAGCAGTGTGGGCAGTAGGGTGAGGGAGGGGATTCTGGCCCTCTCCGCCACTCTCATGAGACCCCAGCTGGAGGACTGCATCCAGCTCTGTGTCCAGCTAGGAGATAAGCCTGTTGGAATGAGTCCAGAGAAGGCAACCAAGATGATCAGAGCGATGAAGCACTTCTTAGAACATCTGAGATCTTTTTCTTCATTTTTTCAAAGCTTAGTCTAAAACTCCCAAATGAGGCTACTTTGTTGATAAAACATTGTTTACTTAAATCTTGAAAAGAGGCAGGAAAGAACCACTTTATTTCAACAGCTGCTTTTACAAGGGTGTCTTGGCAAGAAGCAGTCATTGATTCAAAAATCAACACAGAATGAGCAAGTTAAGGTAAAATTAAAAAGTTTCTATCGGTCGTCTAAATAAATATAAATTTAAAATAAATACTGAGTCTGACATAATCATGTACACTGTGATGTACACCAAACAAATATATTACTGGCGTAATTAGCAATTCTTGGATTTCTAAGGAGCTTTGGAGTTACTGAGTGTTTAATTTCTAATCACTTTTGGTATTTGACCACCCCAGGAACAGTCTGTGTGTCACATAACTCCTAATGGTGATCAAGTTATGTGTAACTACTTTCATTGAGGACTTGTTATCCAAAGAGCCAACCCAAAATTTCTTGTGATTCTCAGTGGTCCTATTATCTCTATGGACGCAATTCCTGTGATTCATATTTTAAAGGAGATATTTAATACAACACAGTTCAACAGGGAGCAGATATACACGTTCAATAACATGAATACTGTGATCACATGTGCACATTGACCTCTGTATTCCTCCTTGTACTGTAAGTTGTTTCTCACTGTATTTATTAAAGATTTGTGCAGTAGTTTTGATGGCACTAAGAACTCAGCAAACCTACCTGCTGCCTGTGTGAAGGGACAGCCAGAAATTTCTGTTTAAATGCCTACAAGTTAATTGGAGCTTCTCCATAAGCTATTTATAGACATTTTTTTATCTCAACACTGGAGAAGAAAGAAAGAACTCCCTCAATACAACTAGACAGGGGGTAGAGAGAACATAAAAATTGTAAAAATAAAAATTAAAAAGGGTAAATTAAAAGCTCCTAGTGTCAAAGAGAATTTACTAGCCTCAGTCTTTCACAATGCTCACTATGGAGGTCAGCATGTGCCTTCCTCTAGCTTGAAACCTGTCCAACTTCCACTCAGATGCAGCTGCTTCAAATGGCTTTTGTTCATCTTATAGGTTCAAGCAACTCCAATGTACTATAAAGGAGAAGGGGGGGATCCGAGAAACAACCTGGCAAACCTAAAGGCTTTGTCACAGTTTGTCACAGTTTACCACAAAGTAGAAGGTTTATTCCTGTGAAGGTCATCGCAAGGATGGTGAGAGCAGCAGCATGTTCATTGGCTAACACTGCCCAGAAGAGCTATAAATAGAATATTTTCTCTCCCTAGTGCCAGCTAGATGCTAGATTTGTGATCATGGCATTTACAGTTCAGCTCTTTCAAACAGGTTCTGTGCCAAACAGTAGGCGAAAAAAGCAAGCAAGGAAGCTCCTTCAGATCTCAGCACAGGGGATGTAGAAAATCAGATGATGAATTCATTATAAGCACAGAGTCTCTGTGGCTGAAATAAATATTACTCCTGGGTCAGATCCCTTTCTATCTTCCCTGATAAATGAGCTGATGTCAATGGGTATACTAGAGGCTTTATGATTTGGCTTTAGTTTATTCAGACATATAGACAGAGGAAAGTCATGCATTTTTCACTCAGACAAAGACCTATTAATTACAGATTTGTATAAAGTCTGTGGATCCAAGTCTAATACAGCAATAACTAAAACCGCCTCATCATTTGTGTTCTCCCTTCTGCCAGTTTGCCTTACAATGTTCAATTTGATGCTCAGCAAAGAATCCAAATTTCTGGACATAGGCCGCTGATTTTCCAAACACATCAGTCTTTGCTGAAGTAGAGGCAAAGGAAGAGGGAGTTTTGTGCTTGTTGCTGGGGTTACGTATTTCAAGTCAGTAGATTTATGGCTTTGCTTGCTGAAAAAAGCCTCAGACATTTTTTTATGCAGCTGTGTATCTGTGCATATGATTGATTTTTAAATGGCTGTTGGGAGCTTTGCATGCGAGGAGATGGACCATACTCTTGCAAGCTCACAGTCCAACAGGAGAAAAGGAAAAGCAGGGAACATAACAAACGAAAGGGAAGCTCGAAGTAAGAACAGAGCAAAAGATTCAATAAACAGCACTTCCAAAACAGCAAACATCTATCACAGAATCACAGAATATTATGAGTTGGAAGGGACCCACAAGGATCATCTAGTCCAACTCACCATCTAACACCCGTAAAGAGACCGAGAGCACATCGCAGAGCATAACACCAACCTAGATCCCTGTCTGTTACCAAAGCTCTGTTGCAATGGAATCTTCGGAGCAGAAAAAGAGAAGGATCTATAAGCTGTGTTTAAACCACCTTTAAAATATTAAAACCATTCCATTTACAAGCTTAAGGGCAAGACAGCATCTTCCCTGGCTGGCTATTCAGCCACTAGTCTTGAGCAGTGTTTTTTTCATGTTTTTAATGTTTTCATTGGTTATGATGCCTTGCCCTTGCTATTAGATTTGCTCTTGGTTACACCGTGCTTTTTCAATCAGCATCAAGAGATTGCACTTAGCTTTAAGATAAACAAACAAAAAAGTAGCAACAGACAAAAATAAGCAATGTTTAGCTTCCTTGTACTAGGTTTTGACTTTGCAAGGCTAGCAAAAGAACACATAATATATATTCAAAACCATCCATGGATGATTTAGAGCATATTTGACAGATGTGCTAAATAAATTGATGTTGCCTTGTGTAAAACTGTTGTTGCATTAGATGTAAGTGGCTTGTTTAACACCTCAGAGCGAGAAAGAGCCTGCATGCCCCGGAAGTGGGAGAGTTCCAGCTGCAAACATGCCAGTTTGCCTTCAAGAGTGGAAGGTAGGAGAAAGGAGCTACGTCTAGAGGATTCACAGAATCACAGAATGNTATACAGTAATATCTTGCTACTTTGTGGTTCACCATTCGTGGCTTCAATACACTGAGGTTTGTGATTTTTCTGCATTTTTACTGCATTTATTGTCTTTACTGCTACTTCAGGGATTTTGCTAATTGAGACCTTGTCCTGGAACCAAACCCCCTCACGATATTCAAGGGACTACCGTATGTGTATTAAGGATTTTTTTCACACATGAAAAATCAATCTCAGTTCACAGGTTCAAAGGTTATTCTGAGTTGGAAGGGACCCACAGGGTCATCTAGTCCAACTCCCAAGTGAACGCCCACCCAGGGATCGAACCTACAAGTCTGGAACCATGGGCATCACGCTCCATCCATCCAAGCCTCCCACCAACGAGACCATGTCACTGAGCTCATCATTGAGTCTTCTCTTAAACACCTTCAGGGATGGCGACTCCACCACCTCCCTGGGCAGATCATTCCACTGAGGGATCACTCTCTCTGTGAAAAATCTCGTCCTAACATCCAGCCTAAATCTCCCCTGGTGTAGCTTAAGGCCATGTCCTCTTGTTCTGGTGGTGTCAGCCTGAGAGAAGAGATTCACACCCACCTGACTGCAACATCCCTTCAGGTAGTTGTAAACAGCAATGAGGTCACCTATGAGCCTCCTCCAGGCTGAATAACTCCAGTTCACACAGTTGCTCCCCATAGGGCTTGTTCTCCAATCCTTTCACCATCCTTGTCGCCCTTCTCTGGACCCTCTCAAGCAGCTCAACAACCTTCTTAAACTGGGGAGCCCAGAACTGGACACAGTACTCAAGATGTGATATGACCAAGGCCGAGTACAGAGGAAGGATAACTTCCCTGGTCCGACTGACCACACTGTTCCTGATACAGGCCAAGATGCCATTGACCTTCTTAGCCGCCTGGGCACACTGCTAGCTCATATTGAGTTTCCTGTCAACCATTACTCCTAAATCCCTCTCCATTTCACCACTCTCCAGCTACTCCTCCCCCACCCGGCAGCAATGCATGAGATTGTTATGTCCAAAGTGAAGGACTCAACACTTAGGCTTGTTAAATCTCATATTATTGGAATCTGCCCATTTCTCCAGTCTATCAAGGTCCCTCTGGAGGGCCCTTCTACCCTCTGGCAGTTCAACATTTGCCCCCAGCGTGGTATCATCTGTGAACTTGCTGATGAGACCAAGCTTTTACAGGTGGTAGAGGTTACAGGTACAGGTGGTACCAAGCTTTTATAGGTGGACTCTCTGGCCTATCTAGATCTTGATGTTATTTAATAAAAAACAAATTTGCAATCTTGTTTTGCTTCTGATGTAATTTCCAAACCTTTTTTGTCCCTGTCAAATCTTTCTGGCTTCTGCCTCATGGCATTGCTATATCAGTTATTATGTGTCGTTGTCATGTGGGGGAACCGCTGTTATACCCTAAAATGTTAGTTTGGGGTTTGGTGGAGGGTGTCAGGGGTGAGAGCATAACTGTTTTATTTCCTTCTGTGTAGCAAAACAGCCTTATGTTTCTTGTGGGTTCAAGAGCATTGAACCCACAGAGAAGAGAACCCACAGAAAGCAGAGTCTGCTTTCACAGTAATGAAGCTGCACTTGCACCCATAGTCCTTTAATCAAAGACAGGTGATAATGGAGTGAGTCACCCAGCCCACAGTGTGTGGAGTCTGGGAACAGCCCATTCCTGAGGTTTCCAGTAAAAACTACTAATTTTTTATCCATCCTCAGCTGGATAAGACTTCTTAACACCTTCTTATGGTACTAGAGTGTCAGTCCTAAGCCTTGTCTTGTTTGGAAAGTAACACTAAGGTCTCCCAGGCTTTGGGGGGGTTTGTATTTGCTTGTTGGATTTTTTTTTTNTTTGTTACTGTTTTTAAATTAGAGTAGCTGCTTATGCTCCTGTTGAGGAGGAACAGGATACTGGTGAGTGGTCTGTTCTAAAATTTGTTTTAGCAGCTTTGAAGTAAAAGGTGATATTGGTAAAGATCTTTGAAAGAAACTTGAATAATAGAAACTTAGCCAGTTCTCGGCAAAGTTAATGTTATTAAACTGTGCCTCCAAGCTGACAGAAGGTTTTGTCTGGGTGGACGATTATTTGACTTTGATTATTATTAGGAAGGAGGGAATTTTATCTTGGGTTCTTTTGTTGGGCTTTTTTTGTGGGGAATGTCATATATTTGGTGTTTTTTATGTGCATGGAGTGGGGGTTTTTCAGTTTTTGTTTAGAGGAGTGGAGATACACTCAAGTACTGCTTTTTATCTACTGGCTTGCTTGTATCTTTGATTTCCATGCCCTTCCTCCAGTTAAGGAACTTTCTGTTCTCTATTCCAGGTCTCTTCTTAAGCTTAGGGGTGGACTCAAAGATGAAAAAAAGCACCACTAATTCATTTTATAAAAGGTCTTCTTGGAGAATCATGTCAGGAAAGTTTACGAGCACCTTCTGGCTGACTCATCATCAGAAGTTACTTATCCTCAGCGTCAGTAAAGGGGACAATTGATCAACTTTTGTGTCCATTTTTCTAAGAAGTCATTTGCTAAGTGTAAGAGATTGTTAAGTTTGTCCAAAGAGAAATGTCTGAGCAAATAACTACAGGTCCAGTGTCTTTAATAAAATAAGCTGACATAAATCTCTGTTGTCCAGCAGTGACAGTGTGCTACACTTCATACAGGCTTACACACAGTTTACAGTAGCAGACGCCTTTGGGCAAACAATCTATGTTTCAAGCTTTACAGTTGTGTATCTCTCTCCTAAATTGTTTGTCTAATAAAAGATGCTGGATTAACTAAGCTACCTTCTGTTAATTAAGTAAAGGCTTGCTCTGCAGTCATATAGCCTTAATAGGCATAAAAGCTAGTGAAAAAACCCCTAACTACTAGGCTACTGTCCAGATTGTCAGAGCCTCCCCAGGAGAATATTGTTCCAGTAGAGCTGCTCTTAGATTTGTTAATTGTTTTTGGCAGTGAGGGCCAAGATTTTAAGCAGGCCAAAGAAGTGATTTATTGCAATAATCTTTGTTCATGTGATTATCTGAAGGATGTAGTATAACTTGGTTAAATATGCGTATGTGACAAATAAAATAGGAACATCTACCATTAGTGTGCAATACACCCAAACTAACGGTGAGAGTCATCAATTTCTGCTGTTTGATCTCTTAGTTTTCTGTCAGATGGGTTTTCTCTGTTGGTTAAAGATGGGCTTATAGCCAGATGTGGGATACAGGAAACCACAATTATTTCTCCTTCATAAAAGGGCAGTTTCAAATGTAACCTCACCTACTAGTTTTAAAATACTTTATCAGCATTTTATGCTTTGATCCCACCTCTCATTTCTCAAAGAAAACTTTGCTCTCTGTGAGAACCTGGATGGCAGAGCCATAACCAGATAAGTAGGAGTTTCATCTTCCTGTACTACATTCCTAATGGCAGGTCCTAGTCTGAGGCACCACATAACTTCTGTTTAGTCTCTATACTTTTAATTATGGCAACAGATATCGTTCATCTTCATTCAGCACCTTGACCTGTTTTTAGGAATAGGTAGATGGCAAGTGAGGCAAAGGTACCAGCAGCAGCACCCACTGGGAAAGATGTCAGTGCATGGTGGGGGAAGACAGAGGCACCTGGCTCATCCTGGATGCATGATCAGAAATTAAAAAGCAGATGTAAAACAAATATGTAAAGTCACTCCAACAGCAAGGCAATTGACAATGCAGCAGACGTGGAGGTTCTAAGGTACTCCATGGAACTTCCACCCATAAAAGTGCTCTTCTACACTACGTGGAAATGGGTACAGGGGAGAGTGTGGACAATAACTTGGTTTTGAAAGAGTGGGTTCTATATCTTCCACAAATTTAATATTGAGATACCATTGTCCAGCACAGTACCCAAAGCATCTGAGAGAAGTGAAAAATGCTGGGCTATCTGAAATAATTCCTATGCCTGTGTACTTGGCATTGTGTATCATAACTCTCCCAAATTCTTGTCTATCTTCTCTGGAGGAAACTTGTTGCTTCATACTCTGAAGAGCTTCCTGGTATCGCAGTACATTTCATCCCACCTCTTTCTAGATTTGCACTAGGCCCCTCCCCTAGGCTTGCCCATATTGGCCCCCTGTGCTCCCCTCTTCTATGCCATAAATAGCCGCCTTATCCATGGTCTTTCTGCTTCTTAGCTCTGGAGAGCCTTCATATAACCATGAATGTGAGTCTACAGCCACTGGTGGACAGGATTTGGAAAGGGACGCGGGAGAACAGCTCTGCAATTCTGCCTGCCAAGGCCTGAGTTCTGCAGCACGAGCTGCTCCTCGTGCTTGGCGCGGGGCAGACATAAAGTCCTGCCTGCAACCCTCCGTGTGGCCAAGGCCTAAATGCTTCTTTGTAAAGAGTGTGTTTACTTTATGCAAACTTAAGGCAAGACTTTTGAAAACTCGATTTTAATGAAGTCAAAGGTTAGCTAGATACTTAAAGAGATACAGGGATGGTTTATTTTATTCTACCTTTAAATATTAGAGTTAGTTGGTAGAGCAAAGACAGTGCAGAAATTAATGGAGTGTATATATGAAATGGGAATGCTGTCAGAGCCAATGCTCTTAAGCATTGTGAGTACTGCTGACGTAAAACGAAATAGTATTTTTTTCATTGCTGTGCTCTTCTGAGCGCCTGTGAACTTTTTGGAAAGCCAGAGACAAAGTTTTAGGTACTTTCTGCGGGGCATGTACAAAGAATAGGTGCAGATTATGCAATTTTCATGTTTATAAATCACTTGGTCTTGACTCAGAGAAGTTTATTGAATCTAGTGTTATCTTTCATGTAAAATAGTGTGCCTGTAGTCCACAGCTTTTAAGGATTTATTTTTTTCCTCCACTGTATATTGTAGAATTGTATTCTTTCCTAATATGGAGTTTGAGAGATGTTTTAAAAATAAATCATATTGACATTTGGATTTAATTATAAATTTCAAAGATAGGAACACAGTTTATACAGCATTTCAGCACAGTGTTCATCTGAACAGTGCACAATGAAAACATTTTATTAAATTTATGTTCTTCAAGGAGCTCAGATACTTTGGTTTTTGAGAATTTGTATATTAATATGGAGAAAGGTCAAAACAGTTGTCTGCTGAAATCAACAGCCAACTCTGTCCTCCACAGCCTACTAGCTAAAGCCTAATGGGATAATAAAGCAAAGAGGAAGCCAGACTCTTTTCAAAGGTGTGTGATGGAAGGACACAAAAATGTGAGAACAAGGTAAGCTCCAATTTCATATAAAAAGCCGCCCCAAACTTTCAGCCACAGGGGTTGCAAGACACAGCAACAGGCACTTGAAGAGGTTACGGACTCTCCATTCTTTGCAATATGCAAAACTTGATGGAACAAGACCCTGAGTAACCTGCTGCAACTTTGAACACCAAATTGGATTAGGTGTCCTCCACTGAATAGTGCTACTCCCCAAAGTCAGTGCTATGGTGAGCTAGTGCTTGTCCAGGGTGTCTCTTACAAATGCTATTGAGTGGACCATGTTCTTAATGCATGGAATTTTTAATTTTTTAAGGATATTTCCCTCATAAACCCGCAGTTAAAGAGTTTTTGTTTCACTGTAGATGTGTCTTCCAATTTCTCGAGTTCCTTTCTAGTTTAAACTTTATTTCATCTCTTTGCAAACTGCCACCACCTTTTAGTAAAGTTTTACACTCTAGGCACACAACTTATGCAAAATATTGTGTTAGATTCAATAAAATTTTTCTTTAAGGCTCTTAAAATGATCTACAAGACTCATGTGCCATATCTCCCTAAATATACTGACATATGGGAATCTTCCAATACTACAGTCTCCAGGGTACCTCAAATGACTTCCTCAATGCTATCCGATGTATTCCAGGACTCTGAAACAGACTTTGTCCTCCTAATGTTACTACTTCCAATATTTATCAATGCTTCAGCCTTATGAACTTAAACCAGAGATGAATAAAAGTATACAAGAAGAGAGATGAAAGATGGGAATGGTGAAATAACACATCCCTTCACCGCTTTCTTGAAAGAAACTAATGAGATTGAGGAAATAAGGGATTACTGGATGCATTGAATCAGACAGATGGAAGAGGGTGAACGTGGAACAGCTGGAAGTGCAGGTACAGAATTCCATTCTTCTTGAGAAACGCTTTTTCTGGCTAAATTAGGAAGAAAGGCTTGGAAAGGCAAAAACAGGCAGAGAATGGAGAATACCAACTAGCCTGATCATGGAAACCTGGTGAAGCTGGAGAAGGAGGAGGAGAATTTAGCTGGAGTAGACATAGTGGTTGGAAAGTGTAGCAAAAATTAGTATTGAAACCTAGAAGGCACAACAATAATCATGCAGACAAAAGAACCTTGAAGATTTCAAATGCTGTGGTCAATAATGTGGGTTTTTTTCTCTTGCTTACGTGTTCCTGAAAATACAAAGCTATTCTAGAAAATTCAGTATCACAAAACCTTGACAAAAAGTCAATGTAAAGACACAGGAAACAATATAAGTACTAAATAGTGACAATATCTCTGAAACTGCTTTTGCAGAGGTGCAACAGGAACTTTAATGAAACATTAAACTGTCTTTACTGTAATATAGATCAATATAGTTGACTAAGTTGTTTTCCCATTGCAAATTAAGTATGTGAATAATCTTTAATTGCTCTAAGGACCAGATTGACTTTTATTCCTCTGAAGAATCAGAGTGGAAATGTATTGGTTAACTGGTTCTCCATAATTTATCTGTTCATCAAGTCCAGAAATTATTGAATCTGTTCTTGTCCCATTGATTTACTTTAGAAAATTTGATTTTTGACTCTTCATTGGGTGGACCATAATTCTTCAAACTGATAACAAGAGCAGTGAATTGCTCCTTTTCATTCAGTCAGAATGACCAGTTAGTGACAGAGAAAAGTGACTGGAGGGAGAAGAACACATTTCAAGGGACAATTCAGTGGAAGATATCCCAGTGGAGAAGGGAGGCCGAAGTACAGTTTCCTTTCTTGATTTAAAAGAAAAGACAAAACTCCAAGAAATAACAATGAAGCTCTATAGACCAAATTAATACGTACAAGAATGGATCTAAGCTCAGATCATTAGAATTGCTCAGGGCTGCATTGATTTTCATGAACAATAAAGCCTACTGAGACACTTTCAATAAAAACTTTCAATACCAAAGTCTCCCTGTGTTTCCAGTGGCTAATTATTCTGTAATTCCACCAAAGTATATACTTCAAAAGGCAATTAAATTAATTGTCTTATTTGCATGAGTTGTGGTTTGGTTTGTTTGTGGGTTTTTTGTATTCAAACATTTTGGGAGATATTAATGGCATCTAACAAGATCATAGCTCAGATTTCTTTAGCAATTGGATATGAAATGGAGAGTTGTCAGATGAGTTTCCACTTTAATTACAACATCAGATCTGCACTCCTGAAATTGAGGTTGTTGGCTGTATCTTCAGTGACTGAAAGGAGTCTGGCTCTACCCAATAGAATCTGAAGGTCAGCCTGCACCTGAGGTAATGTTCTTATCTAGTCAGAAAATGCAAATATTTCAGTCAGGCAAGGGAAAGTTAAGCTTTACATGCAGGAAACTAACACACCTCAGAATTAAAAAAATTAATTTCCATTAAGTTTTCCAGTATGTGGGACCCAAAAATGGTAGTTAGGATCTTTGGAAAAATACTTTTCTGTAACCTGTAAATAATTTTAAAATTTAAAATAATATATTTCTAAACAAAATGAACTTCAGTGGCAATTTCTTGCCCTGGCTTTCCAATATCAAAAAGTTCAGGTGCTTCTTAGGAACGGATTCGATATTTCTACTTGCATCTTTATTCAGTATAATATATGTTTAACTTTCTACCAAGATATTAGTAGCCCTATTTTTTTTTTTTATCACAACAGTGGAAAAATTACTTGGAAACTCTAGTTTGTATCCCATCTACTTTTTGACTGTTTCTGTTTGTATTGTGTAAATATTTTTAATGACTTGACTTAGCCTTTTGGAGGATATTTGCAGTCTCTACATGATACTGAAAGACTTGTCTGAAGACATCAAAGGCTTACATGCATTTGTTAAATACATGTCTTTTGTCAGCTTTTTCATACTTTGATTATATAAAATTATGAAATTAAAAAGGTTTTCCACTGGTTTGTTTATTTTTTCATGGTATTTGTGCTGGCAGGAGGAGGATTTCTTTATTTTCTTGATGAAATGTTTGCACACTTTTGTGTTGAGGAGACTTGGGGTGATAGAAATGACACATTAAGAAAACATTTAATTCCTTCTCAAACCCATTATTTCCAATAGCAAGCAGATTTCAAAAAGAAAATCTTATGTACATAATAATGCCTGTGGAAAAAATCCTATCTTTCTGTTTGCCAGTGAAATGAATCAAGGAATTTCAGTTCTTTTTGGGGTTGTTTGCCATGTGGTGTGATGGTTTCCACTCAGTGTAACTCAATTCGTTCTGTTTGTCTGGAAGGAGAGATCAGTACAGGACAAGAGCGAAAATGAAACAAAAAAACAGAGATCTTTGCTAATATTAATACAGAGGTCGAAGAGCAAGAGCAGACCAAGAGTGTTCTTTGTGTTTTCTTGCAAAGTTGTCATACAGATATGGCCAACCCTGGCCAGTTCTTTCCAAAAATTAACTATAGAACTTGGAGGAGGGGGGGAAATACAGGAAAGCTCTCTTTGACTTAAGGTAGAGAGAAAGAGAGTGTCTTCTGGGTGCAAAAATGTTGTGTGCTTTCAAGTCATACTTAGTTTACAGACATTTGCAAGGTTTTAGTTACACTGGTCCTTTAGCAAAAATACAGTGCACTGCCAAGAACCACTCTAAAAGCTATTAAACATAAGTTAAACTGTCAAGCCCATTTATTCTACTTCTGTCTCTTCCATAATAAGCAAGAAAAAAGCATTTGTTTTTAAGATACTCACTTCCTTTGGTGCTAAGACATCATGCTGTAGTTGAGGAGCTCTGCTGCTCTTATAGTCCTGTGTTTCATTTTCCACAGTGGGGAAAAAAAGTATCATCACAATGATCAGGAAAAACTAGTTTAGGTTGACTTCAGCAAGCTGGCACTCCAGGTTTCAGATCCAAAAACATTGATTCAACACTATGAATTTGTTCCTTCTGGAGAGTTCTAATGACTTGAGGCTTCCTTCAACTCTCCTTTTTTTGGTTATTTTGGGTTTTTTTGTGGTTTCCTATGCACCCTTCTTGATATACTTCCCATGTGTAGGAATGCAAGATCTGTGGAATCTGCACTCCCTTCTCCTGCAGATTGGATGTGATGCTGCATGCACCCACTGAGTGTCTGTGGTGTTTTGGAAGAGTAACAGAATTGAGACCAGGATCCTCTTCAGAGCTTTCCTAGCTCAAGCATTCGATCATGGCTTCTAAAACATTATTACTGGAGTTTCTTAAAATCATGGGATGCTGGGCCAACTAACATGGGTGTTGATGACCCCAGCAACAGCAGATTTCAGTACCTGCAGAGTAGGGTTTTTTCTCCCTATCATTGTGGTCAAGCTTCTATATTATGAAAAACTCTTTTTCTTAACAGGTTATTTTTTAAAAACGCAGGAAAGGTAAGACCAAAGGGTCTTTCTTTTTCTTGGGAAATGTTTGCAGATTTACATTCTTTGATTTGTATGGGTTTGCTGTTTGTTGCATGAAAATTACAGAACAGCTGCTCGAATTCCCACTGGTTTGTTTCTCTCATCTTGTTAAGGGCAGAGGAAACACAAAGTTCATTGTTAATCTAATTAAATTCTAAACAGTCTAATAAAGTACCTATTAGTCATATTACTTTGATGTTAATACTTCTGGCTGCAATTATATGCAGTTAATGTACAAGCAAACCGTGGTGTCCATCCTTTTCTCAGATGCTGTGCTTACCTTTTCACTGATCCCCTGGTCCAAGGGTTAATGGCAAGGGCACAGGGTTTGGCCAAGTGATCAACATCCCAATTCCTTTATCAGGAGAAAGAGGTGGATGTAGATTGTTTCTTCTTCCTTTTTTTTTCAGTTTTCATATGTGGTGATTTTCACATATAACTGTTTCTTGATACTGTTAGTTACCAAAATACATAGGGAATAAGAGTTATGCCACACATTTGTCCAATGCTAAACAAACAAAACAAACCACGTTACCACTCACTGAATTATTAGATAATTTCTGTTATAAGCAAACAGGTTCTGTTACAAGCAAAATTCTGGGTAAGTCAAGGCAAGTGCTCAAGGTCTGGGTAGTCTGTGTGACGCAGAACCTTACTACAAGCAGGGCCATCACCATATCTAATGGTTTGTGAGGCTTTGGATGTTTAAACACCTCCATTGGCATGACTTTTCAAGTGTTTCTCTTTATGGTCACCAAACCCACCCCAGCTGTTGCCAAGGGCAGTGTGAGTGATGTCTTCTCCTGCACATGGGCCATTGCAGGGCATGTGAGGGCTCTGCCTCTGCTGAGAGCAGCTGGTCTGTCACCAGTGTCCCAAGGCCTCAGCTCTGCTTCCTCTGCTCCATATTTGTGACTTCTCCTCCCATTTGAGTATGTGTGGCTCCCTATAACTGATTCAAGATCATTTTAGCCAAAGGATACGAGGCTTTTTCTCTGTATTTTCACCTAGATTGACTCGTTCTCTGAGGGGCGAGAGCATTTCACAGGTTATTCTGAGTTGGAAGGGACCCACAGGATCATCTATTCCAACTCCCAAGTGAACACCCACCCAGGGATCCGACCCACAAGTGTGGAATCACAGGCACCACGCTCCATCCATCCAAGCCTCCCACCAACTAGACCATGTCACTGAGCATCTCAGTATAATAAGGTGTGGCCATACACTTCAATACTATAGTCTCTGTATGTTTGGTAAATCTGCAGGGAGCGAAGAAGGTCAAGGGGATGCCCAAGTCAAGTGGCATCTGTGAAATAATGCGTCATCCCGAGATTAGCTCAGAGAGGTAAAACATAGTGTTCATGGCACCAGGGTTTTGGGTTCAAGCCCTGTGTGGGCATTCACTTAGGAGTTGGACTCGATGATCCTTGTGGGTCCCTTCTGACTCAGAATATTCTGTGATTCTGTGATCCCTCCCTTCTGCATGGACATGAGAAATAGTCAAAAGGGTAGGCTGTATGAAGAGAGATGTGCATATGGCCCCTTTCCTTAGCTCAGCTGCTATGCTCACTCTATATAAGCAAGACCTAATTTGTAAATCAGACAGTGATATTAAGGTGGTTTTATTCTGGGCCTCTCCAGCCCAAGCACTTGTGCCTTGCAATTGGAAAAGTGAATTTTTACTGTGTTTTTACCTGGTTTATTTTTAATATATTAAAATTTGGTTTTTAATCTGGATATTGTCATAATGGTTACAGCCTGGAGAGTAGCAACATATTGCCTGGTTTATTCCAGGTCCTGGAAAACTCGTGTAGTTTTCCTAGTCTACTGTGTTTATGCAGCCACTTTGAACTAAGAATGGGCTAAGAATGTAAGAAATTATTCTTCTTATGAAATATATTTATGAGAAGCTTGGAAATGTATTCCATATTTATGAGAAGCTTGGAAATGTATTCCCTCGAGGTAAAAGTCAATTCTTTTTGTAGAGAGAAAGTTGTGTGAATGAATGAAGAACAGAAAATTGTCTGTAATTTGGTGGTATGAGTTAACAGAAAAATATGGTTCTGATGACTTATTTCAGTGAAAAAAGTAATTTGTAGCACTGAAATAATAACATATTTTATGTTTTGAGAGTACAAAATACAGATAAAGGATCCAAAATTTAGGAAGGGGTGTGCATGCTCAACTCAGTCCTACTTAGTTTTTATTAGTAGTATGAGACTGTGGAATGTGACAGGTTCTGAGGAAGTAGGCAGAGTTGAAAGCCCTTTTGAAAGGTAGACTCAAACACAGCCTTTTTTCTCTTTAGTTATCAGTCTCTTTAGGTGTTCTATAAATAGCAAAGATAGATTGTTAGATATTTTCAATAAGAAAGAGCGGGGGCAGGACAGGGAAGTAATAAGTTATATGAGATACCAATCATATTTCCATCAACAGAAAATGACTCACGATTCATAAAAGCCTTCTTTATACTAGAATACATTGTTTAGAATTTTGTTTAAAAATTAAACAGAACATCCAGCTTTTCAGCAGCTGTAACTTCCTGGCCTGATTTTCAAGGGGTATTCTAAAAATAAAACACACACTTCAAAGTTGAATTCTTCTTAGAAAAGCCTATAGGCAGCTTCGGTGGGATATTGATTTTCAGAACAGACATTAATTTGCCAGCTGAACAATGCTTTTGCAAGGAAAGCAATGAGTAAGAAGTGTGTTTTGAGTTGTCAAGACAGAATAAGGTACCTTGCGAAAACAAATATGCAAAAGAAAGCCATGCTCTGCAAAATGCAAAGCAAAATTTATGCCAGGATTGCTGTTCTGAACAGCAGCGCACAGCAGCATGGTGAGATTTCAGTCAATTCATCACCTGTGAGTAATCCTCTAAATAAAGGTATAAATTTCACCGGAAATCCTTCTGCAAGGCTTTCTAAACCCTGAACATCAACAAGAAAATATACAGTGCACTATCCAATATGATCTATGGGGAAAAAAGGAAGGTTAGAAGGATAATCCTTCTGTCACTTCTTTGTCACACAGGCTACTTGCACATGCCTACATTAAAGAACCAGGTTTTGTCCTGGTGCCTTTTACTGAGATGCCATATGACTCCATAATCCAGAGTGCATCACAGGCTCTGGGAGGCAAACCTAAACTTGACAGCAGAAAAAAAGGAAAGTCCTCTCTGAAAAAGCTTTCACACCCTTTATTATTAAATTCTTGTGGCAGTGGAGGAGGCTCACAGTATATTAGGAGCAACAGAGGAACCTTGGAGCCAAAAGAGGCAGAAGGTGGACACATCACGCAGCGCTTGTTGGCAGGTTGTTATAGTGCAGGGACAGAAGACCACACCCTGGTGGTATTTCCCATTTGACACGTGTACATTTGCTTCAGTATTTGCTTTTTAAAATTTAATTTAGCCAGAACAAAGTGTGAGATCTGCTGTCTCCTAACTTTAGGAAGGGCTATATCTGTTCCAGGTGTGATTCCTGGGCCAAGTGGCACAACTGAGCTTAAGTCTGTGCACTTCAGCTCTTGTCCTTCCTCATGCCCTTTCCTCCCACTCCCCCAGACAAGGTAGCTATATCCAGGCTGCTAAGCATGAGCAGTGCCTTGTATGAGCTATCCCCTGAACTAAGGCCAAGCACTGACTGGGAGGGTAAGCCTTCGAGTGAGCCAGAACTGTGCCAGGGCACATGCCAAGAGTGAGGAGGTAAAGCTGATTGTGGCCCTGTCTGTGTCCTGGCCTTGTTCTGTTTACTGGAATAGACACAGCACATAGCCAAAGAGGTCAGGAAGAGAGCACAGCACTGAATGTTTTTAGCACACTAGGGACATTTGCCCTGCTGGCCTTGGCAATGTTTTCTCATGCACCACTTCTGTGTATATGCTCATTGCCTTTCCCTCCTTGCTCTTCCCAGTTTCCCCTATGTTTTCATGCATGTTTGAGTCAGATGGTCCAAGCAAAAAGCCTGCAGTTATACTGCATCCTTATTATGTCATGTAATGATTGAAATAATGTCTTGAGTTTAATCTGTTTTATAAAGGCCGAGCACATCTTACCACCCTTCAAAAATAATGTTCCCAGGAATATACACGACTCCAGAAGGCCACTGGCTGCCCTGCCAAAGAGCCTGCAATAGTATCTGTGTTCCTGTGAACTTGTGCAGAAATTGCATAGTTTAATTTTTGACTTGGTTTGATTCCAAGGGAATACTAACGTCTAACCCAGGCCACCCTGTGTTGCACGCACAAGTGACTTTCGCGCTCATGGACAGTGTGCGCTGCCTCTGGGGTACAAACACAAGTTGTGGGCAAAAGTAAAGAGAACCTTGTTAGAGTGGAATAGTTGTTGTTATTCTAGTAATAATACTAAAAATGAGTATTTTCTTGAGTTGATGTGGCAGCAGTATGGTAGTAATGCCATCACAGGAAAAACAGTGGTAGAAGAAGTAGGTTTAATATATGGGTAACTAAGGTGAATTCTATCTGTTTATGTAGGTAAGCTAATAAAGTGAAAAAAATGTTCCCACAGTGATCTATGAATTCATGCCCTGCTGCCTTCCAGCAGGACAAGAGCTCCCTAGTGCCTGAAGTATTTTTATTTAAATAGGCTCTAAAATCACTGACGTGTTAACAACTTTCCCAACAGTAAATTTGTCTTTTTGCGGTGGTGGAAACTTGGTGGAGTAGTAAGAATTACTTTCAGGGCACAGATCAATTAAGCCATGCAACCCATGAGCATCACGTAGAGGAAGTGTCAGTGGAGAGGTGTGGTTGTTTGGAGGTTTAGTTCTTTTTATACTTTACAGAGGAATTAACCAAAGAAAAGTTGTCTTCTTAACGCAATGCTGCCATGAATTGCCTTGACCAGTAAAAATCCAGAACATGGATCTGGGAAACTAGAAAACATCCCCAGAAACATAAATATAAAGCTACACAAGGAGGAGGATGCATGCAACTTCAGACTCCAACACAGGAGACCTGACTGCTTACACTGAGATCAAGGACAAGTTGCCTACTGGCTTTGAACCAAGCTCTGGTTCAAAATTAAGATAATGGGAAAATTTCCTTTTTATTTGCTTCTTTTTTTATTCCCCCGAAGTGTTTTTTATCTTGCTCATTTGAAAGCTAGTTGCCTCTGTTTGAAGTTTTTTTTTTCCAGGATCAGAGATGTCTCATATTCCTCAAGTGCAATTCATTTCCAATGAAATGCTCTGTGTTCCATATCAGCCATTAATGTTTCTAGATTGTAAAACTGACAGGTTGAACAGATTTATTCTTGTTTTCTATTTTGTGAAACTAAGATTGTGAGGTTAACATTTAGCATGCTGTGGAGACTAAGCAGCTCTTTCTGTGTCCATGTGGTGAAACTAAACCGCCAAAATAAACCAGAAAAAGCAACTCTTTCCTGAGGTCTGAACAACTGTAGTTTCAACATTTAACAAAGCAACAAATAAAGAAAAGATACAGAATATAAAATCTATTAGTACTTTTAAAAACAAAAAAAAAATTAATATGAAGTATCCTGTAACTAAATATTTACTGGAGAACAAATGACTATCCCAGAGAACAGAGGTAGAGGCCTACTGTTTCCTGGTGTTGCTAGAGGGCAGATGAAAGTCTCCCATCTGTTTATTCCTGTAACATCAAGTCACAACATGGAAATAATTAGGAACATGTCTCACGTAAGGTGTTGACCAGTTCTGTGCTGGACTGAGGGAAGGTTGGGGCAAAAAATGCTTTATGTGCTGAGCAGGGATAAATACAATCCTTTTTACTTGCGTGATGAGAAACTCTGCTTGTACCTATTCAGGCATTATTTAAGCCTCCCTTGAACAGCAAGGAGTTTGTTTGTTTGCATGTTTAATTCCTGCTTAGTGATTGAAACCATTTTAAGTATTTACAGTAAGCTGTGTTTGGATTCTAAGTGGATAAGCAAGCTGCACTTTTGTGTAAAGGTTATGTCTGTAACACATCATTGCTTCACTGTGGGAAAAATATAGCTTACTATGAAAAACCACACCAAGGATTTATTTATTGATTTGTTTGTTTCTTTAAAATCATAGACTCATGGTATGTTTTGGTTTGAAGGGGAACCTTGAAGATCATTTAGTTCCAACACCCTTGCCATGGGCAGAGACACCTTCCATTAGACCAGGTTGTCCAACAAACATGCAATAAACCTGTAATTAAAACACATTAAAATACATTTGTAATTAAAATTCATTAACAGAAACAGCTGCCAAATAACATGGAACATAGGTTTTGATCCAGTGTATGATAAAAGTGGGAACAAACTGGCCAGTTTGAGATGTCTTCATACTTGGACCAAAGGGTTGCCTGTACTTGTAATGTATGACATTTCCTACCTAAACCTCTGTCACAGAAATGCCTGTTGATATGTGAAGGCCCTTAGGTCATTTTGAAAGCTGATTTCAGTACAGCTTGGGTCATAGAGATATTCCTTCAAATTTTCTATAACACTCAAAAGAAGTCTTTGTCTGATACCTGAAATATGTAGCAGACATTTTTAAGAAAGTAAGAATGTAATGCTAATTTTAATGTTAATTTAGTGCACTTAATTCCATCCCCCACTCCCTCCCCCCTGCCCCACAGGCATAACTACAGATATGGAAAAGAAAGAGTAATGTTAATAGATATGAATTAAGTAATTAGAATGACTTTGCAGTAAAATTCTACAGCCAAACTGACCTTTGTTGATAGAAATAATTTGGTAGAGAGCTTAAAAACAGTAAGGTGCATCCAAATAGTCTCACATTTGCATCCCAAGATTGCAATTCGGTTTCCCATCTGACAGTAGAGTCAGGGAGGCACATACTGTGCTCAACCAGACGACTACAGCAGGACCACCTTGCACCACTTGTAACTTAAATCTTCATTTGACAAATAAAATAATGAGTCTTACTTGCAGACTATAGGCTAAACTAGATAAGGCAAGTATGACTATTTATCTGGGTAACAAGAGACTTTTTTTTTTTAATGTTTTAATGCTTTGTGGTGACTCTATGTAAGTAGAACATCTCTCCCCCCCCACCCCNTGTTTAATTGGGTTCAGCACTGCCATAAGCTGACAGTACAGACTTCTGGTCTGGCACCAGTTAATGTTCACTGCAGATGTATTCAGGACCTGCAAAAATGGAGCTGCTGAGAGACCCTGCAAAGCAATGTATTTGTGTTCCTGCTGGAATAAGTAAGCTGTAACTTTAGGTGTATTGGATTATTTGACAAGCTTCAAAGGTCAATTCATGGAAAAATGTCAGTGAAAACCTCCCAACAGCGATTCTCCATTTCTTTCTCTTCCACCGACTGTGTGAAAAAAATAGAGAAGAAAATTTTGGCAACTGGACACTTTTATTTAGAGGAGGTGCTGCTTGACTTGCAGTGAAGAGCTCATTGTCCTTTCAGTTTCTGTTGTGTTTTTCTCATTTTCATAGATTTCAATAGTTTTACTACTTTTGTAGCTAACTTATGGATTATTCATCACATGTGTAACTTTTAATGTGTTTTCTTTGCCTGCAATTTAATGTGGATAATAAAATGGGTTTGCTGCAATATGTGACCACGCATGAGAATTGTTATTATTTTTTAGTACTGGCACCAATGCTTTTTGTCAAGAATTTAAGGTCCTGACAAGTGTACTTAAAATGCTGAGTAGAAAAAGTCATGTTAGGTTTGCATGGCACCTGGAGGTAACTTTGTGATAAGAGACTTCTCTCAGTATCTGTATGGTGTATCAGCTGATAAATTTAGGGCAAAGATTCATTTCACTCCTAGGAACTATTGTTAATATATTCTTTGTGTAACAGAGATTGAAATGTTTTGAATTTACAAGAAAAATATGAAAAACTTAGTAGACAATTCTGTACTCTTACAGATGTGTAAATATTAAATGTATATGTGAACGTGCTCAAAAAAAAGTCAACAGCAACATTTACTTAGAGTAGAGCCACACTGCTCACTCAGGGAAATAACTTTATTTCATCTGTTTCTTTCACACAAACTGGCAGCATTTTTAAAACAGCTCTTTCACGTCAGCTCTGTACATAATTGTTCTGTTTTGGCTGGCTAGTATTATTTGCTGAAATACCACTTCTTATCTTCCATCTCTTTGCTGGCTCTTGGCCACTTTTCAGCTACTCCTCTGCATTTTCTGACTTGAAGGCTTCTTTGAGAGACAATTTAAAGTGCTATAGATTGTCTTTGTATGCTGCCTGCTTTTGGTAATTAATAGTTTTCTTAGTAGATGTCCCACTGTTGTTTTAACAAGCACCATTCAGACTTGTGAATAACTATGAAGGTGGTTCTCCATGTGTTGTAACTGTATGTGACAGAGATGAGGAATAAATTATATCGTTCAGAGCCATAGTTCCTAAGACATTAATTAAGATTTTCTTTTGATACGACAGAAAAGTTTCCACGCTTATATTTCAAACTGGATCCCTTACTGTTTTCATAGTCATTATTCTGTAATTGTTCATTGACTCTAAGAACAACAAATATCTCATAATTTCTTTTGCAGAGAATATTACAGAAAAATGTCTCCATGCGAAATGATAGAGGACAGTAAAAGATTGTTGCAGTTTTTCTTCTTTCTTTTTAAAAAGCTGGTTTTAATAAGAACCTGGAATTACCCATGTTTAGGCCATCAAGGCTTTTATGATCCTCAAAACAGGGAATGATTTTTGTTCCAGCGACTTTTGTGAAGTTACATACCAGAGTGATGAGCATCAGGAACCCTGGTGAGGCGGGAAGACAGATGTCCTATAAGCTTAAATTCTTCTCTTCTCTGCGTTGACTATTTCTGTAGAACATACCATGATGTGGCTCCAACTCTCGCTTTTAAGAGTAAACTGAAATCATTATTTCAGGCCATATACTTGGTGTCCCTTGTTTTAATTTCCGGTTTCACATGTGTTGTAAAGCTCAACGAGACAATTTCTGTTGCGAGACCTAAGCACGACTTTATCGTGGTGTATTAAAAAAACATGATGACGGTTGTTTGGTTAGCCACCAATTTCCTTTCTCATGCTCTCAGTCTCAGATTACTAAACTATCATCTGGCATTCTCAGACATGTTCACTAATTGTTCTGTAGTAGACAAATAAAGAGCACATTTTACAAGTAACGTGTGAGATGTCCTAACTAATGTCAATTCATATGTTGCCTAGATACAGCTTTTATTTGTCTTTAGGATTATTTAATTAACTTCTTAATTGTAAAGGACAGAGAATTGAAACACGCAGTCCAAAGTCTAGTCAAAGCAAAAACTCAATAGGCTGTAATGAACTTTGGCTCAGACACCTACTGCTCTGGTCATCAACTATATTGTAGTAGCAACAAAGACAATGAAAATTAAAAGGGTCCTAGATGAAGTTCAAGGAGGCTGTGTGGTGCGGGAGGATGTCATTAGCCATACTAGATTAATGAAAATTCATTTGTAGAGAGAATTGTTACAACATGTGTCTTATAGAAGAATAAAATAACATTGAACAACTGCTCAAGTGAATATTGTTAGTCTTCCTAATGGGCTAAACACAGAGGTCCTTGGGAAGAGGAACTATATGTGGTAATGGGTAGGGATCTCTGGGGGCTTTCTTATGTTTTGGGGGTGAAAATTGGAGGAAATATTCAAAGATTGATATCAGTGCATACTGCTCAATGTTCAATGAAGATACAGTATGCCAGTTTTGGCTGGGGTAGAATGAATTGTACCAGAATAAGCTGGTATAGGACGGTGCTTTGGATGTGTGCTGCGCACAGGGATCATAATGTGACAATACTTTTGTTGTCACTGAGCAGCACTTACACAAACCTTTTCTGCTTTTTGTATTGCCATGCAGGTGAGGAAGCTGGGAGTGCTTGAAATGCTGGGAGGAGATACAGCAGGGACAGGTGACTCCAACAGACCAAAGGGTTTATTCCAGACCATATGACACCATGTTCAGTATATAAAGTAGGGGGAAGAAGAAAGGAGGGGATGTTTGGAGTGGTGGTGTTTGTCTTCCTGAGTAACCACCATGTGTGATGGTGTGGCTGGGGCCTCTACTCTTAAAGATGTTGATCCAGGAAGAACTCTTCTTTCATTTGACCTCAAGCTACAATGAATTTCCATTCAAGAGGAGAAGAGGAAATACATCAATGTAACAAAATTGTTAGATTTAAGGAACTCTTAACGCAAACTGAGACCTGAATGTATAATCAAGCAACTTTATGCTGTCTGTGCAAGATAAAATGGGGCCATCAGCTGTTCTTTTTCAGACTCAGAGGTACAAATAGTCCACAAAACATTAAGCATGTGCTGTCTACTGTGATATACTCTCAAGCAGATTCAGGGTAGGTAGAAACAACCATAACACTGTATCTTTTACTATTGTTGTGCTAGACTTGTTTTGTGGTGAAATGAGATGTTTTAGTGTAAAATATCTAATTTTACCATTGTCATGAATAAAAAGAAAGGAAGGACGTATAAAAAGTCATTGATAAATAACCAGTAACCCAGTTCAAGAATATGGTGAAAGACCATTTTAGTAGACATGAAAGAATCTAAAAGAGGACTTTCCACACAGAGTGATGTGGAAATAGTGGTCCAAACTGTTGTCATTACCAAAGTACTGCTGCTGCTCAGGCATCCCTTGGGGTACCTGGGGATATTGCTTTATGGCTTTGATATTCATTTTCTCTGCACATACTGAGCATCCTAATTGGGATGTCAGATATTAATTCATGGCATTACATGAGTAGATTTGCTTAATTTGCCCAGCAAAAGGAAAAAAAAGGGGAGGGTCAGGGAATATTAAATGAAAGGATATGTGTACTGCCTTGGCAGCCTTGAGCCAAATATGATCCCAAGAGTTACAATGTGCAGAACTGATGGAGGATAAAATTCCTGCCATATTGCTTCTAACTGTGTGAAAAGAGGAGAGATGGCAATGGGCACTTAGTCTATCCAAAAGCACAGAAATAGGATGGGTGTTGGTAGCAGGATGAAANGGGTAATGAATATCTGGTGCAGGTGATGGAGACACTAGGGATGAGGATTAGGAACCAATGAGTACAGAGCTGGAACCTTTGGTTTCTTGGCACCAGAGGCAGAAGCAGATCAGAGCAAAGTGGACTTTTCCTGCTGTACTCTGGAGTCTCATCCTGTAGACGAGATGACTTTCTTTTTTGCTCAGTCTTCTTTTTGACATGCAGCCTGAGTTAAATCATTGGGAAACTTATCCAAGGCATTGGTACATGAGCTGCCTTGTCTGAAACAGAACCATCCAGTGAGATCTAAGGTCACTGTATTTGTTTTCCAAAATGTGTTTTATACAGAGGTGATAGTTTACGAACTGTATGAATACTTTCATACCTGCTCAAACAAATCTGTGAACTTAAACCAGTCTGTTTTGTTAGAAGCCAAAGGTTTTGCTCTACTGTATGGAACTTTCTACTGCTCCAATCTGATTGGAATGGAAAATAAGATAAAATTTGTGTATTTAAAAATCAAGTTAAAATCTATCTTTTTTGTTCAATACCTATGGCACACATGTATAATAGGTTGAACACCATCTCTTTTTACACTATAAAATGTTGCTCTCATGCTGAATCACTTCTACCTTGTTGCAAAAGAGAGGCTCAGATCCTCTGCAGTGATGACGTGGTAGATTTGATTCACAGCCTAATAGACTTAAGGTGCTTCATACACCAGAGCTTAAAAAGCAAAAGCCCTCAGTAAGTTTGTTTGAGTGTTATTTACCAGACTTGGCTTATACCATTACTAAATCCATTTAATTAATTGGATTTTTTCAAGATTATGTGCTGTGGAAATATTAAAGTATCTCAGAAAGATTTCTTTTACTTCAGTACAATCAGTCCCTTTTATGGTAGCTACCTTACAGCCCATTAGTCCTTCAGAAAAGCTGATCCAGGGTTTTATAATCTTTAATGGTTTTGGTAGGTTGGGTTTTTTTATTATTATTCCAGATGATTTTTCACAAGCCAGGAGTTTCTCTCTAAAATCTCTTTCTTGACTCATTATTTCCTGGCAATTCTGAGGTGGTTCTTTGTTTCTGTTCCAAGAGTCTGGAATGCCATAATATTTCTCCTTCAGTTTTTGAGGAAGATATGTCTGGCTGTCATGTAAAAGTTTCAGTGTCTTGTTCCAAAAATTCATAATAACTTTATTTAACGTTTTAACACACCAGTGTTTCACTTAAAACAATATATCTAGTGTTTTTGTAACAGTGATGGTATGGAGATTGAAGGGAAGTAAGGTGTGTAAGGATATATTGCCTCCCCTTCTACAACTGGCTTCTCATAAAAGAAAAATGAAAAGAAAAGAAAATTCCTTCACACAATGCAGCCTTGTGCAGTTGTCCCGCAGTAACTAGAAGAATATATTTTTATTAAAATATTTTAGAAGAGTGTGAAGTCATTCCTGAAAGCCAGCTCCTGTCAGAAGTTGTGATTTCACCTGTTTGTTGCCCTCCTGAACTCATCGAGACATTGAACAACTTATATTTTTAACTTTGTTTAATTCTCTGTGAGTGCTGTAAATATATAAGCATACTGTAAATATTAACATCAGGACACAGGAAAAAGTGGCACATAAACCTCAATCCTGCTATCTCCAACACACACATTTTTGTGGGGAAGTGCATGTCCTTAAAACCCTTTTGATCATCCAGTGCTTCAAGAAACTATGGCCATCAGGTTGACGACCTGTAACACACATCTTACTGTAAACCCCGAAGGGTGTAGGTGTGGCTCTCTGTCCACTAAATATCTGGATTAAATTGGCAGAACTGGCCTTGGTCACCCTGAAAAAAAATACAAAGTCCTGAATCCAGTGTTTTACCATGCCAGCTACTTTGATGAAAAATAACCGCACTTCCATATCATGGATCAACACAGTGGAAGAGGTGCTAATGTACCTTTGCTATAAAGGAAATTTACAGTATGGAAATGCTCCACTGGGATAGCTTACAAGCTGTCTTTCTTCTGGGCTTTGACTTTCAAATTCCAAATTATAAGATATTGAAAACAATAATATTGTAACTTAAAAATTTTTTTTTAAGAAACTCACTGTCTTGAAAGCAAACCCAGAACCAAATGTTCTGCTTCTCCCACTCCCTACTTCCCCCCCAAAAAGCCCTCTGGGCAAATAAAAAAGAAAAACCTAAAAAAACCCCCACCCAAAATACAAAAAATTCACTTCTCTCTGCCCATTTCAGGCTAAAAACTACACAAGCCCTTTGCTTTTTATTTTGGTTAGCAGCTTGGACTCCCTTATTCCATAACTAACCTGAACAAATATTGTGCCTTAGATCATTTCAAGAGAACAAATTCCAAAACAAGCAAAGAAACAATGGACAACAATTTTTTTTCTCAAGGAAAAAGTGGGTAATTAATTATCCTTCTAAGAAGGATAACTAATCATTTGCAGGCATTATTTTGATCAACAAAAGTACAATTTATATAGACTTTTAAGTCAGGAAGGAAAAAAGAAACCCATACACAGTAGTTTTGAACTAGCTTCAGTCCTACTGTGCTGTGTACACAGTGTAATAATATCCTTAGCATAACAAGGAATGGTTTATACAGCCCCATGCTGCATAGGAACCCTGGAAATACTGGAATTTTACATAATGTACAAGTGTCACGCTTTATAGAGGATATTACATACTTCTACTACCAGGAATGAAGTTTGGTGGTTAGTGAAAATATTCATCTATAGACCTGTTGCTGGTGTTGAGCAAGATTGAATTTTAGAATGCTTGTTCAAGTTCAGACCCTTTAATATTTCCTGCTAAGCAAAATGTACAGAGGGTGATAGCAGTACTTCCAGATGATCCCTCAGGACAGACACAACAGCTTCCTGCTGATTCCATGCTGCCTTTGAAAGGGAATAGAAATAAAAAGCCCCCTTACAACCCAAAATCTGATCAAGCTTTGGCTGTCGTGGGCAGCTTCCCAGCTACCTCTAAGGCTCAGCTCATGCTGTTCCTTTGAAGGACAGACAAGTATCTTAAATTCCTGCAGGCAGTGTAGTTGCCTACACATTCTCCAGCTTTTGCACAGATCCATCCTGGGATTGGAAGTGTCTCTTCCATGTGATAACTGTTTAAAAGTTTTGTGTCACTCTTCACATTTTGAGAGCATCCCTGGGGAGCTCTAGTCTTTTTAAATGCAATAGGAAAAAAAAGAACTTTCTGAGGATAAAAAGGAAGATTTGATGATCAGACTTGATGGTCATAACAAATGCCATGACTAGCAAATAACAAGTTCAGGACTTTGGCAGCTCTCTTGGAGCTGCGGCTCTCTTGTCATCTTTGAGCATGAACTACCTGTGGCTAAGAAATTCCTCAGGAAGTCTAGCGCTCTTTTAATTTGTGATATTGTTCCTTAAAAATCTAACTAGAAACAACAGATTTACAGCCCTAGACCAAGGTATGATTGTCTCTAAGGGACCGTACATAAGATACCAGAGGGCTGAGGAGAAGTGTTGGATCCGCTTTTGTGGTGGCTCAAGGTACATGCGTCAGTCTATTAGAAAAGGTGTCAGGCATGAGGCCTCCATAACCCACAAAAGCAACGTACTTGGAGGCATATTTACCTGGATGCATGGAAGAAATCACACATTCCTCTAACTCACAGTGTGAGCTATCTAGGCCCAGGCTGTCTCAGGAGGCATTTAGCTAGGCTGGTGTGTTACTGTGCAAGCCAGAATGCTCATTATTAGCTGGTACCCATGACTGCACTAACACTCCTGCCCTACTTCAGCACAGGCCTGGCTTACCTCCAGCAGGTGCAGACAGTCAGTGCAGTAAATATATGAAAGTCTTGCACCAGGAGAGGGAATTGGAAATCCTCTTAAGTTCACGAACAGTAGGGAGGCACAAAAAGTGAGTACCTCTGAAAATCCTGTCAACCATTCAGCTTTCTTACTATGGATCTAAATGACTCATTTTGGGCTTCCTGTCCCTGCTTGTGTTGTCTGTTTCTCACCTGGTTATCCTCACTGTTTCCACTGTTTTTACTGAGCAGCTGTTTCTGTTTATCTTTTACTACACTATTTTGCCCAACACTTAACTGAAAACAACTGTACTATTGCAGCTGAGGAAGGGAGCATTGCTGTTCCCAAGGGAACGTTCCCTTTCCATGAGTGTAACAAGATGCTTTTGAGTGAAACCCCCAAATAAGCAAACTCTTTCTAATTTGACACAACCTTGCGTTGTGCTTTCCTATCTAACACCTTGCCTCATATTGTCTTCTCCTTTCTGTTCACAATGATTTCTCTTCTGTGAATTTTTGTCATTTGTAGTATTCTTTATCCTGACAGTAACAGTGAGTTCACACGAGGCATGAACATGACAAAATATTCAGCCTCAGTGTAAGGTGTTGCAAAGTGAGCAAGCTCTGTTGGGTAGCTCAGCTGTATTTTAAAAAAGATAAAGCTCACAGAACTTCAACACAAAAATAAAGACTGCCAGATCAATTCAAATTGATTTTTTTTTTTTTTGGTACTACTTTTTGGAGATCTTTTTGGCCTCATCTTCAGGAATAAAATGTGTGGTGAACCCAGGCAGTTAGAAATGTAGGACACCTTCACACAGTGCATTAGGAACTGAATACAGAAACATATGTTTTGATCACTTTCATGAGATATTTGGCTTCCACCCAGCATCTGATAGCATGACAGCAGAATCAGGTGCAGTGCTGGTGTTATTTTGTCCAGGACTGGAATGTGAAGCTCAAGAATAGACCAAGATACTCAAGTGGGTTGATGGTAGGTCCATTTTAGCCCTCGCTTTTGGTACTACTGTGAGAATTACATACTTTTCTTTCCCTTATTTTCATTTTTCTAAACTGCTGACTTAGAAAAATATTCTCTCAGTGTAAAGTGCTTTGATATCTTCCAAGTGGAATTTCTATAAGTGCACTGTGGTTTTATTATAATCCTAGACTTTCAATTTCACTCTAGGGAGAATGCATTAATTATGCAAAGCAGACCAAAATTTAGCAATGCTAATGGCAAAGAGTCTATTAAAAATTTCTGAGAGGTGTCTTGAAACTTGGGACTGTTGCTCCTATACTTTTGAGCTGGCTCGGAGATGATACAAACTGTTGTGATCTTCAGGTGCTGGGTTGTGGTTTTGATAATTTTAAATTTAAAGGTGAATAACTGGAGACAGATGTTATTTGCTGAAAAAAGTAGGATGACAATCTGTGTGTTCTCTGTGTTGGATGTGCCTATGCTCATTTCTGTCCTTAACCTTGCAAACCACATGGAAAATATGTCCTCATATACGGGGCCAAGGATCAAGTGGATCCTTCCAGCATCACTGCAGTTTTCAAAAGATACTGACAGGGATGTTCACTTGAACACATAAAGAGGTAGCACTAATTTGCTGTCTGCCATACAGCAGAGAATTGTTGTCTCTGATAGTTCAAGAATATCTGAACAAATCTCTCCCACAGTGCCCAGTGAATGTTCAGAAGCACCAAGAAAGATGACTAGAAATTTTGGTTACCTTATCTCTTTGCAGTGAGATATGAAGGGGAATGTGGGAAAGCATTTAGCCAATGGCATGATAAGCTTGAATGTCAAGAGTTTCTCATTGGCACAGAATGAAGTGAAAGAATTCACTGACTCCTGCAGCCTCAGGGCTGAGGCACAGCAACCAGAGTAGTGTTTGTAAGTGGGGATCTTGCAAAGACCACAGACTAAAATCCCTGGTCTGAATGCCCAGAACCTCTGACAAAACTTAGATCTTAAATCTGTGGCTCAGGTCTGTTCCTGAAAAAATATTCACCTGATTAAGTGAACATCGAACTGTTTCTAAATTTTTTGTGTTTCGCTATTTTCCTACAATGTGGATGAAAGTGCAAAGCTCCCACAAATAAAATCTTCATTAGAGAATTGAGTTACTGGAGTTGAATGACAAAACAAGGAATTACCATGGTCTGGAAGAAAAAAAGTGACCCAGTTCCAGAGGATAGTGATGCAGAGAGTATTTGATTTCATCAAGGAAGATGGGTAAATCTCTGGCGGAAGTGTTTCTAAACTTTAGAATTCAATCCAGTTTTTGTTTTAAACCTAAAAAGTTTTGCTTAGAACTGACATCATAGAAATCTATGGCTGGAGTAGCTAAGGACTAGATGCTATGGAAGTATTCACTTCTGAGCTCAGATTCTGAGTCTTTTTATAGAAAATGGAGAAGGAGAGAGGAAGGCACTGAGTACTAGGGCTGCCTCATTTGATCTGTTTTAGATACTTATTTAAGGATTAAATGAATCACACATTAGGAAACACTTTCCACTGAAAAGTCTAGGTTAGTGTCTCAAATATAGACATTTATTGGTACAGATGTATCCCACTGCAGACTGTGATTTTCTGTAATATTTTTTAGCCTCTCTGTCTCAACTGGAAGGTTGTTTTCTGAATGCTTACTATGACACAGAACATTACCAGTAAAATCACCAGGAAAGCAAAGCAAAGCAAAACATATTCAAACAGCCCTCTAAAAGTCAAATTAAGATTGTGCCTTCACAAAATGTGCTGTTTTAATGGATATTCTAAAACCAGAGTGTTTCTTGTTTGGTTTAATTAAGCAGCTTTCAATGGAAATTCTTCTATGACTCTATTAACAGGAAACAAGTCAATGGAATTTAGAAAGTGTATAATACAAATATTAGAGTGTTGTGTGTTTTACATCTAATTTCTTGAAGCAATAGAAATGTTTAAGTGCAGCGTCCCACAGAGGTACCTGCTCATGTTCTTCATCAGTGCTAATTTTTACTTCTGCCTGAAAGACATTACTTTTCCCCTCACATACCTCAGATAACAAAGACAATAAGCTATTGAAAAACAGTGCAGGGCTGGTTTTTCTTTTCCTCTCCTAATGATTCTTCCTTTAGGTGTCTGTTTCTAGGATTACACCTGGACAAACTAGCTTCAGGGCAATTTTATTGACTCTGCTGTTTTCTGATTCTTCAGCGTTTGACTTTGCAGCATTAATGTTTTGTAAGGTCAGTTCTGTATGTAATATACAAGCTGCTGATATTCTGAGTGTCCACTGAGTAGCTCCCACACACTGATTCCTGGCCAGTGAGTTAATGGCCACTCTTTTTTTTTTTTTAATTCTCAGAACTCCTTGAAGTTCCCACTCTTTTCTCATCTCCAAAGGTGACATAGCGCCTGACAAGCAAGAGATTTCATCCTCCCTGTGGTGCTCGCCCCAGCTGAGGTTATGTGCAAGTAAAAATTTACAAATTGTCAAAATCAGAGAGGTGATTTTTATGGTGTTTCAACAGAAATGCAAAAACGTGAAGTGGTTCAACATTTTTCACTTGTGGAGCCAAGTTAAAAGCGCAGTGCTTTTAACCCCAGCCCAAGTGCTGCATATTGCGAGTCGCCATCCCTGGAAGTGTTTAAGAGAAGACTGGACGAGGAGCTTAGTGACATGGTCTAGCTGGGGGGTGTAGGGCTGGATGACCCTGGGCCCCTTCCGGCTCGGAGTGGCCTGCCAGATTGTGAGGCATCTAGGTTGTTATTATGCTCTGGGATGTGCTCTTGGTCGCTGTACGGGTATTAGACGGTGAGTTGGACTAGATGATCCTTGTGGGTCCCTTCCAACTCATAATTTTCTGTGATTCTGTGATTCTGTGATTCTGTAATCAGTTGGTAATCAACTGAGAAGCATCCATTACCACCCAGCACTGCGATTTCCTCACCCTCCCAGATGGGAATTATCACCACCACAGATGTTTACACCCTGCAAAAGGGTTTAGTCTGTGCTTTTTCACCTCTGGTTTCTTGTGCGGTTCTTATGAGCTCTCTGTAAGCCGGGACAGCCACACATGGGTTGCCTGTTATTTGACGAGGAAGGTCAGTGGGAAAGAGTCAGTCCTGACTGAAGGGGGGGCTTCCATACAGCATTTCTGCTGTGGCTGAGTTTTTGAGAAGGAGGAGAAAAATGCTTTGCAGGGTTATCTGAGGGGTGTGAGGGGCAGGGCAAGACTTGATTCTCTCCAATTGATTTGACTTTGGAAGGACAATTATCCCAGGGCCCTGAGGGTGTCTGACTGTCTCTGTCCACCTGTTGGGACTCTCCCTGCCCAGGACTCAATTTCAGCCCCTGCGGCCATCAGTCATCCCACAGCAGGGCCACTGTCCTGTTCCCCACAGCTCTGCCCAGCCACTGGGTCCCCCCAGCCAAGCTCCCCCACAGACTCATATTCTGGCCCATCACCAGCCCATTCCATTAATCCCAGGGCTGGATCTGCTCTCAATGCTCTCCACTGCCCTGCCCACCCAGCCTGAGAGGAGTCTCCATTCCTCCCAGCCTCCAGGGAACTGCTGGCCCATGACTAGCTGGCCTAAAGCTCCTCTTTTTGACACTGGGGAGTCACTGTGAAGGCAGGTGAGGAGGAAAGTCTTCTTGACGACACCAGAACGAGAGGACACGGCCTCAAGCTACGCCAGGGGAGGTTTAGACTGAATGTTAGGAAGAGGTTTTTCACAGAGTGATTGCACATTGGAATGGACTGCCCAGGGAGGTGGTGGAGTCGCCGTCCCTGGAGGTGTTTAAGAGAAGACTTGATGAGGAGCTTAGTGACATGGTCTAGCTGGGGGATGTAGGGCTGGATGGTTCTGTGGGTCTCTCCTGGCTCGGAGTGGCCTGTGCTCCTCTGAAGGATTTAGGTTTATGTTTGCCACTCTGGGACGTGCGTTCGGTCTCTGTACGGGTGTTAGATGGTGAGTTGGACTAGATGATCCTTGTGGGTCCCTTCCAACTCATAGTATTCTGTGATTCTGTGACCTAGGCACAAATCTGAAACATCCACTGCAATTCCCTCATTCCTAAAGCCACTCATTTTATTATCAAGGGTCAACAAGGCTAGCCAAGCATGACTTTACCCTTGCTAAATCCACGGTGGCTTATGCCAGTCACATTCTCTCTTTCACCAGTTCAAAAGAAGTCTCCAAGAAGACTTAATCCATGACTTTTCCAGGGGTTGAAGTGGAGCTGACAAGCCTATAGCTCCCTGGATGGGTCTTATGAAGGACGTCAAAGAGTACTCCCCAAAAGATCACTCCTTTTTTTGAAGATGTGTACAAGGTTTGCTCTCAAGTCCACCCCTGATCTCCAAGGCCTTTCCAAGGACTGTGAGAGTGGACAGCTTCCTCAATAGCCTCAGGTGGAGATTGATATGGGTTGAGTTCAGCCTGTGCCCACTGCTGGTGTTTTCTCTCCTCCTCAAACCTTGTAGAGACCTGGCAGACTTTGTTGATAGAGACCAGGAAGGCAACGAGTGAAACATATAATCGCTCTGCTGTCACTGATCACCTACTCCTTTCAGTAATGGGCCCTTATTTTTCTTGTTCAGCCTTTGATTTGGACAAGCACATCCCCAGAGGCTTCTCAAGAAAGCTCAGGGGTTTTGAGCTAATTTCAGCTAGTGAAGTCTCAATGTCTTTACTTTCAGTCTTTTTGAATGCTTTGTTTTTAATCTCAAGTCCTTTAACATATTTTTGTGTGTCTGTACATAAAAGAATTGCTATCTTATCTCACAACATCATTCTGAATTGATTTAAAAGGACTTCAGAGCCATAAATATGGAAGTGTTTATATGGCAAATATGTTCTTATAGTGGACCTCTTCCAGAACCACAATCCAAATTCTGCCTTTGTGGAAAAACTTTTTGATGCCTTTCAGAAGGAAGTTGTTGACAAGTATAAATTTTAATGTGTGCTTTCAAACAATAAGAAATAAAATGTTTTCAAAACAAATGGTGTCTTTAGAGTTGTTTTTAAAGACAAGGTTTATAGTTCTCATGTATGCACTTGCTGAAAGGTATATCATGCCTGGTCTTCCTGTATATTCATACAAAACTTAGCCCCCTGCTTAAGTTAAAAATTCAAAGCAATCACCTTTTACTAAATCATTGCCTGAAATCAGTGTAATAACTACCTTCTTAATGGTCAAAAAGTGTAGCCAAAATGAACAAACCTGCTGACTAAAGAAAAACATGTTATTATAAACCATTAAAACACATGATAAATTATCTTCTTAAACAGTTTGTTGTGGTTTTTTTTTTTTTTTTTTTACTTTAAAAGTGCCAGGCAGAAATTCATCCTGGATGAATTTTCATGGATAGTCACACGTATGACAGTGGAAAAATCTTCAAAAACCTATGAAATCCATCCAGGCTGAGAGAAAAGAGGCATATTTTAGCACTGGGCATTAATTTAATCATCTTGACACTTGCTGGTTTATTTCCTATTGTGCACAACTCTCTTCTTGGAGTTAAGAGCAAATTTGCAGTGGGAATCATGGAAGTCATGTTTTGCTTGTCCCTTCAACTCAAAGGAGAGCTTGCTGTAAAATATTGCCTCTCTCTTGTCATACATCCCTTTTTGCCTGTACATCAGTCACTTTGCAAACTGTGGAAGATTTCAACGCTTTAAAGGTTAGAGACCTGCTGTGTCAGTAAAGGACAGAAGAGCATCAACACAACAGGGTTTTATGGTCTTTCCATCCCTCTCTGTGTTCCTCTGGTTTCCTTTGTCCATCCCTACTGGTGAAGGAGGGAGGGAGAAAGAGAGGCCCAGATCACAGGGCCCTTATTTCAAGCATAAGGAATGGGGCTTTCAAAGTTCAGCCAAGTATGAGCTACCAAGATAAAACACTCTTTAACTGTAAACTTTCAGCCAGCAGCACCTTATTGCATACACCTTTAGTGCTCAACACAAGGCAGACCTGGTCTTTACTGGGGAAGAGGCAATACCACAGAACTAGTGGTAGTACTGAAAACTCATCAGAACTATAGACCACATTCTTTGCTGTAATGAGAATCACCAGTACTTTTATCTTCATCCTGATTAAAAAAACCTTCTCATAGTAAATGTTTCTTCTTGCTTGAATCACCTTCCTCAGCTAAGAATCAGAACACTTCAATGTTTCCTTTGAGCTCACTGACCAGGAAGGATCACAGATTCACACAGATTCACAGAACATTATGAGTTGGAAGGGACCCACAAGGATCATCTAGTCCAACTCACCATCTAACACCCATACAGAGACCGAAAGCACAACCCAGAGTGGTAACACAAACCTGGTTCCCTCACAGTCTAGCAGGCCCCTCCNTCCACTTCACTAGTCTTGAGCCACTCCTCCCCCAACCGATAGTGGTGCATGGGGCCGTCATGGCCAAAGTGAAGAACCCGGCACCCAGCCCTGCCAAACCCCATACCGCTGGAGCCCGCCCATCCCTCCAGCCTGCCAAGGTCCCTCTGAAGGGCCCTCCTACCCTCGGGCACATCAACACTTGTCCCCAGCCTGGTATCATCCGCAAACCTGCCGACGATGGACTCAATTCCCTCGTCCATATCATCCAGAGAGTGAAGAAGAGTGACCACAAGAATTTTTGTGTGTTGAAGGTCCTTAAGGTATTAATTTCATTTATTTTCCTTTTCATTTTATTACCACTAATAGGTTGATACAGGAGTACATTTCAAATCCAAATAACTAATTTGTTAGCAAGTTCTAATGGACTCTGATTCAATTCCACTTAGACAGGGTTGCCAACCTCCCAGAGAATAACTCACAACCAGGAATACTTTTTATGTTTGCCAGAATGTGGAATTGCAGTAACTTTTCACAATACTACAGAAAAGTTACAACTGAGAAGTTTGCATGGGAGTTAAAAATACACTGTGGTTATATACATTTACTGTGGGACATGGTCAGCATCAGTTTAGGGGCAGCAGTAATCACTAGTGAAGAACAAAGTATGGTTTTCCCTGGAAAGCAACATGCAGGGATTCAAATGAAACCCTGCGTGTTGCTTTCCAGGAAAGAGCAGTTTCACAGATAAATGTAAGTTCTCTGTAGCATTTGCTACATTTGGCACACTTCACTTTTTCTCATTTGAGTGAAGGAGGATATGTTAAACAGCTTCTTGTTCAACCTAATAACATGTGGTGGTTTAACCTTCTGTATTCCGGGATTGTGCATCCTTCCTACCATTTGACACCACCAATAGGGCACAGAGTGCCTTCACTCTATTCATCACAAAGGTAGTTCTATTTTTATATAATATCTGTCATTTTGGTTATGTGACCTTAAAAGACTGTATTTTACGTATGTGAACTGCAAAAGAAATATAATTTATATTCTTACATTACTGAGAATTCTTAAACACAAACATTTCCTGTGTGTTACAGCTGAAAAATGACTAGGTAACAACTATTGCCAATAAACGATTCCGTCTTTAATAGAGGGTTTATGTAATGCTGACAACAATTAAAGTGTTGCAGTTAGGTACATGCCAGGACTTGGAAGTCACAGACAAATTTCAGCTATGCTATCACTAGAGGTATTTAGATTTCAGATTTATTTTTGTGTGTGGGTATGTATTTTTTATTCTTTATTTTTTTTAGGATCATACAGTTGGTGATGTGTTTTTCATGCTAATTGGAGTAAGCAAATATGAGATCAAAGGATTTTGTTAGCATCTCAAGATGTTGGTAAATAGCAACAGAAGCACGGTGTGGAACAGATGGATGTTCTCACTTGTTTGGCAGGTGAATAATTTCTCTGCAAATGGAAGGCTTCCAGCTCAGCCTTGTGGCACTGCAGCACAGGATAGTGAGCAGGGCAGAATATGGGTATCTATCTGTCTACCTTCCTGGGTAAACAATGAAAATGAATAAGCAGTTCATATGCAAGAAAATGAAGTGATCAGTTAGAGAGGGAAGGAAGCCAGGGAAAATGTCTGAAGGTATCAGAGCTAGTGAGAAACATTTGATGGACTATTTCTAGTAATATTTCCATTTAACTATGCTGTGTTGAATTATAAGCTTGCTAAATTAGTATTATTTTAGATAATAATGTTTCACAGAAAAAAATGTATTCTACTTGGATGGGAAAAGTAAGATTTCTTGTAACTTTGCTGGTTTATGAATAGTAGTTTCATTTTAAATTCTCTTTAGCTGCATTACTTTAAATTTTATGGAGTAACAGTAAATCTGCCTGTGGGTTTGTTTCACACAAGTCTTGTTACCAAAGTGATTAAACACAAGGAGCTGCAGTTTCACACAAGTCTTGTTACCAAAGTGATTAAACACAAGGAGCTGCAGTTCAGTTCCCACTCGTTAAAGTTTAATCTTTAGCCACTTAGTTGTTCTGTGACATACTTTGGACTACTGATACCTTAAAACTACATGGCAACTCTTCAAATTAAATCGCAACAAACTAAGAGAATATGTTTGAAACAACAAGCTAAGACCTAGAGACTGTTAATGTGAATAATTACTGCCTTGGGCTCAGCTCAGTTGAGGGCCTGCAGAGCTCATGGGTAGATTTTTCTGCTTTGTGGGACGCTCTTGGCAAGAGCTTTGGATGATGCTGTTTTCTATGTCATTCGTTATTAAAACAAACGCAGACTCCACAAATCTCTGAACAACCTGCAACATGAAAGATCAGTGGCACCCAAAATCCTGAGAAAGAAATTCCATTTCAGAATTGAGCTCCTAAATCAGGGCATATTGCAAAGGACCCTGGATTGTTCTATACAAGAATATATACTCCAAGTGAATTCCAGTGGAGATACAGTAGTCACTCTTGGACTACACTGGAACTCAGACTTTTAGAATAATTCATAAAAAAACCTTTTAGAATAATTCATTAAAACAACCCAAGAAAAGTATGATGGCAGCAGCTGCAAAGATACTGGGCAAGGCATACAAGGTATTGGACAGAATTAACTCTAATGAAGTGATGTGTGGGGAAATGGATGCTTAGAGATGTTGGGCAATGTGGACCATTTAGAAACGTTCAACTTTCTCCTGTGCTCAAAGTTCTATTTACTCTGGAACTTGAGAATATAATTTAATTTTCTGGTTTTGAAGCCTGAAGATGCTGAGATGGAAGTCCTGCCTTCCACAGTGCTGCAAAAGAAAGTGAATTTTCATTATTTTGTTTTTTCCTATTTAGAAGACTATTTGTTTATATGGAAACTTATGTTTATGGGTCTATATTCATCTTTCCTCCCAAAGTGTCAAGTCTTGAGACTGCATCCATGGTGGAGCTCTTGAGTGGCACTGATGCCTACACTGAGCAGATACCACGTCTGGGCAGTTGGAATGTTTGCTTCAGTTGCATTCCCAAAACTTGGTCAAGAATAACTGCACATGTACATAAATACATGCCAAATCTACCGAAGACTCAAAAAACTCCCTGACAGCTTGACTGCTTTTGTAGCAGGGTTATTTTGTGGCTTTTGTTGGATGGCTCTGCTTAATAACCTTTTTTTCTGCAAACAGAAAGATAATCCTGCTATGAAAATCATAGCATTTGAGCGGCTGTGAATTTACCAAGAGCCTGAGAGGAGTTTGTTTGATGGCGCCTGTTACAGGGTAAATAGCTTCTTTTAAAGACGACTCCAAGTACCCAAGCCCCCTTGGGAACAAAGCAGCACACATTGCAGTGGGCAAATAGAAAATACTGATTCCCAACTTTCAGTCTAAAACAGAACTGTGAATCACACTCAGGATCCAAAGGAGTAGAAAAATACAAATGTTCTAACTGTAAAAAAGAGATTTTTACGTGAGGGCTGGGTTCAAGTGAGTTGTCTAGAGCTGGAGGTTTTCCTTCTAAACAGAATTGAGAGGTACTGTTGCCTAACACCAAGGAAAGTGAAGAGGAAGGTTGTTCATGGAGACAAGGTTCTCTATTTTTTTGTTGATTTTCTGCAGCAAATCTTGATTACTCAATTAGACTCCATCTTGTAGAGTTATTGAGTGTAATGGGAAGTAAATAGAGAGATGAAAACCTAGGCAGTGGGACAGAATACGTGCAAGGACATAGTTTAAAGTTCAGACATAACAGCAGTAAGATGCAGCCTAAGAAGCCACTGCAGAACTACACTAAACACATGAAAGGGCAGGCTTTTTGAAACACAACAAGCACATTTTAGTGCTGTGATTTTTTTTACAAAAGGCTTCTTGAAGTATCTGTTTGCTGGAGAAGACAGAGGTAGACTACTCCACTGAGTCTGGCACTGCAGCCTGTCAGGTCAGGTGAGTAGCACTGCTAGTTGGAGTTATCATCTACAGGACAGAATATTATTATTGTTTCTGGGCAGGTCAGGTAAGTTGAAAGTGAGGTGGCAACAGTGCCATGAAATAGCATATGCAATCATTCTGATATTGTAAATATCATTCTGATGTGCACTACCACTTTCACCAGCCTTGGACATACTAAGAAATTCAAACCAAACATAGGTATTTCCATAGTAAAACCATTAAGAATAAGGAATGGCTGCTGATTTCATCTGAGTTTGCTGGTCCAAATTCAAGACACCAGCATCCTTATGTCAAAAGTAGAACTAGCTCATCGGTGAGCAGGACATTACTGGATAAGAAACCACATAATATGTGACCTAGAAATTATGATGGTTTTCCACCCAGCCTTGGAAAACATAAAAGCAGAGTTCCTAAGGCAAAGGATAGCAACTAGCGCTTCCAGAAGAAATGAGGAATATTAAAAGTGACTTTTTTATCACACAGAATCACAGAAAATTATGAGTTGGAAGGGACCCACAAGGATCATCTAGTCCAACTCACCATCTAATACCCGTACAGCGACCAAGAGCACATCCCAGAGTATAATAACAACCTAGATGCCTCACAGTCTAGCAGGCCACTCTGAGCCGGAGGGGGCCCAGGGTCATCCAGCCCTCACCCCCCAGCTAGACCAGCTAGACCATGCCACTAAGCTCCTCGTCCAGTCTTCTCTTAAACACTTCCAGCTTCAGCTCAGTTTGAGAAACGATCTTGCTGTGCTCTTTTTGCTGTTTTGTGGGTTTTTTCAGTTTTGGTTTGTGGTTGGGGTTTTTTTGAAGGCACACCCCAAGACTGTTATTAGTGGAAATACAGGGCTCAGTTTCTAAGAGAAATAGAGACCCTGCTAAGCTCTTAATAAACTGGAGTCTTGTGCTGTTGTTTGCTGCCACACTCAATATTTGCAGTCATGGCAAAATTTTGAGGAGTAGAAAATATATTCTTGACAGATGGAATTGTTTCTGTCTCAGGATAGATGCTTTTTATACAGGTTATGAATTTTTTGAATGTTTGTTTATGGAAATTTAAAACAGCAAAATAGCACTTTCCTCATAAAAACCTGTTTTCCTCAGTAGAATTTAGTTTTCAAGAACTTCATACACTTATGCAACATACTATGTAACTAAATTAATTACAAAGCTAGAATATTTATGATATTCAAATGCCATTTGGGGGAAACAAACCCTTCCTGAAATAACTCCAAAGAATCCTTTGACATCCTTCACTTAAAGAAGCATAAGTCTCCCTATCCCTTCAAATAATAAAGACATCAGACCAAACTTTTATAAGGAAAATACACTAATTTTTGTTACTATTACTTTGGTCCCCAGTACCTAACTGAATTTTGGTAGATGTCAGCTCTCAGTATGGCAAATGCCAACTTTGAAAGTGCAGTACAGCATCAGAAAGGAAAATTGAATGAAGAAAACATTTCAGGACTGCTGCAAGAAACAATGTTTTGGGATTTTTTTTTGGTTAAAGAAATAAGTTTTGATTTGTGTTTAAAAAATTATTTTCGCTGCAGAGAAAATTTCAATTCTGGGAATTCAACATTTTTTGGTTATGGGGGCTACTCAGGAAACATTTCTGGCTGGCTCTTAAAATGGTATTCACCTCAAAAATGCAATTCTGTCTCTGGCAAACAAGAGGTCCAGTAACATGCCTTAGGTAGGACAATTAGCTGGTACCATTCCTACAGCAGAAGAGAGTTTTTCTTAATTTTGACTGTCATGAACTTCATGCATGAGACACCCAAGACCAGACTGACAATCTGCTGGCAAATTTTAATAGAGTAAGAAGTTCTCTGGGGTTTTTTTTGTATGGTAAGTGTTGGTTTATACTGGGGTGGGGTTTTGGGTGGGGTTTTTTTTTGTTGTTTTTTTTTTTTTTTTTT
>WEKX01011355.1:54031-64234 GCA_013390025.1 Pitta sordida
TCCAGATCATCAATAAAGATATTGAACAGGACAGGTCCCAACACTGAACCCTGAGGCACCCCACTAGTGATCAGCCTCCAACCGGACACAGCACCATTAACCACCACTCTCTGAGCTCTGTTATCCAGCCAACTCCTAACTAAATTACAAGCCCCTGGACTTGATCCAAACTCTGGCTCCACAGATGCACACCTTCTAGTGAGAGCAGAGGAGGGGAAGCTTGATAAACTGCTCAGCAGCCATTCCTTTCTCCCTTCAGGAAACAGCTTTTCTTGAGGGAACACTGGTACAGCTGTTGCTCATGAAGTGCCTGCCAATTTTTGCCAGTATTTCCTGTTCAAGCTCAGGAACAAGGTGAATTCCTTCCATGTTTTGGGCCAGGAAGTCTGTGTAGCTGCCCAGATACCATGCAAGTGATGAGTTTGATCTTTTAATATATAGCTTTTAAGATCTAGGTGGTAATATTAGAGCTGTTATTTGTCTTCTGGCCTCAAGAGGACATGGATTTCTCTATTCTCAGGATGGGGGAAAATGCAAAGTCAATGTCAAGTACTTTCACTCTTTGTGCTTTGCAAAAGGGATTCTAGAGAATCATCTTCCAGAAGGTTTTGGGTTCTTTATTCCTTATGTGTGCTCTAATCAGATCTTCATAGAGGGTTGATTTTATCTTCCTTTGCATTTACACACTAGGGTGGCTCCAAGACCAGTATGAATGCTATTGAAAAGTGCTTGGAGTGTTTTTCATCTATGTGGAACCCATCCTTTGCTTTCACTCTTGTGTGGCTACATCCCAGTGTCTCAAGGTACATCAGACTACTCTTGATAGGTGAAAAGTTAGCACCAAATTGAATCTTTGTCTCTCTGATCAGGAGTGTATCCTTGTATGTGCTTGTAGCTTGGGAATACAGCCACGCCTGCAGCCACCCTTGGGTGACAATGATCAAGTGGTGGCCAGGATGGTTTGCTTTTATTAGAATTTGGCTGCAGTTGGCTAGATCCTAGGTAATTTCATAATTGACTAACCTTCTGCATAACAGTTTTAGTCAAAAATGCCAAAGCTGAAATTTCTTAAATTTGAGAGGGCCTATGAGCATCTATGGACATTGGAAAATTATTTCTGGTCTCATGGACTTCTTTTCAATTAAGGTATCCTCACAACTATTTCAAGGGGATAGTTTCTGCTGTCTGTTTACAGGAATATCAAATGTGCCCGGAGCACAAGGTAAATGTCCACAAGCCTTCTCCTGAATACAAAGAAGAGAAATAAAAAATAGTAAATTAAAATGTACAAAGGAAAATGTGCTTTCAGAATGTTTCTTGGAGTACAGCTTTACAATGGGAACTATGCTATTGAAATATTCAGCTATGGTGCAGTCTCTTCTTCCTTATAGAGTATAATCAATATATATAGCACAAAGTACCTGTCTAGGTGTAGCAAGTTCAGTAATATGGGATGATAGATCCCATAGACAGCTCTATGTCACTTTTGACAGACAATCTTCACTTTAAAAAGAACAGACTGGAAAAGTCTGTGTGGAACAAAGTGTCTTTGAAGTACACAGCTCCAGTTTTTTGGTTTTTTTTTCTTTTTGTTTGCCAGTTTCAAAACAAAATTCTAATTTATGTCATAATTTCCTTTTCTGTTATATAGGGGGGAAAAAAAGAAATCATGGTGTTAAACTTTTTTGATGCTACTTAAAATAAGCAGATAGATATGGTCTGAAACAAAAAATCAAATTTGTAGTCAGTTTCCAGGTATGAAATAGGATGGTAAAGACTCCTGAAAGTAAATCTTACCCCCAGACTTTGTGGAGGATTGGATCAGGCTCTCACCCACACAGAACTGTAAATCCAAAACCAAATAAATATGAAGACCTGCAATTGGATCCAGGAAAACAGTTCCATACAAAATTCAAAGGGGTTTAATTGTCAGAGAGGTCACATTCTTTTTCTTTAAATCTTACATAAATGTGCTTTCAGAAACCTCACTGTCTGTGTTTTGGAACTGAGCAGGGTCTTATTTTACTTTGCAGCTGGTGTGGAATGATTTCAGGAGAACCTCTGTTCTGGTTTTTGGCTTAGCTCAAGATGCCACAGCCTCAACTCGGTGACATTTCTCTGCCTGTCTGTAAAATAGCAACTTCTGAGCATCACATCGTGGTGCTTTCAAAACTTTAGGGAAAGTTAGGGGTTTTGATAGCCAAAATCTTGTTGATTTCACAGAAAAGTAATAAGGGAAAATGGGAGATACATGGAGTTTCTGCTTTCTTTCAAGTACAGGCACAGCTGGAATGCTTTTGAGTCAAAGACATGGTTAATGGTTCCTTTACAGCAAAGTAGACATGCCATCTTCTTCTCACAGTTGTTTAAGGTGCTGTTATTCTGAGGGACTGCCTCCTACAAAAGTACTCATGTTGGGAAATGGAGGGGAAAATGGGAGATGCCAGAGAGTGTGGAGGAGTAGTTTGTGGAGTGAGAATATCCTCGTAAAGCAAGACAACAGCTCAAATAGCAGCAGGGACAGGAGGAGAAAGCAGGAGCATATACAGCCAAGGAGCAGTTTCTGTTATTTAGGATACATGAGTTGTACAAAACTTCTCTGGCCGCTGTGGCCCAGAAAAAAGTTGGAGATTCAGCTTCCAGCATAGAAAAACACTGGGCCAAGTTCAAGGCCATCGGAACATCAGAAGTTTCTATAAGATGTGCCTGCAGGATCCTGATATGCCAGAGATGAGGAGGTGCTGTGCTTTGCAGAGATGGATTCACTGCTGTAGAATGGGACAGCGCAAGTGAACGGGGAGAAATTTTGCATATTAACAGTAGGAGACAACGCTGTGGAAGACACAGCACCTCTAGGAAGGGGAAAGGAGGCTTTATAACATAGGTTGATTTGAAGAGATGTGGAGTGTGGAGGAGGGACTTGGAGGAAGGCAAGAGACCTCTCTGGCATGCTGCAAGCTCAGTCTACAGAAGCTACAGAGTGTGTGACCCTCTTGTTAACTTCATTTCACAATGTTCCCTGCATGCTTTGTGTGGCTTCCAAGTAATGCATGACATCAGCAATCTTAATAAGAACCACCTGCTTCGTACATTTTATGTTCAACTCCGTTAAACTTTCCTAGTTCAAAATACCCAGTGCTATCTGGAGCAGGAGTATAATTAGTTTTCCCAAAATTTGCAGAGCTTTGTTAAATAAGTTCTTTCCTTAAGGAGTAAAAATGTGAATTTATATGCTTTAGCTCCACATTTTTAAAAATCATCTTTCAGCTGTTCAGCTTTGTTGCCCGATAAAAACATCTGTCAAAATTAACTCCTGATCCTTGAACCTAGTCTGCCTCTAGCCATGTTCATGTCCTGTGTTTAAGGAATGAAAGACTGACTCCTGTGCACCAGAGAAGTATAGTGTGTAATTACCCATAGACCTAGTGGGAGGTAGATCAAGCATCCCAGTAGATCTCTTTAAGTTCAGGTTGCCTGGAGTCTTTCAAGTCAGACAAGAAGCAATGTTTATACATCCCTTAGCACAAGGAAGAAACTGATGTGGGCCAGACGTAATGAATATCAGCAGCTGCTGCTTCAAACCACCCCCAAAAGTAGCATTAGGAATAATCATCTAGCTTTCCACTGTTGTGATATAAAAAGTTTCAAGTTGTGGTCTTCCTATCTTAAATATTATATGAGTAGCTCTCAATACGCTACAAAAGAAGGACCACTCTTTTTCCCTGGGCTACCTTGCAAAGTTTATTCCAGATTTTGTTTTTTAGCTGTGACAGAAGTTCACAAAGTTCTCAGTACCCAAGAAATAGAGGTAGTGATATGTCTCTTTCTGGGCAATCTGAGCCTTCAGACTTAGAGTCACAGCCAGAAAACAGAAAACAGAAAACAGAAAGCCTTCCTGTGGCTCTCTTGCTCTCCAGTTTAATCTGCCATCAGTGGCACTGAAGAACACTCTCCTCATGGTAGAGTTTTCATTTTGAGTGAATGTAGCCATTTGCAGCAAGTTTTTGAACCTCTTTTCTTTTTTTACTGAAAAAGTCAGGCACAAGGGCAGCTTCTGAAAACTTATTTTAGGACAAGGAAAGGGGCCATGACCCCGAGGCTCTGCTGTTTAAAATCGGCAGAAGTTCTTTGAGTCTGTCTGGGATAAACGAAAGGGCGCGGGCTCCACTGGTTGTGTCACAGATTTTCCATAAAGTTCTGGGGTTTTTTTTAAGAGATCAAAATAAAAAGACTAACAAGTGGGTAGTGTAGAGTTTGGTGAAGAGAAAACATGGAGTTGACTTCTGTGCACTGTCAGTAGGATGTGCAGCAGGCTGGTGGTATTGGGTGGTTTTCTGAGGCTGCTGGGCCCTCCTTGAGGGCGGCTGCTGGGGCTCAAAGTCTCAGGCAATGAAGTCCCTGAGCATGGGGTTCAGCCTGGAAGTAAAGAGTGGATAAGATGCTGTTTCCCCTGGTCTCCTTTGAATTGCCTGAAGTGAGGAGACAGAATAAAATCTCTCTTATTCAAGTCTTGTGGAAGGAAATGAAGTAAACTGATCTGTATTTATGCTGAACAGTCTGTAATAAATACTGCTCTCTTTTGCTGCCTTGTTGTAAATGTTAGTGTCTTTGACTCCTTTGAGGACAGGCCATGAGGGCATTACTACACAGAATCACAGAATATTTTGACTTGGAAGGGAGCCACAAGAATCATCAAGTCCAACTCAAACAGCACCACTCCCTCCCTGGTGGGAATTGAACCCCTGGTCTCCCACATGAGAGATGGCGACGCTCACCACGGTACTGGATTTTTTACCCAGTACAAAACAAATTTTGTTGATAAATCTCTACACTTAAATACACCAGACCTCTCTAGACACATTTAAACTTATTTCTTCACCTTTTCCCCACTGTTTTTGTATTTAGATATGGGTGGTTGTAGTGTAAAACAAAAGTATATATTTTTGTCTGTTAGGACATGAGAAAGGGCACAGTGCTCTCTGTTTCAGCAGCTGTTCTGAGGGCAGTGTGTTAACTGTATTTATTTATTTATTATGGGTTGTTTTGGTTAGACTATTTTTCCCCCAGTATATATTCTGCTGTAATTGGTGGAAATGCTTTCCCTTTCTTACATCAACAAAGAAATTGAGCCAAGAGGTTTTTGTGGATTATTCCCTTTTGACTGCTGAATTCCCCAGGTAAATTTTTTTTCCTATGTGGTTATGCCATTATCATCTACCTCTGAATGCATCTTCTTGGTATATGAAACAGCGGAAATATATGCCACATGTTTTCTGAGGACTCGAGCCATAACTCTTAGAAATAAATTTGCTCCTTCTCTAACCCGGAAGCCATTTCTTAAATTGCATCTGGATGAATAATGAAAATATATTGCAGTCAACCAATAGCTGCAGATTCTTTTTGACAGCAACTGTGGTTTCTAATGCTTCCTTAATTTTCACTTACACATATCTAAAGTGATGATTAAACCAATGAAATCTGCAAAATTGCCCATTTAACTCTGACTGTCATAAACAGGAACTATTTTAAAGTCTCATGAAGCCCTCTGACATTCAGATCTAAACTTTCTCTTGTGCAAATAAGCATCACATATGTATGTCTTCACTTCGCCAATTTCCAGTAGTTCTGGAGGAAGAACTTTCATTCACTGGAAAAGAGCACCTTTTCTGCAGCAGTTTATTCATAGCAAGAAAAAACTGTATTTCTTTTGAATTGTAGCAGAAATGTGTCGCTTGCCAGTCGATTAAGAAAAGAGAATAACTTCCCCTTACCCCGTTTAAATTGTGAAATTGTCCTGGATTTTTTTTTCCTAAGCCATTCTGATGCTCTGTGTTATCATCAGGAGTAATGGCTCTGCCTTAAAAAATGAAAATATAAAAATCTGGTCCCTTGATTCCAGCTTCTCAGGCCTTTAGGTAAAAGAAATGTCCTACATAGCTCAATAAATCCTGTAAATTAGTAAAGCAATGGAGGAAAAAGTGGTCAGAGGCTGTGCAGCAATGCACAGATGGAAAGAATACTTTGAGGGCGACAGAGCATTTGCTGACTTTGCTTCTGGTGCTTTTCCTGTGACAGCTACTAACACTGACTGGAGGGAACAAGAAGAAGCTTATTCACCCTAAATCCTGTGACATGACCTCCCCAGTTCTCTGCTTTTAGGTCTCTGCAGGTAAAGCTGGGGAGAAAAGTGTTAATTAGTATATGAATATGTACTAAATACTATTGCATAACCACCTGTAAAATTAATAAAACATGCTAATTTTTCAAGAACACAGATAGTGTTCTCTCTTAACATTTCTCACAGATCTTGTAGCCATGGTCTCGGTTCCACAGCAAGAGTTCTTCCAGGTGTCTCGTACTTTTAGTAAATACAATTATTTGGGCTCTGCTACCCCTCTACTTTTTCATAACAGGTTTGTTGCATAAAGACTTTAAAAAAAAACCCAAAACACAAGAGTCTGCAGAAACATTTCTGAGACAATAGACTCTGAGGTTGTAAACACATGCTTGTGACCTTATTGAGATGAAGAGAATTTTGGGTTGAGAAAAGGAAAAGCTTGTGATCAAGCAAGTACTCACAATAATAACAAAGGAAACAGAAAATTACTGTCAGTGTAATTATTTTGGAAGTCACATGTCCCTGTCCTGCCCAATGCTGCCTCTTTGCAGCAACCTTTATTTCAAGACAGGATGCGTAGTTCAACCTAACTCAAATATAGAAGTGTCATATAAAAGGGAGGTTTGTGTTAAATCTTTGCTTACCACATTATTCAAAGGAACAAGACTGCACAAAATTAATTTTGCAATCCAGAATTGCTGTGGAATAGAAGTTAGTGCAAATGCTTCCAACTTCTATTACAAAAATGGCTGCTCCTTGAAGGATCACAGATATCAGGATTATTTGTGTAACAGTTCTCTTGAGTCTAGAAAGACACATAAAAGGTGCAATGAAGATTTAGTAAATTCTGTGTTTTTCCTGTTACTAATTAACCCCACAAGCAGTACCGAAATTCCCTGCAAAAGTCATTTAGTGTCTCCACCTCCCTAACATGCCATTTCAAATAGATGATGCGTAAATGTTTGATTATTTTTTTCTGACCTTTTGTTATTATCAGTGTTGTATTCCTTTCCATTATACAACCTAAGATGAAGATAGCATATGTAAATAAACTCGAGAGGAGACCTAGCTGGGGACAGCTTGTATGTGTCAGTGTTCATTTAAGTTAATCAACCAGCTGGCCTTTCATCCCAGTTCCTTATTCTGCCCTCTTTTCTCCCCAGAGCAAGAGAGAGATTCATGCTTCCTGACTGATTGCATGAAGAGGGCAGATTATGTCATTCTAGTGGCCAGATGGCCTGACCACAAAATCCACTATGTCAGCCTTGACAGTCTCCGAAGGGAAGCTCCCGGCCTCAGGGCTGTCCCCTCACAGCCAGTGAGGAAGCGCATCGCTGCAGGCATTCTCAGAAGCTGACCTGAATCTTTGTGGGCAGCGTCTTCTTTATAGAGAGGGATGTTCACCTGACACCTCTAGTAAGTGACTTCTTGCTGGACCAGTATAAAAGCACCGGATAACCCCAACACTGTGCACAGCTGGTGCAGGGACACACAATGTTGAATGACTACTAAAGCACATGCACATCCCTACTCTGGCCATCCCTACTCTGAATTTTGACTGCAGTGTTTATTTTGGCTTAACATCATACCCGAGCTAGGTTTTGATATACACGGGTCTTGTCTTGCCTTAACCTCTTTAGTTCTTTTGTGTATATACGGCAAACCCACACATTAAGAAGCAAAATTAAATGCAGGAACTTCACAGGTTCACAGGTTATTCCGAGTTGGAAGGGCCCCACAAGGTTCATCTAGTCCAACTCCCAAGCGACTCCCACACAGGGATTACTCCCCCAACCCCGGAGTCATGGGCACCACGCTCTGTCCATCTGAGCCTCCAATTATCTAGACCATGGCACTGAATTCTTCATCCAGTCTTTTCTTAAACACCTCCAGGGACTTCTAATTATGTCAGGGACACTGATGGATAAGGAAAATAAGGGGAAATAAAGCTCAGAATTATGGTGGGAAACTATTCTTAATATTCCTGCCCATGCCATTCTAGTTTGTTTTGCTTAGATACTAAGTTACATCTTTGGCCATTATATTTTCACTCTGTTTCAGAGTTGTGAGGCTTGTTCTATTATTCTGTCTTAAAAAGTCTTAAGGTTTCGCTCACCATTTTTGTCCAACCCCCAATTGAACTAGGGATTTTCTTCTTTTAAAATTTACTTGAGAGCTGATAGGAATATTCTTTGGAAAGAACAGCTTCTAACAGACCTTCTTGAGTTTACTGCCAAATTAGTTGTCTTTTTAAAGGAGCTTTAAAAATCATAATTACAGTATTTCTACAAAATCCTTGAAATACTAGTTTTTTGCGTTTTCTTACTTTTCAAGAAGAGGGAATAGTTACAGCTCAACCACAAAACAGAAGACATTTGTTTAAAAATACATAATAAATTTTCTGCAATCCACATCTACACTCAATGAGTGTACAATATGTGTTTTCTAGTCTGTTTGCATGGCTGGTGATGTGTGACAGAAGCTTAAGTCGTAAATTAAATCCATTCCTAATAAGATAGGTGACAAGGCAGTGTAAGATTTAATTCCCGCTGCATGAATCATTTCATTTTCACATATCTCTTTACACTTGATTGGACATACTGATATTTTAAATGCATTACAAATTTAATCAAAAGCATCAAATAAGACACACAATGTTGAAATTATATCCAGAGAAAAACATCTGGGACTATGGGGCAGAAATTTTTCTACCACAAAAAATAATGATTCTATACTTTCCTAAATCAATTGAATAAACAAAAGCATGTTGAAACTTCTCAGAAGCTTATGTGGAAGGTCAACCCATGACATTTCTGAGATTGCAAATCAATGAATTTTCTGAATAGACCTGTGTATCTGAATAACTCCAAAGATGATTCTCTCGGACTTTTTTCCTCTGTAGTCTGCTACTGGTGGTGAAATGAGATCAAGAGGACTATTCCCATGTGGAAATTCATCCATAGCTGTGTTATCAAGTTCGGGGACTGAAGGTTCAGTCTTGCAAAGTTCATTCACACAGATGTGTCTATGTATTACCATTTGAAGAATGCCAGCTTAGAAAGGAGCAAGGTCATGAAGTGGCATTGATAACACAATTACAGTAATCTCTCAAATTTCGTGGGGTGTCGGTTCTAGGAAGGTGCTGCAAGAAGTGAAATCTGTGAAGTGCTGGTAAATACCATAAGTACAGTAAAGCTGGTAAAGCTGGGGGGAAAAAACCCAAAACATATTGAAACCACAAATGGTGAGCCGTGAAGTAGCGAGGGATTGTTGTATTTAAGTTTACTCCCAAGATAAAAGACCCTGAGGTATCTGAAGCTTTTTTCTTTAGGTTCCTGCATAGTGTATAATCTTCATGTTTATAAAATGTATTTTCTTCTCTTGACACCAAACTCTGAAACACTACTTTTTTTCCATCTCCATATTTGTACCATATGGAAAACACAGGCTAGGATAACAGCAAGATAAATTAGAAGGTATAAAAATTCAAAACTCTGTTCAAGTGAAGAGATAATTCAAACATTTCATAAATAGCCTTGACAGCACATTCTATATTATGGATACTTTTTCTACTGATTTTTTTCCCAACAGTTTTAAGTAGAGACTGAAGAGAATAAAATCAATCAGAGCAGCATAATGAATATGCATAATTTTCTTTCTTACTGTGCATGGAACAGTTACATTTACAAGCTAGAATACCATTAGAACAAAATTTGTAAGTTGAAAAATTCACAAATCTCATCTTTGACATTGTTTAATGAAATCTCAGGTGTGCAGTGCATGTTGAAAGAAATAGTTTGACAAGTGTTTCTGAAAAAAGATGGTAAAATTAATTGCGGCAGACTTTATAAAATTTTTCATTAGTTGCTTATGAAATGGGCTATCATACTGAAAGTTATATTAAACTTAAATATTTCTGATAATTTGGGAGAGAGGAAATAGAAATGCCCAGCTCTTTAGAGGACATGCATGAAATGTTTGCTCTTCAGAAACTGATAACCTGGAGATCACACTTACCCTTTCTTTTATTATCAGGTTTACAACTACCTCAGGGGAGCTTGCAGCCTGGTGGGTGTGAATCTCTT
>WEKX01011356.1:13780-30849 GCA_013390025.1 Pitta sordida
CCCCCGCCCCACTAGTGACTTCAAAAGATATGGGTACAAAAGAGCTGTGATTTTTGAGCACAGCTTCCATAAGATGCAGGGATTCAGATGGTGGTGACAGAAGACTGACACTGTTAACACTAGGAGAAACTGGACTAAATTTCCATCAGGAGCCTTGGACATTGATATATTTCTGAAAAAGAAATGTTTACAAAGCTCCTGAGGGAGAGTATTTCTGTCCAAATACAAAGCTAAAGAGTAATTTTGGAAGTGTAGGTTGGGAAACAGCTTCACAGAATTGCACCAGGATTAATTTATAGCTATAATGTGTTCTCCCAAGAAATAGTTACAATATTGACTGCAGCAACAACGTCCGAATTTTTTTGTCTTTCCTGGTTATTGCTGTTTTAGCAGGCTTCAGTACTACATATATGCTTTGTCTGCCTGCACAGCTTTGATCAGTGCTGTCTGTTCCTGATATCAGTGCTGAGCACTTCAAAAGTGCTTATTTATTGCCTTGGAAGTCAAATTCAGCACTTTTAAATTCAGATATGTGTCTATCCTGTTTAAAGTGCTTTTTCAGTACTTCTCACTTTGAGACCCACTGAACATTGAGTCCATATCTGTACGGTAAGAAAACTTATATTAGGACTCAAAAGAAGCAACTGGAGAGCAGAAAGTTTAATTGATATTTTTATAAGCATTTCTATGGATTCAGAAGGTCCTGCTCCCAAATGAGAAATGTAGCACAACGCTCAAGAAAGCATTGTGCCAAAGTTTTCTGTTTCCCTTGAGTCCCGAGTGTTTTGTCCTGGCATGTCTGTGCTTGCTTGTCATCAGCCTCTTTGGCTTTGTTTAGTTTGACCAATCCCACACCCACTGTGTGTAAACATTGAATGAGGTTCAGTGAGTAGAAGAAAAATGACTAATAGCCCATTAAGCAAGAGAGCGGAAACCTAGAAAGGCACTACATTTAAAAAAAAAAGAAGCCACTTGATAGTCAGACACTATAAATGGCTATGCACTGTTTGCTTCAGGGGATAGGGCAGTTAGAAATATAGTTCCACTGATTAACCTGAACTTTTCTCAAGTACAGATCTCATCTTTATTTCTTTTTAGAAGCACCATAGATGTACTAGGGAAGACAACATTTTTGTATGTTACATGGTCACATTAAAAGGCATAATTCTGTTTCAAAAATAATGTGCTAATCTTTTCCAAGATTTGTTTCTCTCCCTGTTTTTGTGGCTTCAAAGAGAAGGGTACTTGGTCTGTATGTCTTTTTCCTACATGACAATACATCTTTCTCTATTTTGGATCATGTTTCGATTTGCGTAGATTTGGCAGAAATAGGTGGCAGTGAAAGTCAAAATTATGGTGGCTACAGGCATTGTCTACAGACAACTCCAACTGTTGTTTGAGTGGCTTTTGTTCAGCCATTGTTTGCATGCCCTCTGATAGTGATGTCTGCCAGATATAGGAGCAAGTTTAATAGGAAAACATTGTAGGCAGGCATTGAGTGTGTAAACTTGCTTGTTTTCTATACATCCAGGACCAATTCTTTTTTCTACTCTTGCAGCCTGTGGTTGTTTCCTGACATCTCTGGCATGCTCCAAACTGAGAAATATTTCTTTTGTGAACAGTGTGAGTGTCGTCACTAATTCTTTTTTTCCTCCTTGCTGAAACAGGCAAAATTTGTTTTACCAGCTTTCTTCTGCTGAGCCACTGGTTTGTGATCTTTGTTTCAGATAGGATGGGTCATTTCAGAATGGTGATTAGGAGTCTATCACTGGTTTGGTGACTGATGCCTCTTTTGTGTGTGTGTGATTTTTGAGAACATTTCTGTAATTACTAAGTTCATATGTTTAGCACTATTAGTGATTTCTGCATACGGAATGTGATCCTTATTGATTTCTGCATACAGAATGTGATCCTATACCAGAAGTACATCATTAGCAGAGGAGGGAAAAGACGTGTTGTTATTAGCAAAATAGAAGTAAGAATACCAGTGTGCAAAATCGGAATGAGGAGGGGGATGTTTAATTTCAATCTTCTAGCACATAGAGATGTGCTGTATCTGGGTCCTGTAGTTCTGGAAGTCAGGTGGCCTGGAACTGCCTGTGGATCATACTTAGGGCATAGAGGGGATTTGGCTGCTTTTTTCTTAGCCCCTTTGTGTGGTGTTGGTTTATAGTTTCTAAGAGGAAGGCAGTGGGTCATCTTTTGGATTAGTCGTTATGACATGCATGTAATAGTTTTCCTGTGGAACAGGTGTCAGAAGTCTGATGTCCTTGTATAAGAATCCTCAGTCAGTTGTGCTGTTTGGTACTTCTGTTGTTAGACAGTGATCAGTCAGAAAGGCTCTAGAATTCTAACCTTGAGTTTAGCAGTGAGTGGTTGGGTGCTTAATTCTGATAGCTTGCCAACCCATATTTTTAATACATCTTTCTCTTTCCTAAAAGATTTTAATAATGCTAGATAGCTTGTGTTTTGCAGGACAAGTTTTCTTGTATCCCTGGAATTTTATTCGGCGGGTTTAATATCTCGTACTAAGGTACTAAGTAGTTAAATTAAGCATTTCCACCAATCATTCTTGACAAGCCTTGTGATAAAGGATTTTTTGGCGATTAGTGTAAGTTAAACATTTGACTTTTGAACTCATTCTTATGGTATGTTTGAAGACAGTGATGACCAAACAATTTATTTTGCTGAAAAACAAACTGCAAACGCTGCTGCTTTTTGTTATCATAATAAGGGATAATTGACATTTTGGTGTTGATCTAGTTGACATTTTACTTAAAGCTTTAAAAGAATTCAAAGCACTTTGTTATTTTGCTCTAATACAGACAAATATGTTGGGTTTTTTTCCAGAAGCATTTCTAAGAGGATTTTAAGACTGCAAATTGTATTTACTCTAGAATATAATTGAGTGTACAAAGTAGGCACTTAAAAATTCTCATTATGGGTGAGAAAAGGATAAAGCTCAAACTAAATGTATATATGACTTGGGAATGATGTGAGTTTTTAAAAGAAAGAGATGTCCATTTCACTGACCCCTGCGTGATGCTCACCTTTTTGGCTGGCTTTATTGGCAGCGTGGTCAAGCGCATCCTATGGCTGCAGTCAGCTGTGCTCTGGCCCAGCTGCTGCTCACTGACCCATTGCTGTGTTCAAGACTCTTTTGATCTTGGATGTCAAAGATTCCTGCCTTTACTCTTTCTCTGTTAAAAATCCATGCTTGTGATCATACTTGTTGTTGATATTGGACTGCTTCATTGAGATATGTAGACTTTAGCAGTGCACAAAGATCATGCAGATAAGATGTTGAAGTTCAGTATCCTCTTCTGGTCTCTCTTAATGTGAGAATTGAAGTCAAATATTCTTCAAAAAATTAACTATTTTATTGGGTAATCCATAGAACTGTAGTTTTGTAGATAGTGCCAAGGAATAACATTAGCTCTTAACTCCTCTATTAGGATGTTTTTCAAGTTGTAAAGAAAAGCACTGAGACAAGTTAAATGTGATGAAAGGCTTGTATAGTGAAAGAGATGGATTTTTTCCAATCACACTGTTGTTCTAATAAAAGATTTTATTACTCTAAGTCTGTTTTACTTTAATATTTTGGGTGCTGTCTGGACATTGTAATGAAAAAAGCATAATTAAAATTCATGTTCCTACAGGGAAAAGGTCATATAATCTCAGATCATTAAGGTTTAGGATTTTTGTATGGTTTTACTGGGTGTTTTTAGAGGTGATGACAGAAGGATTTGATACTGTGCAGAGAGGTAGGAAGATGATAGAGTCATACCTTGAAATTTGCGGATTACGGGTTTCCTGGGGATTCTTCGAATTGCCCAATCCGTGAATATGTGAACCTGAAAAACCACGAAACCACGAATATGCGAGAACCACGAATAGGTGAATTCGGAAGTGCGAATATGAGAGGTGTGACTGTATTTAGCCAATGAGAGAGGTGTGCATGGTAAAGTGAGGAAGCATTTGGTTTTCAGTGTTGGAGAAAGAAGAGTGACTATACAGAAATGTGTAAAATAGTTGTCTTTTATTTGCAGTCAATTTTCCATGCTTTTCTGAATGATCAGCCAGGGGAAAGATAATGTTGAGTCCAACAATGTGTATTGATTAGTTAATTGCCTAGATATATTTTTTCAGAGTTAAAAGCAATTCTTGTATCTTCTCTTGTATTTCTCTGCGCCACCTGGCAGTGCTTTCCTTCCCCTCCCCTTAAATGGTGAAAATGGATGATGCTTGGAAAATGCAGGGGATGGGGACAGTGGGCTTGACTTGGTGGTGCGGTCAGGCTTCCACCCCTCCCTGGTTTGGTGCAGTGTGGTCAGGCTCCTACTCGCTGGCCCCAGGGAATGAGGGGAAAGTGCCTCCTGCTCTTATGTGCAGACACAGACAATGGCAGCCGTTTTGCAGCCCAGCGGAGAACAATTCGCACCATGCAAAAACACACGTTTACATCATATGCATCCCAGCTCCCTCCCCTTGCCACCCGAGGTGGCTCCTGGGCCGATTTACATATTCATTACGTATTTATGAGCTGGCTGAGTCTGTGGTACTATCTGCGCATGCATGCGGACCCACAACGCATGAAAAAGTAATTCACAATGAATTGAATATGCGGATTGTAAATATGCAGGGGCTCACAGTAAGAGAAATCTTTGCAGTTTTGCGGCATCTTGAGATGAAGTCGTGATAGTGTACTTTGAACTTCTTTTAAACATGAGAATTGTCCTTTTTAAATTGATTTTTCATTTTAAAAAAAAATTGTTCAAGGTCGTTTTGTGGAAATGGGAACATGCCTAGATTTGTTTCCTCTCCTAAATTATTAAGATGGCTAAGCTAAAAAAAAAAAAGTGACGTTAACTGATAGTGCTTGTGGTGTAGAGTTTCTATTTATTGCCCAATGTGAAGTTAAACACAGGATTTTGCTGAGAGTGTGTGTCTGCTTACACATCTTGCTGTACTGGTTAAATATATTCTTATCTCAAGTGCCCATCATTTTCAAAAAGCTGACTTAACACAACCATTCCTGTGGTCCTGTGCTCATATCTTGTCCAGGCAAAATGAATTGAGCGAATTAAAACTGCTGAAACTAACCTGACTGACTTTTCGTGGAATGAACTGGGAGTCTCTTAGTTATGTGCTTGGCCAGCAGAACTGCAAGGCAGAAGCGGGTTGTGCAGGAAGGGGAATGAAAATACTAGTGACATTTTCACTGAACACCATTTCTTGTGGCCAGAGCATCTTGTCTGCACAGGAGGTGATCACCTGCATGTAGGAATAGCTATATTTATTATAATACCTGTATTATTTAAATGCAGTCATACCTCACTCTTTGCAAGGAGCGGGTCTTGTCAGAGTCTCGTGAAACGTCTAATTCACAAACACACGTGGGTCATTAATATGGATACAGGCTACGCCCATTGATCCACCCCCAGCCAATCAGGAACACTGGGGAGCATTTTCCGCTTCTCCCCACAGGCTCTCACAGCACAGGGGAGCAAAGGGAAGCATTTCTGAGCCCTCTCTGCCTGGGGAGATGCCCGGAGAATCCCATGGCTTCTCTTCGGCCACCCTGCCGCTTCCACAGCCGCTGCCAGGCTGCTGCCACTGTTCATGTTTGCGCTGCCTCTGCGGTAGGGAAGCTCCAGGGCAGTGATGGGGAAGGGGTGTCCCCCCGGCTCAGGTCGGCGCTCTTGGAGCCTGGAAAACCTTAACTTGTGGGTACATCCTGCCACTGCCCCATCCCAGCACACAGCGCTTGCCCCACCGCCGCCATGGCCAGCCCAGCCCCACTTTCATGGGGCACTTTCCCTGGGGCTATGTCATCAGCAGGTGCACTGGCGCACAGTCCCTGGACACAGACTGTATTGCCTTCTCTGCCTGTAGCCATGGAAACAGTAACACGTGCCCAGCGGGGGTCAGTCCCCCAGATGGGCTTAGAGTCGCAGGGCATGGTGTGACTTGTGGTGCTGCGCGGAGTCTGAGCAGCCGCCTGGGGCATATCGTTGCGTGAGCCTTCCACTGTAGGGGCCGTGCATAGAGATACACAGGAGCAGGGCCAGAACCGGGGACAGCGCCGTGGGACCAAAAACACCATGGGAGCGAGAGGCACTATGTGCCCTCCCTGTGGGGCTGGGCCAGTCCCGCCCCACAGGGAGTGCTGGCGCCCCCCCCACGCTCGGCAAAGCAGAGGCACTGCGTGTGCATTGGCTGGGAACCTCCGTGAATCACTTAGGCAGATTTGCGGATAAAATTTCTTGCAAACCAGCAAGGTCACAATGCAGCAAGGTATTACTGTACTTATTTTCAAGAAGACAGGTCCGTCCCTCCCTTGTTCTCAGCAATGCACCAGTGAATCATTAGAAGTGTTCTTCATACAATGTCTCCTTAAACTGCAGGCTGGTGATGTGCTGGAATGTGGGGATATCTTTGTGGCTGTTTCTTTCATCAGTCTAATTCTTTTGAAAGCATCTTATTCTGTATTTTCCATCTAGAGGTTTACACAAAAATGTTTATACTAAAGCTTCAAAGGTTTACTGAAATGCTAGAAAACCTAAAGAATTTTTGTGGATTCTTTTTATTGAGATCAGATGTGGGAATGTCATATTGAATATCTGCTGTACAAAACTCGGATGATTTTAATGGAAAATAAGAATCTGATATGATATATGCCTACCAACAAAAGAAAAAAGGCAGGGGAAAGGGAATGGAGAGAGAGAATTATATAATGGGTCAGAATTACACCTTGGTGGTTATAAGTTCATTTCTCTGCTGTGCTGATAAAGAAAGTAATAGCTGCCTTTATGTCTTTTTCAGTGACATAAAACTAGTTTCTAAAGGGAAGTGTGTTTGAGAGAGCTGACAACGTGAGCAACACAGTAGTCCCTCTGATTGGCGTGTCTTGTGGGCTGAGGCAGTTTCAGCTGCAGGGCAGTTTGAAAAAAGCATTGAATTCTAAAGTATGTAACAAATTTCACAAGTTTTTAGGTTTTCTCAATAATCATGTATCAAATGAAACCTGGTTTTATTGATTTTTATTCCTCTAGAAGTTCACTTAGAATATAAATGGCAATAACACTGACAATCAGTAACTGAAGGTGAAGTGCCTAAACAAGATATTTTCAATAAGAGCGTGCTTCATCACAGGTCGAAACAAAGGCACTTCCTTATTAAAGCTAATGGTTCTTGAAGCAATACTTAATAGCTTTAGTAAAAAGCAATAAAATATTTTCATTGTGTAGTTGTTATGATGTTCCCTTGTCTCTGCCTGTGTTTCATGGAGACATTGTTTAAATTGGTGTGTGTGTGTATGTGCGTATCTGCATGTTTGGAAGGGGAATGTAACCTTTGTGTTAGGGAAACCACAGACGGCCTTTGACAGTGACTAGAAATCTGCTTCAGGACAGAAAGACTTTGGCAACCCCAAGCGAAATGTGCCACATCGGCTGCAAGGATCAACCTGTGCCGGTGACTCTTCTACCTCATCTATTACAAAGAATAAAAACCTGCTGCTTGTGTGGTTCTCACCGCTCAGAAATTGTGCTGACCTCAGCTGAGGGAGCACCTGCTCCTGTGAGGAAACTGGAGTTGGGAGCAAGCCCTAGTAACCTTTAAACCGGAGGTTATGTGCTATGAATTGATTTATGTAGACCATTGAGCTGTTCTATGCTAAAGAAAAAGGCCTGTAACTTTAGAAGTATGAATTTGGGGGGGATTGAATACCTTTTGCTGTTACTGATTAGCACACTTTGGTGATCTTGAACCTTTCTGAGAAAAAGGGAAAGAATGGTAATGGATATTGCTGGCAAATGCTAAGTGAAAGTGTTTAGTTTAAAATTTTGTGGCTAGAACTTTCATAACATGGCATTTTGTGCCTGTCCAAAATTGCGAAGAGAATAGTTAATAGCAGGTGATCTTATGTTAAAGGTAAAGAACATTCTTCTTCACAGGTGTAATTGCATTCAGAGCAAAATATTTCTATGGAATACTAATGTTCTCTGGAAAGCTTATGAGAAGCGTGTATCTGAAGAACAAGAGAAGTTGGGAAGGAAGCAGCACTTGTCTACTTAGTTGCTACTCAGACCTTTTTTTTACCTATGGTTTTGATATTTGAGCTTCCTTCTCATTAAAGGATTTTGTTCCTTGAAAATTCAAAGACTTTCTAAGGTGTGTGAGGATTATTAGTGTCTTCTATTTTGAGTTTGATTTCTTCTGCACTTTTTAGAGGCTACTCTCCTGGATTCATTTCAAATGATCTCTTTCATTTGAGTTTATCTGGGATCTCCATTCTCTGACATGAACAACTTGGAGACTGGAAGAACGATTTGGAAGTTTTCCTGTTTTTCTAACAGTATCATTCTTCATCTGCATGGCATTAGCCGTAGTTTATATGATACCTTCTGTGAGCCTTATATGTGGTTCTTTCTGAACAAGACTGGCTCTGTAAGACTTGAAGATGACTCTGTTTCTTGCTGCAGTAGAGGCTCATTATTTCTTAGTGTTACTTCATACTAGATTAGTATGATATGGGATAAATTGTGATACAGACTTAAGTTTATGTTACAAAAATTTTTAAGCTTTCCAGTTTATAAAAGGTAGAGAATGTTGGTTTAAAGATAATTTTCTAGAATGTGCCGTGACAGTGTTCTTTTTAAAATGCTCTGTTGGATGTACTCAAGAGAACCAAATTAAATATTCATAATTATTTAATTAGAAAAGACTTATTGGAAGTGTTTTTGAATGTATAATGATTCAGCCATAATAATCTTCTAAGCATAATTTTTCCTAGTGATAGAAGTAGACAGGTCTGCATCAGTTGCATTGAGAGGTTGGTTATAGGTAGACAGGTGAAATTGCATTAGTATTGCTGTCATGAGCACTGCTGTAGAGAGTTTAAAGGCTTTTATTCAGGTTCATTTGTGTTTGCATTACTTTATGTTCATTTTCTGAAACAACACCTTTCTAGTTTGTCAGTTTTCTAGCACTTGTAGCACTGTAGTGTTTGCTTTGGAGGAGCTGAAGTTAGTTGTTGATACACTAGTGCTTTTTCCAGCTAGTAAGTGAAACTGGTTTTATTTTTCAAATATACTGTGTTCCAGCATTCTCATAATATACTTTGGCCAGTTTTGTGTCCTTTGCATAAGTTGATGCCAGATTATTGGTATGTGAGCCTCGTAATAATGACTTTGTTTTTGTGCATTAGAAATTTCAACTGAAAGAATTTGACATTCACCTTTTTTCTCTACTAGTCCTGTTCTCCGTTTTCTCAAGGTGTTTTACATTGATCTGGAAACTTTTTCTGATGTCTTAGGCTGTCTTAGTTCTCTATGTTTCTGTAAAAAGGTTTCACACATCTCTTAGTGTAGAGTGCTGTTGAACAAATTCTGATGTCATGGTCAGATATTTTTTTTAATCTTTGTCTGCTTATATTTGGTCCTTCTAAACATAAGAGAATGCAGGTTTTTTTGTTCTGTAAATTTGTGTATATTAAATTAATAGAGTGATCTAGACATAGCTGACTTAGAAATGTGAAGACTCAGCTAGCTTTGGGCTATCATGCCCTTAATGTGGCTTTGAGCTAGAACAGAGGCAAGAGACAGAAAAAGTAAATACATGTAGATAAATTTTAAAAAAGTAATTGGTACTACTGCCTGTCAGCAGGCAGTGCTTCAGAAACTTAATCCTTTCGAAGCAAGTACTTCAGCAAATCTGGTACGAAACATTTGAAGAGTCTAAATGTTAATGTATATATGTATTAATTATTAGTAATTAATGACTAACCAAGTAATTAAAAAATTACTGATTTTAAGTGGTAAACTTTCAAAGACAAAATGAGAAACAAGGAGAGCAAAATTAAGATGGACGATAGAGATTGACACTTCAATCTTAGCAGATGCCACTGTGTCAAAAAAGATCTGCTGTTGAGTGAAGAGTACAATTAAGTCTTTTTTTCCTTTCTTATGCTTTCTCAAAAGTATACCTTCTGTATAAAGGTAATACTATTGCATATGACAAGCGAGATTGTAAAGTCATTCAAATGGAAGGAACCTCAGGTATAGTCCAAGCTTCTGCTCATGGAAGGATTAGCACTGAAATTGCACAGCGTTTTCTAAAGCTCTTGTCAACTTCGATCTTAGTTTGATTATTTCTTTCTTTTGTGATGAAGAAAAAGAAGTTAGTTGGAAAGAAAAGCATTTAAGCATTTAATTAAACCTCTCTGAAATATGAAATTAATCTTTAAAAATTCTCAATGGAGCATGGATTTTGTAAAATATGGGAAGCATGTGAAGTGACATACAAAGAGTTTTTGGTAAAAGAATGTTTTTTTATTTTAGAGCCTTGATGAGTATGAAGATGATGAAGCAGGGCAGAAGGAACGAAAGAAGGAGGATGCTATTACCCAACAGAATACAATAAAAAATGAGAGCTCCAGTGCAGATACCTCTGGCTCGTATTTATTACAGGTGAGACCTTAACACGTGTTCATTTTGATGTTTTCCTTGGATTTGAAACTCATGCTGCCTCCTTCTTTCTACTTCTTAATAGTACATTATACCCAACCATGAAAAGAGCCCTGAAGTTCAGGAGTTAACACATTACTAAAAGCAAAGTACAAGGTTCCATTCCACAAACTCAACACTACTCAGATCCAGTTCTGACAGCAGAATCCTCTATTTCTATAGAGCCGTTGAAGGTAATGATGTTGATGTTCTCCCTAGAACTTGCTATTTAATGAGAAGAAGAGAAATGGAGAGATTCAAATGAAAAATACTGACAGATTTAGAATGTTTTGGAGGTAGACTTTAAAACCAAGACACACTTTCCTAATTTCTTTTGTCAATTAACAAACTTCTCATTACTGATTCTGGGATTGAGACCAACACACAAACTCCCAGGGAAAACATACCTTGCCTCTGTGAAAACTTTTCTCCTTTTTTTTTTTCTTTCCAATCCCTTAACCACACTCACTCCTGCAGCTCCTTGCCCTTGATGTCAAAATATGACTGGTTATGCTCAGTACAGTCCTCCTTCTTACTACACTAATTGTGGCAAATGTTCCTACTCTTTCCTGTAGTGCCCTAAGTCTCTTGTTTTTTCTCCTCTTCTCTTACCTAACATGTCCAAGCCCAGCTGTACGAACTGAGGCCATACAGCTCTGCTCCTTGCCCCCTTCAGGGGCAATGGTGCCTGCATAGAGAGAAAAACAGGAAAACCAGCCAAGCACATGGTAGTAGTTTTCAAACCATCCATAACTAGAGAGGGAATATCTGGATTTGGTGCATCTCAATAGATGCATAGTAGAATTTTGTCTAGTCTTTGCCTAGTCTTTCATATGCTTATGGATGTTTTTAATAGTCAGAAGAGCCTAGGACAAAGAAGTCTACAGCTTAATTACCTGGAATGTGAGGACCAGCCTCCTTTTTTTTTTAAGTTGAATCTGTCATTTACCGTCTGTTTCCATGTGATTTCAGCAAGGTGTCCCAGTGAAAGACATGGAGAGCTTCCTCTTTTTGTGACTGGATGCTGCAGATAGAGCATGCCTTCTCTCAGCTGCCACTTCCGTAGGCTGAAGAATTCTGTTTTAATTAGTTGTTCTTGTACAGGAGATACTGAGTCACATTCTATACTTTTCCCGGTTTGACTGTATTTTATTTGGTACTTGGAAACAAAACTGATGAAGCCTTCAGTACAGCATGCAGTTGTAGAGTTTAGTGGTGTGTTTTGTTTAGTTCTCTGTTTCTTTCCTGGTAATTCCTGATATCTGCCTGCTTGTCTCCTGAGCACTGAGTTTACTGTTTATGTTGTGTGTCTAATATAACTTAACATTTAGGAGTTATCCGTGAGTGGTAATCACAAGCTCAGAGGCTGATGCTGTTGTAGTTTAGAGTGAGATTTTTTTCTCCCGTGCCACTAATTCCAATTAAATTAATCCTTCTCCTCAAAGGGAAGTGAAAAAAAATCTATTAACTGAGCTACACAAATTAGAACAAAAAATTAATCCACGACATTTGGTGGCAGAGGATGGTTGCGATCTGTCAAGGTATGAGAAATTTATGATAAGGGTTATAACTGGAAAGGGTCACAGGCAAAACAAGTGCTAATAGTTGTAGTTTTAATGTAATAGAATAAGATTGTGTGAAAAGTACACTGTAACTGTGGTGATAGATCTAGGGGTGGATATTGTAACTGTGGTGATGGGCACTTAGGGTGAATTCTATGTATAATGTAAGTTATAGATGAATTTAGAATTTGATAATTCACANTTTTTCCTCTCCTGAGAGAGAGAGAGGGAACTTTATGGAAGGGCAGAGAGATGGTTCCTACCCTGGATCTGGTCAGAAATACCAACTTGCGTGGTTTTACCCCTGCCCCCGTTCCCCCTTTGTCTCCTGGTGAAAAAAGGGAATATGAGATCTGTTGTAAGAGAAGGAGGGGTGGGGGGAAAAGGTTGCCTTTTAAATGATGCTTCCTTCACAGTTCTGATCTTGTTAGTTAGTAAATAAATCCTTTATATTCTTTACTTGTAGTTTGCCTTGCTGTTTTGCCTGTGACCAGTTTTACTTTCCAGTTTTATTGTCCAGTTTTTCTCCTTCAGGAGAGGTTGTGGGTGAATCTCTGGCATCCAGCCAGGGTCAAACCACGACAGATGCATATGTAAATTTAGAAACATGTTTACCTTTTGTTTCACTTTCGTACACTAAGCTTATGTACACTAAATTTAATCTCCTGTTTCACCTCCCAGCCACTCCCAATAGAGAAATGCTGCATGTTTTCACAGTTGACACATATCTTTGTTCTGAATAGCATCTGTGGTCATCTCCTGCCCAGATACATTGAAAAGCACACGTGTCAGAAAAGGTTCCTATGACACTCTTCTGGGTGCTCCATCTACTGTAAAAACTGACCATCAGAGTCCACCATTATTTCCTGACATTTCACCAGTGATTTGTTCACAAAAGAACATTAACTCTTACTCTAAGTGTAGATCAGTTTCTTTAAGGGGTTTTGGAAGATATCTCTGAAATTCATTACACTGTCAGTGGAATTTCTCTTCTGGACATTTTTTATAACTTAAAAAAAACTATGCAGTAATACTTCACCTATCGTGGGGGTTTGGTTCCAAGAACCTGCCACGGTATGGGAAAATACTCGAAATAGGATTTGAACCAATTGGTGGCCTCAAGACAAAATCAGCCAATAGGGTGCCGATACATAATCCCATGTCGTCAAACTTGGTGGCTGTAGAGGTGAAACACCTGAAGACTTTGCAAAAGGCCAGTGTGAGTCCAGTTTAAATTTCAAGTTTACTCATCTGTAGTTCTCTGATCTGTTTTTAAAAATGATGATTATGTTACCCATTGGTACTAGGGTAGTTTTAAATGAGAGTTTATATATGATCTCAAGTAATTAGCTATTATATTTTTCAGTAACATTAGTTTCTTCAAAGATCAAGGAGTAAGTTAATGCCTCATTTTGGCAAGTAACTTTTCTAAAATTTATTAATCTATTTTCATGTTCTACCTGTGCTGCTGTTGGAAACAGACCCTTTGAGTCTTCCATGAGGGAGTGCTTTGATGTGAGGCTCCTGCCATGCTTTTCTGTGGTGAACACCAACAAAAGTATTTCTGCTTGGAAACTCTCTTCTTTGAGTATGTCTCATATAACTGGATCTGTTGTCTGTGTAGATTCGTGAGGATTCATCATTTGGAAATGTTATGCTTTTCACAAGTTGTTTGTTGACTCTTTCTTACAGTGTTCTCTCTGTTTTCACTTCTTCAGCAAATATTCCAAAAGTTGTCACTTTTAGTTTCCCTTAAGCATTTAGAATCCCGTAGCATTATTCTTACATAAAATGCTTTGGCTGTAGTCCCATGCCTCCTTCTTTTCATCCATGTTTTCTATTCTTCTTGACCAATAATCACAGTTTTTATTTACCAAACTGTCTGTATTAATTGTATCCTACATTTTTGTCACCTCTGTATTCCAGTAGGCAATACTTTTTTGTTGATGCGGCACAGCAGGAATGCCCTGTTACAGATAATAGAGAAGAGAGTCCCAGGCCTCAAATCTGGCTAAAACCCAGAGTGACACATGTATAGAATGGATGGAACCTTAAAAACTTGTAGCTGCTAAGACTTAATCAGTTTATTATTGGTTCTGTCAACTTACTTTTTTTTGGAAGACTTAAAATGTGACAAATTTGAACAGAATTTGACAGCAGTGTTATTTCAGCTTTGGTGACTTAGTTTCCTTATGATTCTACTTTGTGCCAGTTAAGACTATCACTTTTTTGAAAGCAGAGTTTATGTTGTAGATGTAAGCATACAGTCTATTTGAGTTGCCATTGCCCAATACATATTTTACGTCTGCATACTAAGCAGAATAAATACATTTGTGTAGTTCTAGACATTTTCACTGATTTATTAATTTTTATTATCATTTCATGAAATTTGTAAATGTTTAATTACTGTGACTATGGTAAACAAGACAGTATTGACTTCATGTTTGATGGTCAAATATGTGGCTGAATAAGGTTTTATTTCCAATCCCTAATCTGATTTTTCAGTTCTGACAATTTAACATTGTCAGAAGCTGCTGTTCTTCTTTTCATGGGCAAAATGCTTATTTTTTTTAAACTCTGACTGAATTTGAAGTTCTTGATCTAAAGGACAGAGATACAAGATTTGTTTAGACCTAAAAATAGAGTCATGTTTTCCCTGAAGCAGACCTATTTGACTGAAATCTTCTTTTGGATTACTTTATATTGGAAATATGAAAGATGGTAGGTCTGACGATGTTATAAGCATTGATAAACAATTACAATCAGAACTGTTACGTAACTTCAGCAGAAGATAGTGTGGATAGCCACACCTCACCAGTTGAATCAACATTAAATCCACTCCCAGCTGTAAGTATTATATCTGGCTCTGACTTTTTTGCTTGATTTTCCTCCTATTTTTAATGCTGCAATTCAGTTGTTCTTATCTTCTGAGTTATAGAGCTGTGGACTACTCCAGTGATGTGTACGGGGATGCAGTCTGAGAGTGATAAGTCATTTATGAGGAAGCTTAGAACTCTTAAAAATAAGCTGAAAGTTTGTCAGGCTGAGGACAGGCATAATCAAAGCTACTACTTGAAAGTTAACTTGAAGTTACTATTTTAACTAGAAATCTTCAGAGTCTCGTAGTTACGGAAATCTAGCTCTTGCTTAGCAGAGGTGGCAAAACTGAACAATAGTGCAAAACTATTTGGTCTTTCTTGCAGTTGGAGAGAAGTAATGTGCTCAGAGTGATGAACATTTCTTAGTTAAAGAAGTTGTTGGTGTGTGTGAATTATAAAGATAGCTTGGATCAAAAACCCTACAGATTTTGGCTGGAAATAGCAATTAGTTGAATGATGATTTATTTTCAAGTCTTTTAGAAGACTTGTTGAGTTCCAGAACTTGAAAAAAAAATGCTATTATTAGCTACTACTCTAAAACCCCCATCAAACCCCACCATATGCAAGGCTTTTGTATCAAAGCATCTGTGTTGTGCTGATAAAATGGTCATGTACATCTTGGATTTCAGTTGTTTGTGCATCTCCTAAAATATTCCCCAAATATGTGCCCTTTTGCATTCAGTTCTACTTTTGGGGCACTAGGGTTGACATAACATGCCATTACAGAAGGGATATTACAGCTTGGTGGAATGTTGTAATGTCTGTATGTCACTTCATGGTAATCTTGGAAAATTGGAGAGCAGATTGGGAAAGGTGAGAAGATTAATTCAATGCTAACATAAAACCTTGCAGTAGGTGACGTATAGGTCCTCCATCCATTAAAACCTTCAAATTACAGCTGGCTGTTTTTCTAGTACTTAGGCTCTAATATCACAGAAGTGTCATTCTCAATACCTTGGAAGGACTTTGAAATCCTTTGCTTTGTTATCTTTGATTTATTTCTGCTTGCATTTTGTTTCAGATGTTGTAGTGTCTGTAAATGCTAGTTACACTGTGCACTGTATGAACATGCTGCAAAAAATTTCATCAGCTGTTAACGACTGACATTTAAGAAATGGGAGTTGAGTAAATATATATTGTCAGAAGCATCAAGAAACAACAAGGTGTTTGAGATCTTCAAAATTTTTGTCCTTAGCACGGGGGTTGGGTTTACTATGTTCCAGATGTGTGTTTTTCCCCTCACTGAAGACAAAAAGCATCTCGTTAGATCAGATGTAGGTGTATAAACTTAGATGGACAGAATCCTTTCCTCTCCCTGACAAATTTGAACAAAGCATGTCAGAATGATTTTTGCTACATAATGTAACTTGGAAATGGGAATCAGAGTGAGAGATACTGATTTTTGTGCCTGTGAGCTTGAAAAGGGGAAACTCAAAGTCACTTAGATAATGAGGTTCAATCTTTGTGAAATAAATACTGTGAATCCTTTGACTGAAAGATAACAATTTATAAAAAACTAGGGATGATTTGAGAGCATTGTGCTGTAAAAAGGGAATGCTGATCTTTATTATTGTCACACAGTAGCAAAATCTGTCCATGTTAAAAACCTACAGATCATAAAAACGTACTCAGCACACAGTTGAAGTACATGTATGCAGCCTGGGCAACAAACAGGAAGAACTGGAGGTTATGGTGTATCAGGAGCGATATGATATAGTTGCCATCACGGAAACATGGTGGGACGATGCTCACGACTGGAGTGCCGCTTTGGAAGGCTACACACTCTTTAGAAGAGATAGGAGAGCACGTAGGGGTGGGGGCGTGGCCCTGTATATTAAAGCTACTCTAGATACCATAGAACTTGACATCAAGGATGATAAAGTAGAGAGCCTATGGGTCAAGGTAATAGGGATTCCCAATAAAACTGAAATTCTGCTGGGGGTGTGTGTAACGGGTTTACCCTGGCTGGATGCCAGGGGCCCGAATGATTGCTCAGTCCTGATAATAAGGTGATATACAAAGAGTGGTTTGGAATAAGGCAGTTTAATATGAGCACAAATGAAGCAAAGCAAAAGCCCGCGCAGAAGCAAAGCGAAAGAACTAATCTCTACTTCCCCATC
>WEKX01011357.1:0-25879 GCA_013390025.1 Pitta sordida
ACTCATTACATTCTGTGATTCTGTGATCATTGTTCTCCAAGGGACTTTCTCTGCACTGTCCTCACTGCATAACAGGCTGCTGTGTTCATTGTCACCAATAACAGCAGAATGCAGATCAACAAATATATTTTTTAACACTGTGAATGGAAGTACTGATCACAAATTATATAATTTATTGACCATAACAAGAAAATTGCAAGTTATGATGCAATATTAATTTAAACTATTCCCCAAAGAAAAAAGGGAAACATTTCATTTGCCAAATTAAAGACTCATTGCAAAGTTATATACCAATTACATATCGATAAATTCAGCTTTTATATCACTTAACTCATATCTATATATTATTTCTAACTATAACAATTCTTCCAAATGCTTTATGAATGCTATCTTTAAATTATTACCACTTGGGACATATAATTCATTCCATTTTACTATTTGGAAATACAGAGTTGAAATAAATTATCGTATTACTGGGTTTACTTAAAATGGAGGTAAAATTGTTATATAGTCACCAAACCAGCCACAATTAACTCACAGTGCAGGTGGTCCCTAATAGATACCAGATATTTGTCTTGATCAGTTGTTTGAGTAAGATTATCGAAATAGAAAGGTTTTTTTAACTACCAGCTTTGAAGATATTTGCTGAAGTTGTGGTATACACAATATTAATTTACACAATATTAATATTTATTACTTTATTGTAATTCCTAACACACTGTAATAAACAACAGTATCTCAAATAACTAAGAGTAATCATAAATTAAACAAACACAATAACAATGTAACCTGATTTGTTGTTGTTTGCCTGAGTATACTATAACTATATACATTGAATTTTGTGATATATTTGCATGGAAAAGAACATATTTAACAAAGCGAACATAGATAGTATATTTTAAGTAAAATACCAAACAACTCAAAATTTGACCCACATAGTGAGCAAAGGAAAACACATTTCTAAGGACATATTTCTAGATCAGAGTCCCATCGAGAAAGTGTTGTGATAAATATTTCACTTGTCAAGATATCCATACCTCACTTCCTTTGTCAGTTCCCAGTGTGGTGCATTTCTAAATGCAAACTACATGTAGATAGCCAACAGATGAATGAAACTTTCTTATTATTCCAAGTCACTCAGGTGCCACGGGATGCCTCCTAGAATTAAATCCATTTGCAGTTTTAGGATTGTTTTACTTTTTTTTTTTTTTTATCAGGTTAATCAAGTGCTTAGTGAGGGAGTTTAGTGCTTAACATTTTCTCTGTCCAGCTCAATGGCATCTTTACAGTGTTCGATGGTCTAGCTTTTCTGTTTGAAAGAGTAGTAAATTTAGGACTAATGATTTGCAAATGTGTAGTGTGTGATATTTTTTTTAATTGATTTATTATAATAAAGCACAGAAATTTCTGTTTCTTTAAATCAGATATTGATATTAATGCTAGTACTTTTTCTTAATGTAAATATTGGCAAATTAGAAGTGTAAAGAGATATTTAAACGTACAAATAAACACTAAATAAGTTAGATACAAATTATTTTCTTTTATATGTCCCTCAGGGAGGTTGCTGAAAAACTGCTTTGGATTTATTTGATTTCAAAGGAAATCCATGGAATTGTGGAAATAAAATAAAAAATACTGGTGACCTCATGCTTTTAAAATCTACCATTTTCAAGGAAAATATTTTACAGATACTAAGCTCTTCCATATTTTTATCTAAAAGTTTATCTTATTTACTGTTGAATTTGAAGGTTAACATCACTAATAAGAAGTAAGTGAGCAAGGATTAGTATACTGAATTAAAATTCTGTTGAGATTAAAAGTATGTCATTATAATGTCAGTGCTAATTGACGTTTAATTTGTCCAAATCTCTGCTCCTCATTAAATTGCATAGCATGCTAATCATAAACAGAGGAAAGATTTTCAAAAAAAACCCAAACCTGATCTTTGAACAACCTAAAAAGCACAAAATCATTATGTCTGATATGAAATACAATTATATGTATTACATATCATGATTTAAACTTTTGAAACAAGTGCTGTTTTCTTTAATAGTGACTGGATCAGTCCAAAGGTATTAAAATGCAAGTAACATTACAAGTTCATTGCTCATTAGCCAGGAAATTGAAGATTTAGGGTTGAAACAATAAGTTTAACTCTTCCCTATGGGTGGTGTGCAATATGGCTATATGTCATTCCAAGATCACATAAAGTACTAAAATATAAATGTGCAGTACCACTACCCCTCTCCAAAAGAGAAGGTATCTTGCAGTAGTGTGGATATCTTTCAGTGCTCATCAGCAGGTACAAAAAATTGCTGAGTGCAAGAGAAACACAACTGGACTGTAGTATTCTTTCTTATTTGGATAAGATACTTCGTATCCCCAAAAAAGAAGATCATATAAAGGCACTACCTAAAATCTGTGTGTCTCAACTGAAAACAGTAGAGAATTCCTTCTCATTTCAGTCCTTGCTAATTAGAAGAAATGCAATGCTTCCAAACCCAAAACATGAAACAGAGGAGAAATACATCACATAATTTTATGTATTTCCTTATATGTTTGGGGTTTTTTCTTCCGGGTTCTTCACTTTGGACATAATAACCCCATGCATCGCTACCGACTGGGGGACGAGTGGCTGGAGAGTGGTGAAGTGGAGAGGGATTTAGGAGTAATGAATGAAAGGAAACACAATATGAGCCAGCAGTATGCTCAGGTGGCTAAGAGGACCAATGGTATCCTGGCCTGTATTAGGAACAGTGTGGTCAGTCAGACTAGGGAAGTTATCCTTCCCCTATACTCGGTGCTGGTCAGACCACATCTTGAGTACTGTGTCCAGTTCTGGTCTCCCCAGTTTAAGAAGGATGTTGACTTGCCTGATAGGGTCCAGAGAAGGGCAACAAAGATGGTGAAAGGACTGGAGGACAAGCCCTATGGGGAATAGCTACAGGAACTGGGGTTGTTCAGCCTGGAGAAGAGGAGGCTCAGAGGTGACCTCATTGCTGTTTACAACTACCTGAGGGGAGGTTGCAGCCAGGTGGGTGTGGGTCCCTTCTCTCAGGCTGAGGACACCAGAACATGAGGACATGGCTGGCCTTAAGCTGCGCCAGGGGAGGTTTAGACTGGATGTTAGGAGGAGATTTTTCACAGAGAGAGTGATCTCTCAGTGGAATGGTCTGCCCAGGGAGGTGGTGGAGTTGCCATCCCTGGAGTTGTTTAAGAGAAGACTCGATGAGGAGCTCAGTGACATGATCTAGTAGAAGGGGAGTTGGACTGGATGGTCCTGTGGGTAGTGCCATGGTTTAGACAATGGGTTAGTGTCTCCAATGTCTCTTCCAACCTTGCTAATACTGTGATACTGTGAATAATATGCAAAATATATGTTCATGTAAAATCAGCTTTATGAATCACTGTTAAGCCATCATTGATTGACATCTGTAAAATAATATATGTTTTTCTGTAAAATAAAGGTCTATTCTACTGCATAAAACCTATAATTTATTTAAAAGTAAGTTTCACTGTACAACTGTGGCTGTAAAACACATTCTCAGTCATTGGATTGAGTGAAAGGCATGGTTCAGCCTATCACCCTTGGGTTACAGTAGATTTGCTGATGTGAAATCAAAAGGCTTATTTGCAATCTTATTTTCCAGTTTTAATTACTTATAGAGACCACAGAACAATGATACTTTTGATATAAATTCATTCCTTCCAGTATTCATTCAGCCATTTCCTTTTGGTGCTTTATGTTCTATAGAACAAATGCAAAATTGCACTGGCTGTTGTCTGTACTCAAAATGCAATGTTAATGGAAATAATTCTGCAGTTTTAAGTATATTCTCTGGAAAAATCTAAAATATTTTTTTTCCTTCAGCACACAGGTAGCAGCAGATTCAAATTAGAAGATTCAGGTCTCCTGACAGCTCTTTTTCAGGCATGACAGTTTTCTTCTCCACAATCATTTCAGCAAAATTAACTGAAACCACCATTCCATTACCTATATCCTGAAGAGTACATTAATGAAAGCCTTATGACCCAAGAGTTAGCCCTACATGCTATCTCTGCCTAAGCCTTCTGTGTAAAAATTTTCCCTTAATTTTCAACTAACAAATGGCTAGGGGACCAAACATATAAAGCAAATTCTGATGAATGCACCAGAAACCTAAATACCTCAGTCATGACATCACTGTGGGCTAGATCCAAAGCCAGTCATCTTCCTTACCTTAAAGAAAAAAACCTGAACAACCAAACAAACCAGTATCAATTGTGTGGATGGGGTTTATTAAGCATGGCAATAGTTTATTAATAGTGGCACAAAATTTACAATCTTACTGTGACAAAATTAATACCAAGTCCCTGTCTTACATATTACTGGCTACTCCTACTGTTTCCTTTTTCACTTCTTATGCACACCACTGATTAGGGTGATCAGCCACCCGAATTCAACAGATGCTCCCACTGTACTTCAGGGACATGGCAATTTTTTCAGGTTTAGAGGTGCTCCTTAAAGCACTGCAGAGAATTACACTGAGCACAGTTTTGCAGTTGAATCTGCTGCTGCCTGCAGAGAGGCAGACGGATGATGATTCATCTTGCCGTCAGGATTTAGTCTTTCTTGGGAAGACTTCTGGGCAAAAAGCCCAGAATAGCAGCAAGCTAAGGATGAGTTACTTGGTACTAATCAGACTCGGAAAAGCCATGTCTTCTATACTACCACTCATGGAACATGGAAGCCTGACCTGTCATCACCGTATGGTGACACCATACAATGAGTACTGGACCTGACAAGTCATCTACCGTGACATAGGTGGTGGTGTTCTTGCCTAGTGCAGGTATTGCATACTTGTCCAGAAAGCACCACTGTGCCCTGAAGGAGAAAGGCAGCAGTGCTGGGTTTGCTCTGGGTGGGTTGTTTTTTTTTTTTCTGGTGTGGGTGGCTATGGAGGAGGCTTTTCTTCGAGAGGTTGCTGGAAGACTCTCTCATAGCTGGCAAAGGTAATGCCAGCCAGCTCCTGGCTGGGCCCACTGCCATACAAGACCAGGCCAATCAGGAGAGATAGAGACACCTCTGTAATAACCTATTTAAGAAGGGAAGAAAAAAAAAGTCACATCAAGAAGAAGATGGCTGCCGGAGAAGAGCCGTGAGAAGATGTAACAACAAATGCAGGCACCAAGGCCAGGGCCGAAGGAGGGGGAGCAGGTGTTCCAGGCCTCTCCCTGCAGCTCAAGGTGATGACCATGGTGAAGCAGGTTGTCCCCCTGCAGCCCATGGAATGGAGAGAACACAGGGATGCAGAAGATCCACCTGTAGCCCGTAGAGAGAGGAGCCCACGCAGGAGGATGCTGGAGGGAGGCTGGAGTCTGTTGGAGCCCACATTGGAGCAGAGTCCCAGGAAAGACGTGTGGCCCATGGAGAGGAGCGTCCACGTGGGAAAGTAGAACTCTACCTGGCAGGATCTGTGTGCTTTGGGATGGGATCACAAAGGAGCAGTCAGTGCTCAAAGAACTGCACCCTGTGGAGTGACCCCCGGGCAGCAGAGCATGGAAGAGCTGTTGCCCCTGGGGGGCAGGATCATGAAAGACTTTCTCCCTTGGGAGAGACCCCATGGAATGCAGGGAAATGGCCTCCTCCTCTGAGCAGCGGCAGAGAAACACCAACTGCCTGGTTTTCTCCTACCCCTGTCCCCACCCCCTGCCTCCTGAAAGAAAGGGGGAATTTGGTATCTGTTTTAAGAGATGGAGGGGTGGGGAAGAAGGTTGCCTTTAAGATGATACTTCTCACGTTAAGCTCTGATCTTGTTAGAAATAAATCCTTGATATCCCCACTTCGGAATGCTGTTTTGCCTGTGATAGTAATAGATTTCTAATGATTTTCATTCCTGCTGTAGCAAAAAACCCTTTAGATTTTTTTTTCCTTTTCCTCTCTTCCCCTGTTTATATGAGGGGGGAAGGGGAATAAAGTGAGAGAGTGACTGTGGGTGAATCTCTGGCATCCAGCCAGGGTCAAACCACCACAGCAACTGAATATAAAGAATAGGAGAAATCTTTGGGGTTTTCCTTCTGTCCGAGAGTAAAATGGATGTTTGCTTCAAGCTTAATGAACTGTTCATATAAAAGATTCAGTACATAGCATTTTTTCTTAAAGTACTTCTTTTTACCATGCAGTTTTTCTTTGTAAAAACTTTGTAGCTTACAATATAGAGAACTTTCACTATGGTAATGTGGTGATAATAGTCTTTTCCATTTCCTAATATCAAAAAAACCCAAGTAAATTCAATTATCTCAGAAAACAATCCACTTATTTATTTAAATGCTTGTGTTAAATATTATTGTATAAAAAATATTTAACTGAATTTGACTAAGAGTTTGGAGAGAATTAATGGCAATTTTAAAAGGAGCAATTCAAATTTTATCTAGGCATCAATGGCAATTATAAAAATTCTCCCCTTGAGTTGGATTCCATCATAACAGAAAAATTATAAAGGAGAAAAATAATCTTCTCTCAAAACTGAAATTTGGCTTATTAGGTTCCACTGGTTGTGCAAAATCTTTATATATACCTGAATTATTTTCATCACCTCTTCTCAGCCTTAATAATAATTTATAATGAAAATTAATCTGTTGTGAAGAGATTTCTTTCTTCCCTGAAGTCATCCTTAAAATTATTTAAAAGTAAAAAAAAAGAAAAAAACCCAAAGAATTTCTCCTGAAAGTGCTCAGAATTAAATCTCTGTAATAATAAGAATGTTGTTCTTAAGGCAGCCCCTTCACTGAAAGTAGACCTGTATTAGGGCACCCATGATATTAAATGAGGCCTGAAATGCAGAACTGTTCTGGAAGACAGTGCTGTTCCAAGAGAGTAATAAGAATTCTGCCCAGCAGGCAGCATGTGCTTTGGCATGACTTTCGCCACAGCAGAAATTTATCTTGGACAAATAGTCATATCAGAAGAAAAGTGATTTTCTGTCTAATGTTACAAATGGACTGGAAGATAAGGTTTTCTCCTATAAAGGAACTCAGAGAATCAGAAAAATGTCCTTGTTGTAATAACACCTCCGAAATCTAATGGTATAGGTAGAACACTTCTCCTAGCATCACACAAGGGACAGATTTCTGATTTTTGCACAAAATAAACTGTTACATTTTTGGTTTGTAATTTATATAGTGGATTCACAGAATCACAGAATCACAGAATGTTATGAGTTGGAAGGGACCCACAAGGATCATCTAGTCCAACTCACCATCTAACACCCGTAAGGAGACCGAGAGCACATCGCAGAGCATAATTCATGAACAACAAAAAAACCCAGTTCAACAGATAAAAACATAACTATGGATGGGACAGGACAAAAAAAAGTAAGTGTTCAGAACACATATTTGGAAACTATCTGTCTTTTCCCATGCATGCCAGCACATACTTTTGGAATTTCTTTGATTTTCCTGCATAGGCTCATAGCCTTGCATGTTGCTACTCTCATAAAGTTCTTTTTCTTTCCCTAAATCTGGAACAACAGCTGACCAGTAGCCTCCTTTATTAATTTTTTCCTTTATCTCAGCCCAGTATTTTGATATATCCATCCTGTTTTACCTCTGTAATTTTCAACAGAAGCTTGGTTTACACGTAAATACCTATGCCTCCCTTACTCTGCATCTTCTTCTGTTAAATATGAGCTCATAAAATGAACTGACATTTAAAGAATGAACGTGCTGTAGTTCAGTGTAGTGCTGGCCTCTGCAATAAATATTATCTGTCTAAAAGCAAGCAAAAAAAAAAAGGCAAGAAGTGAGACTGAATTAATCTGCATATTTTCTGACTTCTCTGAGACTGCAGTAGTGCATTGAACTAGATTTTAGAGGAACATCATTTTCATTTGATTATTCCAGGTGTGTTCTACCAGCACAACCATATTTTAATTTGATGCCAGCTGGTTGGTTGTACTGTGCTTTTCTCCTATAGTATGAGGCACTGAATAGTTTGAAAATCAATGCCTTTCACATGGCTGCAACAACTCAGTATATTCTCACCTCTGATGTTGCCTGCTACCCAAAAATCACTCCCAGTCACCATCAAGAAGAGAGCTGAAACCCCTTTCAGAAATGCCTGCCTGCCTGAAACTTCCTACTTACAAAATCTCTCTTACCTATGGGCAAAAATGACAACAATCAGTATGATGCCAAGGGCCAATCTCTTATCATAGTAAAAGCCAATGATTATAAACATTTGGTAGAAAGAAAAGTTTGATACGTATATGTGGGACAGCAAATCATCAGACTTCATTTTTATTTTGACTGCACAAGACTGAGAAGGCAGAAGTTTCCAAACAATCTCAAATGAGGAAGCTGAAGTCCTGAAAGACACTGAAGACTTCTCAACTCTTGTACAAATGTAGCCAGAGGAAGGATCCTCTTCCTTCTGTCTCACTATCGCCATCTTCTTTACCTCCTATTTCAACAGTTCTTGTCAGATTGCTGGTAGAAATATAATCCTCTAATCTAGCTACATCTTGCATTTTAAAGGGGGGAGGTTCTGCTCCTTCCTCCTCTGCTGGCTGGCAAAACTCCTTTCTTCTTTAAAGTCTGTTGCATTGAATATCATATATTGGTGCTCCTAGACCCATATTTTAAATTACAAGGAGTGAAAATTCCTGTAGAATCCATTACACTATCCGATCTGAAACAGGCTGACAAACAGCTGATCTTATGTGTGTTACTGAATTTCTCATGAGGGTAGTTTACAATTCCTCTGAGAAAACTGAGGTGAAATACTCCCTGCCTGCGTTTCCTCTCAGGAAGCATATCATGCAATGTCCCAAGAATATTAGCACCAGTGATGTTTGCCTTCTACCATTTGCAGCCAGCTGGAATAAACATGAATATTTATGCTCACACATCTCCCCTGCATAGTCAGCAGGGCATGGGTTTGACTGACAGAATGACCATGCAGTGAAGTCTTCTGGATATTCAATCTAGGTCCATGGGATGATTTGTAATATAAGAGGTGATAAGTATGCAGCCTATATGAATTGATTTCTCTTCTGCTATCTTCACTTAAATCCGTGTAAGAAAATAAAAGAACCAAAGGGTTTCTTTTGCATTATGTTATGCTGTTGTTTTTACCTCATCTTGCAGCATGCCAGTGTATGTTTAGTATTACCAGTCTTACACAACACAATATTCAGATTTTCTTGCAAGCAACTCTTGATTTATTTTTATTATTCTGTATTATCTGCCTCCCCATTTATACCAAAATATACCATAGATCAGACTTAACTTTAATGTCTTTAATACACATATTTGTAACAATCTCAGAAGCTTTTGTAGTCACCTGGATGATCTATTCTGTTTCTGGCAGTTAATACTATATCATTTGTATAGAATACAACAAACTTTAAAAGTAAAAGTAGGGAACCTGACACATTGTTTTGGATAACGTCAAGGCTCTTAACTGTACTGTGCCACTGTTTTCCACACCCAAACCATTGCTGGTATTAAATGGATAATATATAATGCAACACTAATTCCATTTCATATGTCTGAAGTGAAATCATTAATTATAATTGCTTTTACATTCTGTTTTAGAAAGCAATTTAAGGAGATGCAGTCAACTCTACAATTTTTCTATCTTTCCCTTCACTTCCTTACATTTAGGATATAAAACCCTGTTATGGGGAGAGCCCTATTGTTCTATTGTAAAACTTTTCTCCTTTTTACTGGAACAGACAATAGCGTTCCTTTCTTATCTCCCCTTCCCTCCCGTGCAAGGCATATGGCCAGGGGAGGGGCTTTCTCCATTTTTTACGGGGCAAACAATGAAGGATTCTTTTTCTTATCTTCGTTTTCCAGCAATGCATGTGATTAGGGGAAGAGCCCGAGAGTCGGGCTAGGCTGAGTGTCAGCCAATTGCATTTGAAGACATGCCCACAAGGTATGCGATATGGGAAGGGCCCTCGGACATTTCAGAAAAGGATCACTGGCTGTTACTCCACCAGTTTGCCTACCCTGAGCCTCATTCCCCTGCCCCTGGAATCCTGGGGGTGCCCTGGTCTCCCTCGAACTTGGCCCCCCTCGAGTTTTTTTTTCCCAGCTGTCTACATCATCATTGTTCCATTGTTGTTGATACTGTTATTGTTGTTGTTCAAACATATATATATATATTTGTTATATTAACTTCTTTTCTTTCTCCCAGTAAAGTTCTTATTTCCCTCTATATATTCAAATATTTCTAAATTCAATTCATACTCTGTCTTAATTGACACCAGGACAACTCCAAACCTACCCTTACACATGACTAAATGGAAGATCCTGTTCACTACCCCAATTTAGGCACTATTTTCAATTTTTGTGACTCTCTGCAAATGATCAGAAGTTACCAGAAATAGGTGTGAACTCAAAGAAATTTTGAGACATACCTGTCCATCTCTATCAGTGTTGACTTATGATTTCAAATCAGTAACATGTAATATATATCATCATCATAGATATATTTTCTCTTCATTTCTGCTTACCTAATGTGGTGCTGTTTGCTTTCCCAAGGTAGCCTTGTTTTGTTAACCCAACATTTGCTAGTTAGTGAAGGACCATTTCCTTCTGCAACTGTTGAAAACAATAAACAGTGAAATTCTGTTATTGCCTAGTGGAGTAATACAGTTCTGCTAGATACAGAACAGTTTATACTCTGCTTTGCGTACCAATAAAATAGAAAATTTTGTTAGTAGTATTTTTATGGATTAAAGATGAAAAATCATAATCTGACATGATCTATTTTTTTTTGTCTTTTAACACAGTGGCTTTTTCTGAATCTTCCATTCATGTAAATGAACACTTGCAATGATATATTTATGGATCTCAAAAATTAAGCTGAATTCTAACTGCTAATGATGTAATTCGGCATTAAGAACTCTGTACATGTTAAATCATTACTTTTTCAGAATCAAGTCGGTCATCTTGCCCCCTTTCAGAGAGACAATGTTGTCCCTCTGAAAAAGCCATTTTCAGTTGCTTATATAAAACTTTGCTAAAATGTAACTCCTTGAGCTGATGATCTCTGTGGTGGATATCTGCTTCAAGACATTGCTTTTGAGGAAAACACAGTCAGAATAACCATTTAAAAAACGATGCTGTGGAAATTACATCTTAATAATGTTAAATCTCAAACCTGACATTTTGACAAAGTGTACTTTCAATGTTTCACTATCTAACCATTTAAAAGCAGGGTTGTGAATTCTTGCCTGAGAGCAGCTATTAAATAGTCCAGTCTGATTTTCCTCTGAAAAATCGATCTGCTTTCTTGACTGAATTGTCAGCTGTTAAAAAGACAAGAGTTTGCACATATTCAGATCGCAATAGTACAGTTCTTTGTGTGCACTAAGTATCGTTACACCCTGTGTCAGTTTGCAATGCATGTACTGTCCTCACTGAAAGCTGAACCAGGAATAGAAGTGACTGTTAGTGTCATTCTTACAGATTGAGTATGCTTGCTGCAGGGAAACTACAACTGAAACTGGGAGCAGGTGGAGAAACTGACAGAAGGAAGGAGGACAGATGTTGAGATACAAACATGGATAACTGGGCTAAAGTGAAGTTTCATTAAACATAAAAAGTATGCTAAACACCACTAAGAATGAAGATTTTTACTGCTACTGCATTTTCACACAAATACAGCAAAATACTGTCGGCCCTCTTGCACTTCGCACCCCCCATATTGTGGCTTCAGATCTTAACGGCATGATTTTTTAGTGATGTAGGAGACCTGTTTTGCAACGGCACATATGAGACCTTCTGCTGTGGTGGTGGCAGCAGCTGCGGCGGCGCAGCTGCCATTCAATGTGGAAGTAGGGCTACGCAGATCCCAACTAAGACTGTGGATCCACGCTATAGGACTGTATATACAGTTGAGTCTCCTATATCATGGCCCTGCCATCTTAATCGGGTTCCGTGAAGCCCTACTTCTGCGTTGAATGGCAGCTCATTAATATGCAAATTTGCCCCGCACCCTCACACAGCCCCGTCGCTGTTTCGGCACTGTGTTGCTGTGTATCAGTGTTTGTGTAAGCCCTTTCCGGCGCCCGCAGCCACCCCATGCTGGGAAAAAACCCTTTTCTGCTTGGCCAGGGACACAGTTTCATAACTGCACAATGGCGGCCCCAGAATGGCGGCCGCCGTCACCGCAGTGGCAGTAGGTCGCGCATGCGCAGTTGCAAAAAGGGTCCTCCTTCATTGCTAAAAAATCATGCCACTAAGATCTGAAGCCACAATATGGGGGGCGCGAAGTGCAAGAGGGCCAACTGTAGTGCAAAATCTGTTTTAAAGTATAAGTTTAATGGTGTAGGATATAGAAAGATTAAGAGTATCTTTCTCAGATACTATTAATTACCACATAGATATTGTGCAATGTGTAGATCTGTTTAAGAACTTAATTTGATTTAATGTAGAAAATGGTCCTTGCAGGAGAGGTTTTTCTTCAGCAGAGTAAAAGGACCAGCTTCCTCTACCACATATATTGTGAGGGCTTCATGACATTCAAATGCAAAGATTTGGACTTAGGAAAGTGAAAGAGGCTGATAAAAACTGAAAATTTTCTGAATTAATGGCATAAAGGTGACACAAAGCAGAAACTATCATGTTTGTGCCAAATAAACAGGAGAATTTCACAGCCTTGTAGGTATTTAGAGTTTGTCCACACTATCAAGAATTTCCAGGAGAAAAAAGAAATTAATTTTAAAATCTGGTAAGTCCTACTGATTTCTCACTGAAAAGGTGTTCTTTCCTCACCACTTTCAATAGATAATTGATATTGTTCTGCATCTCAGAGTTGGTTTTCCCAAAGTTAAGCTATTCATGTTCATTCAAATTATGAATGTTCTCATTTCTAGCAACATTTACTCAAAGCTCTTCCTTCAGATTTTACTATTTTACTTGGGGTTGCATTTGGTTTGCTGCTAGCAGGATTGATCCCCACTTGAATCAATGCCTTTGGTCCGGGTATTATCTAGACACAGAAACAATTCGGTGTTCAAATCTCCTAGAATTAAAATTAAATGATCACATAAAAAGTTGAATAATATTTCATAGCCATTGCCAAGGTTACTTATGCCATAGTCCATATCATGTTACTATACAATGGCCTTAATCAATAAAATCCAATCTAGGGCCAAAAGTTATATGAAGTCCCAATTCATGCCAGTTTATTTTGCTTTAAAATATTTTATGGCTTCTAAATATTTCGTGTCAATGATATTTGGGGGGTTTTATCTCCATAAGCATGAACGTAGAGTATGGACTGGATAGAAGCATCTTATGTTGGGTTAGGAACTGGTTGGATGGATGAGCTCAGAAAGTGTTGGTTCCACGCATGTGGGTTTGATCCCTGGGTGGGCGTTCACTTGGGAGTTGGAATAGATGATCCTGAGGATCCCTTCCAACTCAGAATAACCCATGAACCTGTGAACTAGAGACTGATCTGTGCTGAAAAAGACAACCCAAGTTGTGACAGCACCTCTAATGTGTACGCATCTGGATTCATCAAGTTCCTAGGTCTGTTCTATTTTATAACAGTCCCATTTTACAAGAACCATAGTAATGAAAATAACTTCTATGGATTGATGAATTCTATGCGGGTCTTACAGAAATGTACCATACTTGGAATGTAACTTAAGTTTTCTATTGCAAAACATTTGGGGTGAGAGTCACATGTAAACTGTAAAACTAATGGACTTTTTAGCCTGAAAAATAAGTTACATCAGTTAAAATCCACCAAGGAAAAGAAAAACCAACCAACCAACCAAAAAACTCCACACAGAGAAACACAAAACCAAAACCCAAATACACACCTATAGGTTGAGATAATGGATCAATGATAGCAAGAATAATTTCTGATATCTTCCTTTTTAACAATGTAGATGCAATTGAAAGATAACAAAATCAAACACTTCACTGAGCTTCTAAATTGTTTAAAAATTGTTGGATATTTGAATGCCAGAAAATCTGATGCCATGAAGGAAACCCCTGCTGTCCTGTTTCCTACTGAGAAAGGAGGCCAAATATAACAGTTCATATGGGAAAGTTTTCATTTGTTTTCCTTCCATTAGATTTCAGAAATTTCCAGCTTGTACTTTGCCAAGTACATGAAGGAAATCCAAATCGAGGAAGATTGTTGGTTTGCCCATCACGGATAGAAACTGAGTATATGTAAAGGTCAGCCTTTGTTGAAGTATAGTGAGAGTGAGAGTCTTACAGCTTTATGTAGAATTTGGAAACACCACAGTCTGCTTCAGAAGAAAATAAAAGATGTAAAACAAGAAGCAAGGCTTACATATGCAAATACAACTGCCGAAGCAGGCATAAAGCCTGAAAAAATTACTGTGCTAAATTAATTCCCACTTTATCCCAGTGATGTTTACCCAAGAACCAATAATGATACTTTAAATATCAGTCTTGATAAATATTTTTGTACACATAAATGCACATGATGGAAATCTACAATAACAAGGAATGAAATAAATGGAAACTCAGCATTCTCAAGTCTATAAAACTTTTGGCAAATAGTCACAGAATCATCTCATACCAAAATGTCCTCTTCAACTGAAGAGGACAGAGCAGTTCCAGCAGTGATTCACAGGAAATCAAGTTCTTGATAGACTCCATGGTCTTCAGAGCTGAATTGAACAATTGTTTGAGTATTCAAACAATTCTTCTGTCATCATTTTGGATTATTAAAGGTGATTTCTCCTGCCATCATTTTGAATCATGGATTCCCATGGATTTGGATTACCACAGCCCTGCTGTGGACTACATAGTATAGCACCAGCACAAGAATTCTGTTTCAGAGTTTTAAGATTCAGCCAAAACCTTATCTACTCCTGAAAGTATAAGTTATTGAGAGTTTGACAGAAAAAATAAAATGTCATAGACAGTGATGAATTTTCCTGCTGCCAATATTAAAAACAATTTTATATGTTTCCATAAAGTTCCCAAATTTCTGTAAATTTAAAATGTCAATATAATATAAAGCAAACCAGTTTTAAACATTTGACATAATAAAAAAACCATGTCAGGACAATTTTTCACCTAATGGTTAGTCTCTACAGTTTTTCTCTCTGGGGAAAAATTTCTAGATTAAAACTTTGGTTGGATGGATGAGCTCAGAGAGTGTTGACAAACAGTGCCACACCCAGCTGGAAGCCGGTCAATAGTGGAGTCCAGTGGAGATCAGTACTTGGCCTGGCACTATTTTATATCTTTATTGATGATATAGACGAGTGAATGGAGTCCACTATTAGCAAGTTTCCAGATGATACCAAGCTGGGGGGAAATGTTGAACTGCCGGAGGGTAGGAGGGCCCTTCAGAGGGACCTTGACAGACTAGAGAAACAGGAAGATTCTAATAATATGGGATTTAACTAGTCCAAATGCCGGGTCCTCCACTTAAGACATAACAATCCCATACATCATTATCGCGTGGGGGACAAGTGGCTGGAAAGTGGTGAAATGGAGAGGGATTTAAGAGTAATGGTTGACAGGAAACTTAACATGAGCCAACAGTGTGCCCAGGTGGCTAAGAGGGCCAATGGCATCATGGCCTGTATTAAGAACAACGTGGTCAGTAAGACTAGGGAGATTGTTCTTCCCCTATACTTGGTGCTGGTCAGACAACGTCTTGAGTACTGTGTCCAGTTCTGGTCTCCCCAGTTTAAAAATGTCGTTGAACTACTTGAGAGGGTGGAGAGAAGGGCAACAAGAATGGTGAAAGGACTGGAGAGCAAGCCATATGAGGAGTGACTGTGGGAGCTGGGGTTGTTCAGCCTGGAGAAGAGAAGGCTCAGAAGTGACCTCATTGTTGTTTACAACTACCTGAAGGGAGGTTGTAGCCGGGTGAATGTAAATGTCTTCTCTCAGGCTGACAGCANTACCCGACAGTTCAAGGCTCCCTGTGCGCCCCGTTTCCCCAAGAGTTCAAGGCGAAATCGGCTGCTGGCTTCCCCGTGTATTCCATTTGAACAGGGAAGAAGTAAAATGAGAACTTTCTCTTCACTCAGTCTTTCCGTTCCTAGTTTTTCTGTAAAGCACTTGAGATCTAATGCTACCTAACATGTTAAATATTACTGTTTTATTAATACTCACATCATAACCCTGAGGTGTGGCAACATATTTAAACCAGTTTCCTAAACCCAAAGCATAGAATAATCATAATTAAGAAACAAGTTTATTAACTATTGTTGCTATTAGTCTGAAGATATATTATGTACAGTATTGCACCATTAAAATATCTTCTGTCAACTTGAAATACATCATCAAAGTAGGTCAGGCATGCTCAGTTCTGAGATGGGCATATGTCAAAATGTAAATTGACCTTAGTTTATACAGTTAAGGAACATGCGGGCTGGGCAAAAAGAAAAGAAGAAGACTGATACTTTTTTCCACCAAATAGAAAAATATGTGGAAATAAACTATTTTATTTTCATAAAAACAGGGAGAAAATGTTGACATCTATCAAAAGTATTTGAATTTTAAAAATAACTCAATCTTCTTAAGTGCTCAGATTCCACTTAAGCAGCTTTAAAATCCTTCCCTCATGCACAGAAAAGCTGACAGATTGACAAGACAGTGACAAAGCTTTTATTTCCCAAACAAGAACAACACAGGCAAGGGATGAGGCCAAGATTTTCACTGTTTCTTTTCTGTGCCTCAACCCTCACCTGAAGCGAGCCGCTCAGCATTTGGAAGGACATTTTATCTTGCAAACCAATGTAATTTCCAATCTTTTTATTAGTAATAAAGCTGGCAAATATACAGAATTGTTTAAAGTTACTGAAAGTAATGCTTTTTAGCAATCCTGAGCAGAAGATCATTGTATGTAGAAAAGTTAGTAATCCACAAAACAATAAATATGGTACCTGTGCTCTACAGTGTTGTACAACGCCACACATACAAATTATCCTTCAGGTCAGTGTGTGGTGCACAAATCTTTTGTCTGCAGGCTAACATCAGCCTGCTCATTAGGGAGGAGGATTCTTCATGCAACGCCCCTTTGGTTCCAGCAATTACATCTCCTACATCACTAGTGCAGTGAAAAATTCTCATGAAAATATCCTCTCTGCCTGAGTGTAGAAAAGATGAAAAGTGCTTTGTAAGAAAATGGACTAAAACTTTGAATGACCAAAATGGGATAACATTTTACAGGTGGAGCCTGCATATGTGCTGTAGGTTGGTTGGAGGCAGATTTGGTACTGCAGAACTTAGGGTTCCCAGCATCTTAAGAGACATAAGATAACAACAAAGACAAAAAAGCTGGTGGAAGGACTAGAGAACAGGACTTATGAGAAGCAGTTGAAACAATAGCTACTTGAAAGGAGGTTGTAGTGAGGTAGGAGTTGGTTGGACTTTTCTCACAAGTAGCAACTGATGGGATAAGAGGTAATGCCCTCAAGCTGTACCAAGGAACGTTTAAATTGGCTGTTAAGAAAATTCTTCACTGAAATGGTGCTCAAGCATTGGGACAGGCTGTCTAGGGAAGTGATGGAATCATCATCCATGGAAGTGTGCAAGAAAGTCTAGATATGGTGATTAGGGACATAGATTAATGATGAAGATGTTAGTGTTAGGTTAATGGTAGGACTTAATAATCTCTGGGGTCTTTTCCAAGTTAAGTGATTCAGAAATTCTATTATTAAATATACTATTCTCTCTTTCATAATTATGTTACTCTAACAAACAGTATTTTAAATTATACTTTAATGTTACAGACTTTATATAATCTGCTTTCCTTTCTTATTATTTCATCAAAACTGACAATCACTTCCTGACATAAAACATTGTTCTTTTGAGGTTTGAGATTTGAAGATACTTCTCAGCATTTATTTACAATTTCAGGTAAGAATACTCTCTTTCTCACTCAACACATATTGCTGTAGAACAAGTATGAAAATACTGTGTGGGGGAAAAGATGAAGCTCAAATTAAGGCATCCATCAAACACTTTTGCTTTGACTTTTCTGCAGGTTCACAACATCTAAGCTCTTGTCTTAAATACGTAATTTTTATAAGGAAAGTGTGTGTCTTTCTTGGTGGTGCAAGAAATATAGAAAACAGCTTCATGATGGAATGAGGGTGGAAGAAATAGATAAGAAATTTGTAACACAGCAATTTGCTCCAGGTGAAGTTCTTCCTCAAGGTTTTCAAGTGGAATCTGAATACAAATAGACAAAGAGGATGCATTACCATCTGAGGCTAAGTCAAGACTATTGAAATTTATTTAAGGTACTAGTTTAAAACATGTGCACTCCTCACTACAAAAAGTCCAAAGAAACTTCTGGGTTTTCTTTCTAGAATATTGTACAGAGACAGAGAAATTTTATAGTATAACACCTAAAAGAGCAGTGGGCTATGTACCAACACTTAGAATAGAATCCAAACAAGAGAAATAAGAGTTCTCTGCTGAGAAAAATGAAAATGAACAGGCAAATATATTTGCCAGGGTCTTCTAGGACTATGCTAATATTACTCATCTGAAGAGTAATATTTCTCTTTCTGTAATATGACTCTGTAATAAGAGTAATATGACTTTCTGCCCCAAAGTAGAATTATTCACACACAAAATACTAGGAAAGGGGAATCTCAGAGCTATAACTGAGGATGAGACCAGGTCAACAAAAACATTCTGTCCTTAGGCACAGACTTAATGGCCAAGTCTCTCTCTATATTATTTTCTTCAGTACTTTGGTTTGTTCGGTTAAATTTTCAGGTACATGCATTCACAGATTCACCGATTCACAGAATATTATGAGTTGGAAGGGACCCACAAGGATCATCTAGTCCAACTCACCATCTAAACAAAAACCCCACAAAACCCCAAATACCCACATCTGAAATACTTTGCCCTTTCCAAGATTTCTGTCATATTTGACATATTTATTTTTAGCCAATCACTACTCTGTTCTGTAACACAGAATTCTGACAGGTATAATCTCCGTATAAAATAAAGATAAATATAACTTAGGCATTTTTTAACAAATAGGTAAAGTAAAAATATGATGAAAAACCAGATACAAGTATAAATTAATTTTGAAGATTAGCATTTTTGAGGAGCTTCAAGAAAAGGAGAGATAACACCATTGTAGGGACTCAGCTGCACAGTTAGTCCTAGATCCTGAAGAGTCGAAAGCTCACAGCTTGTACTTAACAATGCAGGAAAAATAGGCCAAATGTAGAAGACAGTCCAACTAAAAATACAACTGATATGACTAGGTCAGTTTTGCTGATTCCATGACCAAGACAGATAAGAAAAAACATGAGAAAGAATCCAAAATGCTACCTGAAATGTTTCTCGAAGCCAGAGCAAATAGAAACAGGTTCTGCACCACAGGAAAGGTAAAAGATGGAGTATTGGGGAAAAGCTGTAAGAATGACAATGTATATTATCACTTTTACAATGTTCAAAAACACCACTCAAGTGTGAAAAATCTTGAAAGAAAATGACATAGTGGGAGAAATTCTTTGTGGGGAATGATGAGCAGTGTTACCTTGAAAGTAGTGTCAGGATGAAGGAAATTAAATGTACTATTATACTGAATTGAATTTTCCAGCAAGAATACAACGGCATAGGCTGCCAGGATTGTGCTAGCTAAACTGAAAAAGATGGAAGACTGAACTAAACTAAAAGAATGTGCATTGAATATTGTCTTCAATATGAAATGAGCATATGGGCATATGAGACATGACAACAGACATGTTAAGATTTTACCTGAGAAAAATGCCTGTCTGTACAATTGTTACATAAGAAGTGAATATTTTTAGCTACTTATGAGAGGAAAAATTCCAAAAGAGCTATTTCATCCTAGGTATTTTCCTATACCACTTATATCCACAGTAGTTAGACAGGTGTCTTTAAAAACATATAAGCACAAGAATACATGATTCAACACCCCCTTTCCAATATGCTTTTTCTCAGACTGTCATTTGATTTTTGTCCAACAATGAGGCTGTTTTAGTAGAAAATACATGTATTTTTGTAGGAACATCTATTTAGATGATATTTTGACATGAAGTATGTGTAAAGGGGCAAAAGTGTATGACCAGAGGCTTCAAACAGTTTTAGAAAAAACCCAAGATGTCAGGATACAGCTATATTAAACAAAAATTTAAATTTATTCTATGTAAATAACAGTTGTAAGGAACAATTGCTACAGCAAGAGGCCTGATAAACAATAAATAAGATTAAAGCTATCATAAATATCACTTGCTCAAAAAACAGTAAGATTAACAAAGATTTCCCAAGTATTATGAATCATATAAGGAAAACTACATTTCATCTAAGGATATGAACCTACAGAAAGAGATATTACTATGCCATAATTACATAAAGTAAAAATTTTAAATTAACCTTTTGAAAAATATAGATAATTAAATGAAAACATTCTACTTTTGAAGGACTAAGAGTAATCTGCAAATCAACTTGTTCCCAGGTATTTCTAAAATCACTGACATACTTCCCCTACTTGGTATTCTGGCCTGCATCAGGAATAGTGTTGTCAGTAGGACTAGGGAAGTTATTCTCCCCCTGTACTCAGCACTGGTTAGACCACATCTTGAGTACTCTGTTCAGTTCTGGGCTCCTCAGTTTAAGANATGATGTATTGAGTCTGTCTGAGATGGAGTTCATTTATCCATAGCATGCCTCACAGTGCTGTGCTGTGTTATAGGTAGGATGGTGTGTTGGTAGCAGGATGGCAACAGGTTAGGTAACAGGTTTGGCTAGGTTAGGTAATAGGTGATAGGTTGGACTTGATGATCTCTATGGTCTTTTCCAACCTTACTGATTCTGTGATTCTGGTAGCTGGAAGGGCATTGATAACACACCAGTGTTTCGGCTACTGCTGAGGACAGCATCAGGAATGTAATGTTCCTGAGTGTACTGTTCCTTTCCTGACTGAGGACAAGATTTTGGGGGGGCGACACAAGCAGGCCAGCTGACCCAAAATGACTGAAGGGATATTCCATACCATATGTTGTATTGAATATAAATCAGATACAAAAGCTAAGGAAAATAGCAGGAAAATGGAGCATTCATTGTTTCCAATGGCTGCCTGCTAAGAAAACACTAAGTGTGCTGAAGCATTGTTTCTCAGGATGTGGCCAGATATTGTTGCTGATGGAAAGTAGAGAATAAGCCTTATTATTTTTTCATTTTGCTTTTGCATGTGCTTTATCCCAACCCACAAGTTGTTTTCCATCTTATTCTTTCCCCCCTAATTGTCTGCGAAGGGGAAAAATAGAGTGACTAGGTGGGTACTTAGCCTTCAGCTAAGGCCAACCCATTACAAGAACTTCACCTACACTAACAAACCTGAACATGACTATTCTCAAAAAGATAACAAGTAGGACATTCACTTTTATTCTGTGCATGTAAGAAATCTATATGATACATGGGAAGAAATGTTAGACACTCAAACACTAGTTCTTCTTATTCCCATGAATCACTGAGGCAGGTTTGTGAGAAAAATTTCTTGCAAATCAGCAAGGTCGCAATGGAGAAGTCACAATGCAGTGAGGTATTACTATACAGCTAAAACTCAGAATGCATCATTTGGGTCAAAGCATATCTTTTCCTACAATGCAGGTTTCAGAAACTACTCCCATTACCTCAGCTCTAAACTTACAATGTCTGTCTGCACTACGTCATCTTATCTACTCTCCCCTTCACACACACATAAAAACACACAAATTCCTTCACAGTTGTCCTCTGTTAAGTTCTTGATTTGGCAGTATAATCTGCACAGTTATCCAAACCAAAAAGATTTTTGTAGAACTGCAGGAGCTAAAAACAATTAAAAGCATTTTTGATTATTTTCCTTTCTCTAACTCAAATCTAATTAAATGCTAGAGGAAGTTAACAGATATGAACAATCAAAAGATTATTTATAGGCATTAGTGTGACTCTTCCAGAGCTACTATAAACATTTATGTCTGGATTTGTAATGATCATTCACTGCTAAGCTTTGGGGGAAAAAAAATCAATTTTTCTATTACACTTAAATACTCAGCACCCAGAAAGAATTATTTCCAGACTTCTCTAGAAAAAAAAGAAAAATGTAGAAGATACCTTGCTTAATATAGTAATACCTCACCCTTCGCAAGGAATGGGTCTTGTCAAGGTGTTGCAAAATGTCTAATTTGCAAACACCCGTGGGTCATTAATATGCATACAGGCCATGCCCATTGCTCCACCCCCAACCACTGCGGAGCGCTGGGGAGCATTTTCCGCTCCTCTCCATGGGCTTTCCCAGTACAGGGGAGCAAAGTGAAGCATTTCTGAGCCCTCTCTACCTGGAGAGACCCCAGGATGAACTTCTCTTTGCTCACGCTGCCACTTCTGCAGCGGGGCTGCTGCCACTGTGCATGCTTGCACTGCTTCCACGACGGGGAATGGGTGTCCTGGGGCTCTGGTCGGTGCTCGTGGAGTCTGGGAAACCTTAACTTTGCAACACTGCGACAGCCAGTGCCCCTTGTGGTAGGGGGTGGTGTTGGTGTCGGAGTTTCTTTCCCTTTAACATCCTCCGGTCCTGGGAGGGGCAACACTGGCCGTATGAAGCCAGCAGAACAGTGCTTCCCCCTGCTGCAGTGTGTGGAGGGCATGCGGGAACAGAAGCCTCCTTCTAGTGCAGCAGCTGCGGCTGCAGTGTGGGCACATCCCACCACTGCCCCATCCCAGCACACAGCACTGGTCCCACCACCACTGCAGCGAACCCAGACCTACTTTCTCTGGGGCTATCTTGTCACCAGGTGTGCCAGGCACACAGCCCCTGAGCACAGACTGCATCACCCTCCCCACCTGTAGCCATAGAAACAGTAATGTGTCCATCAGGGGTCAGTCCCCAGCTGGGCTTAGAGCAACAGGAGATGGCATGACCTGTGGTGATCCTGCCCTGGGGTCTCAGCAGCCGCCCAGGGCATCCCGCAGCATGAACCTTCCACTGTAGGCACCATGCATAGAGACACACAGGATCGGAGCAGGGACTGGGACACGGCGCTGCGGGACCATCAACACCACAGGAGTGAGAGACACCATGCCCCCTCCCCACGGGGACAGGCCTGTCCTACCCTACAGGGAGCGCTGGCACTGCCCCTCAACAAAGCAGAAGCACTGTGTATGCGTCGGCCAAGAAGTTTCGTGAATCACTGAGGCAGGTCTGCAAGAAAAATTTCTCGCAAATCAGCAAGGTTGCAATAGAGAAGTCGCAATGCAGCGAGGTATTACCGTATTGAAGACTTTTAAATTTGCCCAGTATAATGGGAGGTAAGAGGCACCATGCACTTAAAAATAAAAAGGAAAAAAGGCAGCAAGGAGTGGAAGAGAGAGAATGAGACAAAGACTTTCCATTTTAACATTCTAGAAGTGCGTGCTCTTTGGCATGCAAATAACTTCTCTGAGGAGATTAGGTGAGTGATTGGGTTTTTCCTGAGAATGAGTTCTTTGTAGCACAGACAAAACACTTCACCTTTAACAAAATGACCCAGAATACCAATGAATGTAGTTATTGGCATAAATCTCAGGTAAGCACTCTGCTAGAAACCACTGGTTACGTATGCTGTAGGAAAATAAGTATTCTGAGCAGTTTCTGCCAATGTATTTCTTACACAACTTAACGTGCAAATATTGCTGGCCCATTACTGCTAAGAAATGAAGAATTTTAAGGCCTATTTAACACTCTGCAAATAGATCAGCTGAATGTTATTCAGCACAGGTGTTCTTGTAATTAGGTAACATTGGAAAAATGTAATGTTCAATGGTCCTCGTACTTTGCCCTTTTTCGTGTGTAGGAATGAATATTACCATTACTAATTAACTGAAAACTCAGTTCCAATAGAAATAAACAATGAATGTAAACCACTTATTTTTATAGTATTTAAAACTAATCATTTTTATAATCAATTGTATATTATTTAATTTGTACTTAAATTTATACGGTTTACTGGAAACAAGAGGGCTAAGACACTGTGAGGAGCTGGCTGGGGGGTTTCTCCAATTCATTTTTTTTCTCGAATAGTTCATAATGTGTGTGATGTCATTCTGGTAATGAGATCACTGGCAGTTTTATTTATTCAAGAGAGTAGCTACATTTTGGAAATTATTACAGAACTGTGAGGTTAAAGTGTTTAGCCCTGCAAAGGTACAGCTATCTTGAAAAAATATACATTTAGAAGATAATGTGAAAATTAATTCCACATGAAAGACTATAAAAGGTTTTTATTTGTTTTGCAATTTGGTAGGAGAGATTGAGGGGAAGAATTTCAGATGTTAGAGTGGTGCGTGAATACGTATTACATAACTTTGACAGCTGTTACAGGATGATATTGCCTATATTTGATATATATGTTAGTAAGTAAAAGCATTTTCTCAGCATGTACCTGATATTCTGCAATCCTAATTACATTTAAAGATATTAGAAGTGGTCAAATAATACAAGATAAAGTGAACATAAACAGAGAGAAGCCTATGTAGTTTTGTAGGTTTCTGTACTGAAAGATGAAATACAGAGTCTGGAGATCTTACCTGAGCCCCAGTCCAAAGATATTGGGCTGTCTCTTCAACACCTATTACTTTAAAGTCACTGAGCATTAGCATAAATGTGAAGCTATGAGAATGCATCCTTGGAGGGTAGATATAGGTAAGATATAACCATGTATGTAAGTTCATGTGGAATATAAAATATTCATGTATACTGTAGAACACCTAGTCACGTATATTCTATTAGGAAGACAAATAGTCATTTTTTCAGAGAGCTAATACACAAGAAAATCTGCAAGTAATACTTTGAGATATGCTGCTAGATATGCTGCTTGATACTTCCCCTCCAAGTTTTATACTGAATGAAATAAGATGAATTGTCTACCCAGCTATTCAAGACCATATGATGTCTCTCCTGCCTCTGACTCCAGTACAGTGTTAGAAGGGAATCTTTGAGGATATGTCTTTACTGATGTAGACATGACAGAACAAAAATAATAAGAATAAAACTTTGATGATGGAAATTTATAAAATTTTACCACACATTTGTCATTTAAACATTTAACTTTCCTAAGTGGTTATTTTGTTTGGAGTTTTTGCTTTGAGAGAGTTTGTTAGTTTGGTTCTGTTTATTTGTTTGTGGGGTCTTCTTGGTTGGTTGGTTGTGGCTTTGTTTGGGGTATGGCAGGATATCTCACACCAGTGTGAGAACACTTCAAAACTTTATTTAGGGAAAGTGAAACTTATTCACACATGTAATTGATTTGGGTTATAAGTTTACCCACAGTTATAATATGTATTAATAATAAACAATCCCACAGAAGCCAGTGAAGTTTCTTCTGTGTGAAGACAGGATGTGAAAGATGATACAGACATATAATTTTCAAATAAATGAATATCCACACATGGAAAACTCATTAAATTATTAGTCTGAAAATCATATGTAGATGAAGTACATATCAAGGGGAGAAAAATCATAAAGGATAATATTCCTTTTGGTTAAACACCAAGAGATAAATCATCTTCCCACCCTAAGTGGGATCAAGGTTTTCTTGGCCAAGCTGGGGATGAAGAGCAGCTTCAGCAGGCTGGGGAAGTGAAGAATGTCAAGACATTTCTGCTTAGCACCATAAACTGTATTTTTCACTGCCTTGAGAGGCGTCCAAGCTGTGTCTGTGAAGAAGAGGGGAGAAAAAGCCCTGAACCTAATGCTAATTTATATTAATACCTAACCTAATTTTATATGTTCCAGGGACAAAATATGATTTATTTTTTTTTTTTGCCAGCAGTGTACCCAGGCAGCCAAAAGGGCCAACAGCATCCTGGCCTGCATCAAGAATGGAGTGGCTAGTAGGTCAAGAGAGGTTATCCTTCCACTGTA
>WEKX01011358.1:0-32500 GCA_013390025.1 Pitta sordida
TCCGATCTTACTAATTCTGTGATTCTGCGATGTATGCTGTTGAAAAAATACTTTTTAGGTCACAAGACCAAGTGTGCCTGACTTCAGAAATGTTACATTTAAGAGTTACCCACACACCCTTTACTCAGTGCAGGTAAGGGGAGCTTTCCCCGTAAGCTGTTATTTTTATTAGCAGCATCCCCAGCCTGCCACCCAGAGAGTCCTGGCTTTCTCCCCTCACCAGCATTGACTCGCATCTCCTGGTGTCTGATCAGCAGTGACTCAAGGCTTTCCCTCTATCAGTACTTGACTGTTCTCCTGGTTTGAATGAGAGGAACAAGTTGAGGTGACAAATTACAGTTTGATTGATATAAGAAGTTCCCAAATGATTTGTTGCTCTGGTTTATTAGTGGAAAACTTGTCTTTTCTGTGGATCAAAGGAGCTGGATTCAGTGATGTTGCAGTAGATAGCTCTTTTCTTTCTTCAGAGTAGATGTATGTGAAGTGGTTTGTGATGCAGATGCCACTTCAGACCATGAGATTTTACCTACTGCCTTTCATGCTTTCCTTCAGATGGCTTTCAACTTGAGTTCTGTATGGTAAGGTAAAAGATGATGATGTGCCACCCAAAACAAACTGTGATTTATTCTCTATTTAGTTGATATTGATGTGAAATTATCAAATGCATTGTTTCTGGAAGCTGAAACCTGGCATGATTTTAGTCCAGCTAAATTCAGATATACTGTTCTACAGAAACACGACAAATTATTGTAGTGGTAGTTACAGACATACAGAATAAAGGAGAATTTATGGATGTGGGGCGTTTTCAATGGCAAACAAGGGACATTTTGGAAGAAAGAGGAGGAGGGAAGACCTTAAAAAATAAAGAAGTGATCTAACATTCCATATGCAGAGAAAACAATTTCCATGCCTCTTATCAAAAATGTGTTAAATCAGCTAACATTGATATAACTTCAAGCAATTAGGAGCACGCTAATAATGATATGAGTCTTCAGCTGTAAATAATTATGCTGCCTCAAGGCTATGCTTTAATTTTTGGCTTGCTGTATCTATAAACAATAATCAAACTGCAAAGGAAGTTGTGTTGTTTTTGTTCACAATTTGTGAAATGATTTCTGTACCCTACAGTGATGCTGATGGCTATTTTGACCTTCAGGAACTCCGGCCTGTGAGGCTAAGAGCTAATGTGTACTTCCATCGATCTGAGTTACAGGCACACAGCAGGTTTCTGTGCCTGTTCTTCACAAGTACAAAAGCTGCTGTCGTCAATCAGTGTGTGTTGTGAAAAGGGGGCTTGCTGCTGAGACTCAATAAATAGGGACATTAGGAGGAAATGTTATAATTGCTGCTACCCACATCTTGTTAATGAGTAATGTACAGTTAGACTCCATGCAATTGCAGCTAAACTGTTTATACAATTTATTCTTATGTTGCAACTAACATTTAACATAATGAAGTATCATAATTGCAGCCATTAAAGTCAAGATTAAGATTTGTTTAATTAGAATTAAGAAAATGTAGAATAGACTTTGAAAATGTAGGGTTTACTGGGTAGAATGTGCAGCATGTAGAGAAATTCAGAGAAAGGGTATTAAAGGGCTTTGTTTGTAGAAAAACATGCTAGTGGGTCTTGATTCCTCTGTCACCCTGCTTTTGAAGAAGCTCTATTGTAAAATGAACAACATGCTGATGCAGGTGTAAAAATGAAAACACCTTGGGTTTCTGACTCTGTTTTTGAAATCCTCTGATCAAATGTAAAATGATATTTGTTTATAAGGCAATGGGTATTCCTACCATTAGGTTTCCTATTTCAGTGTTAAATCGTACCATCCAACTATACAGCCTCAGTTTTGTCCCTGATGTAAATTTGAAATAAATTTGCATTAATGAGGAATTAAGAAAAGAATAACTCCTTAGGTAAGTTACAGAATGGTCACATGTATATAGTGTTTTTAGGAATAAAGTAGAGTAATTGCTCTCAACTGTCTTGAAGCATTCTACAAATAAAAAGTCAGATTCAAACCAGCACTAGCATTTGAGAAAAAAAACGATACTGGGTCCCTCAAGTAGAAACAGTGTGAGATATTTGTGTAAAATTGCAATCATCTTTTGGAAGTGTAACAACATTCAAAGATGTCAGAATTCCTTGAGGCTTATAAATGGAATAAAGCCACATGTCTCACTTCTGATGGAGCAGAGTAGACAATACACTGGAAAAGTCTTGCTGGTTTTGACACAGCTCAATTACCTGGGAAGGGCAATTGGGTGGGATGTCTCTCCCAGGGCTGCTATAGCAATGCAAATAATGCTGTGGTTTTAGTTTGACTGAGAAGTGTATTTAAAAACATTGCAATTGTTTTTTATTTTCAAAATTTCATTTTGAATTTTTTTCTTCTAAAGGTAAAGGGACAAGGTCTGACTAATTTGGCATGTAATGGTTGTTTAGTTTTGGGATACTGTGAATTCTTTTGTGAGTACACTGCTGTACAGATCACAATTGTCCAATGTATTACGCTAAGGAAAAACACGGGTATTTTCATTATTTTCACTAGTTCTAGAAGCTTTTAAGAAAATACATGTACTTACATAGTACATTCAGGTTGCATTCCCAACTTACTAAGTAAACGTATTACTCTAAAGGTTTGGATAATGGCATATTAAGGAACTCACTGATCATAAATGCTGTAGTCAAACATGATAATTTATGCAGAGAATAATTATAGATGACAAACAGAAACAAAGACCAATTAGGATGATTACTGCTGTAGTGTCAGATCTAATTCTGTTTTTATCAGTTTTGCTTTCTCTGAAATAAATCACAACATAAACCTGTTGGTCAACAATCTGAAAAAAATGAACTGAACAACTCTGTATATTGGTATGATGTTGAAGGTTACCGACAAAGTCAATGCTGGTTATCTAAGATTTAGAAGCCCATTGATTCCCCTTAGAAGGACCTCTATAAATATGGAATAAAATTGAAATTGATTTCCCTTTTTTTTGGGGTGGGGGAGGGAACCCTTGTAGTGTAAGATAAGAGATATATTCAAGTGTATTTGATTAGGCCTGCAATACACAGTGAACTGTGCAGTCAATCTGTGTATATTCTTGGCTTTCTTTCAATATGTACAAACTAGGAGCTCTGTGATACTGTTAAAAACCGCTTTTCTAAAAAAAGATGAAACCCTGGTAGCTGAAACATGGTAGTGCTCTCACACGTAAGGCATGCACAGGTAACATGGATTCCTCCAGTGTCATCACATTTTACTGGAATTATTTTGTTTTGAAAGCTAAGGGCTATTTATAGTTCTGTTGTCTGAAGTTCTGAAGATGGACTGAAATATCTCCATGGTTGTTTAAAACCACTTTTCACTTTACTGTTTATTTCAAATTATCTTTTCTGTCTGGAAGGCCCAATTTTGAACTGACTTTAAAAACAACTCACCTTCTCTTAGTTACCTGTTAGTTAACTTTACCTTCGTTTTCTACCCCAAATCACAGTCCAGGGTACCAGGTGTGCTGCTCTCTTAACATTCTCTTGGCTGTCATGCAAATAGCCAGTGTGAAGCCTAAAGCTTAGGGTTACCTGAAAGAGGACTGGAAACAGCTGTTTGAGTTATCAGAGGAGACCTTGGTTATCACCGACTGTGTGTGACTGAAAATCCAGAGAAAAATGCCTGTAATTACGCAGTACTAAGATGCTTTGCCATACCCATCTTGAAAGCTATAAAGACTGATAAGATGCACTGCAATGTAGGTCTTCTTATCAGCGTCCTAGGTCCCTGTAATAGCAGTGGATTTTTGAATATGGGTTATCCTGGTGATAATAGGGACGAAAACTGCCCCCTCATCAGTCACTTGCAAAAGGACCTAAGGGAATTTCTTGCCTGAATCTAACCTTGGTGATAAGGTTAGTCCTGTGTGAGAAGAACATATCAGGCAGTCACCCGAAGATTTTTATAGCACTAGAAACACCAATCCACCTTGTTTGCACCCATGAAATCTTTTCTTCTTCCTCCTCAAAAATCAAGCTAATCATGAAACAGAGGAGGAGAATAAACACTGCCTTCTCATTGCCTTCTCTCACTGTCTGCAGCTGAAAGCTGATAGTTTTACACTGGAGTACTCCAGATTCCTTATTTAAAATATTATTCTGGAGCTAAGGCAGATATTGTAGAGGTGAAGTAGACAGATTAAATGGTATTTTTCATAAATCAAAATGTATTTGTTATCTTCCTTTCTGCCCTTTGGAGATGACCCTTTCCTGGGTAGAATAGGTTTATTGTGTTTTACTTAGCAGATGCCTTACTGGGATTTGCTTTACTTCCTAGTCTCACTCTGTGTGTTTTTGTGGAGTTAAAAATACAAAAATAATAAGCTTGATGCAAATCATATCTCCATTAAAGCTATTGTGCCAGAGTAGGTAGCACAAAGGGTTTCCAGCTGGGTGCTACCCCACTGAGCTGTGTTGTTGCAGCTCTCTTTGTTCGTGGCGCCTGGGAAGCCGGTGTCCCCAGCTGACTCCAGCTGAAATGGACAAAACAGCTCTTGGCAAATCTTCATGTCCCACTGCAGGGCTGTGCCCGCAGACAGAAGGGGATGCTCAAAACTTAACTAATCCATCCTGCCACCTCCTCAGCCAGAACTCTCTTGGAACCCCATGAAATTAGGGGGTGTGACCTCTGTCACACCCTGTGAAATTGTTCCTGTCTTTTATACCTCATGAAAAAAGCCAGTTTTCCTTTCGGTACACTTGGACATCTGTCCAAAATACCATAGCGCAAAAAATATTTGTCATCTTGCAGCAGGAAGGAAAAACTAAGCTCTGTTATAGAATGTCTCTTTAGCCAGGAGTCCAATGATAATGACCGCAGAGAAGCAATTTTACTACTTCCTAATGATTACAGGTTTATAGTTTCATAATTATTTAATGCTTGTTAGATATATCTATTTAAGTACCCTCCTTCTGATGTAAGATCTCTTGCTAAGCTAATTTAGAGTGACTCCCTGCCAAATCAATATTAGTCTTCTGGCAAATATTATTAAATATTTGTTTGATACCTATTTACAACTGGGAAAATAATTTTGCTGCCAAAGGATTGTAAATGTGTGAAAAACCCCTCTGACAGCTTACTTCACTCACTGTCTACAAGCTGGCGTCTGCATGCCAAAGTTGGAAGACTAAGATGAAGAACATAATTAAGGAAACATATGAAGGCTAGCACAGGGTTTGAGATTAATTAGCTGCGCGTCAATAATCTCATCAATATCCGATTAACAAATGACACATTGCCCAATGAAACATATTGATTCATTCACACTCCACACTGTTAATAAATTGAAGCTGCTTTGCTAAATGAGAAAACTGACAAAATAATAGCTTCCTAATACTTCTTCAGTATTGTGATAAAAACATAAAATTAGCCCAAAGTATACTTAATTTAGCAGCACTGTCACTACACTTCTGGGGCTTGTTAGCGCAATAGCAGGGCAGATATTTTTTATACCCTAATTGTTACAATGGATATATTAATACATGGATATATGCAAAAGTAGAAATGGAAATGTTATCTGTTGGTTTGGAATAGAGTTCTTAGGTAATGTGTTTTGGTAGAGGTGACATAAACCTTCTGTATAATGTTGGGACTGGAGTTTTAATGGACATTTTTTATAAAATATGATAAGGTATTAGTCTCTACATTTAGCATCCAAAATACCAATTTTTTGTCACTGGTATTTGTTCTTTCACTCATTTAAGCAGAAGCAGTATCAATATTTTACTTCATCAACACCAGGTTAAAAGATTGTGTTTTTTGATGAGGAAAATTCAGAAACCTTGAAGAAAGCAGATGTGAAAGTAAAGGAGTCCTGTTTTCCCTGTTATACCTTGAAAGACCTAGTGTGCTTCTACAAAAGAAGCTCTTTATAAAAGTGTGAAAAATGTCTGGAGATAAAATGTGCTATTTACTTGTCTTATTAAACTGTCAAAAGTATTCAAAACTGAAAAATTCAGGAGCATAAAATACTGATATTGTGTTTTTGCTATGGGACTAATTGTTTTCTTAAGGTATTTGAAAGGATATTATAACAAGACTGCTTCAGTACTTGTACTGAATGTGTTATACTTGTATATACATACTTGTATATACTGTTTCTTAGAGGGCAGAACAGCCACTACACAGGTAGTGGCTACTACAAAAGGTCTGGGCATAGTTTTGTTCTGCACAGAAATGGGAAAAATCCCTTCTTGTGGTTTTGTGGAATGGGATGTCCATGAGCTGCTCAGTAGGAGCAGTAAAGTTTTGCTTCTAGCCAGGTGAGGAAAGCCTTCCAGATAACCTTCTTTCCCTCCCTCATCTGCCAGCCACAAGACCTCTGGCTCATTTGATGTGAACCTGCACTGCTACAACAAAACAGCTGTGTTCCAGCTAGTTATCATTGCTCTGGGGTTTGCAGGATCCTGCTAGCACTTGTTGCTTTAATCCATCAAGCCCCATGGGGCTGTTACAACCTAGGACGACCTGCCAGCTCCCATACTGGTAGGTGCTATCCCTGCTAGCAGTGGAGTACATAGCAACAGTGAGTGGCAGGTGTCACAAGGATCTGAGGTGCCCTGGGGCAGCAAGATACAGGATGGCAGCTGTGCTAGCTTGCAGCCCACCCGCCCCATGACATGTGAGATCTGGCAGGGAATGGCTGCTGTGACGCCAGACTGCTGGTCCAGCGCCTGGTACCCCTGGAGCAGGGCGCAGGGTCAGGCTGGGAAGAGGATTGCTCCTCTCTCTGATATCAAATTGCTGCCCGTGCCTTGATGACAGGGCAGTGGTGTGGGCTGACCCATGTATACCTCTGTGGCCAGATGCCACAACTGGGATGGTTTTGCTGTTAAGGGCTAAATTCAGTGGGTGATTCTTTGCATCTGAAGATGTGCGGAGATAGTTGTTTGGACAGCAGTGTCTGCAAGTTCTGGGATCCACACGTATGTGTACGCAACACATTCATATATGAATAAAATCTTGTCTCGGACTTGCTTGGAGAAAAGAGTGATTGCTTTAAACTTCCAAGTTATATGGACCATGTTCTGGGAAATTTGGAAGGTTTGAAATCTCTAGGCCAAATTATTTGCTTTACTCTTAACTGCAGTGCTGTTGTAAGGCCTTCATAAGTCATTCTTATGCATTCAAAAAAACTTTAACTCTTAGACTTCACCAAAAATTTTATGCCTGTGACTAGAAATTAGTGATAAAAAGGCTCATTTCAGTACTGCCCTGTTGTTGAGGATTGTTTCCCCACAGTGTGAAGTGCTATTTTCAGCCCAGTTTTAAACAAACTGACTAATGTTTGGTCCATCTGTAACTGTCTCTTAACTAACTGTCATTAACTTTTTAGGGCACCATGATATGCTGAATAGCTTGGAACAACTAATGATTTTATTACCAATCTAAATATTTAGAGTTCCCTGTGGAGTCATGTATGGTTCTTAATGAAACCATTATTTACAGGATTAAAATCTCTTGGCAAATTCCTTTTCTTCCCACTGCACCGAGATTAACACATGCTTACAGTCCATCTTGGGATAAATAAGTGCTTTATGTGAGGTATAACTCTTATTTCTGTTTCTTTAAATGAATTATCTCTAAAATATCAACAATTAGAGAAATGCAGTTTACCAACTCATACTCTAGATCACTGAAGGATAACCTGCTACTGCAAACTGTTATTTGATTTGATTCTATGTTCTTTTGGAACAGTCCTCGTAATAAATAATTATTTGAACATAGAAGTATTTGGGTACTCCTGCCAAAGCAGGGACTTTATCCCTTCATTTATAATAGTAAGTCATGAAGGATGTCCTTGTAACCAGCATTGTGGGAGTGTTAGATGGTACTATTAAGGGTTTTATCTGAAATGAATACATGAATAGATGTTTAGTTATAGGAAAAAAATAATATCTTATTGGGTCTCTGGCTGTGTTGACAGTCACTGGGTAAGAATTCCATTTGGCAAATTCAGTTTCACATTAGGAGCTTTTCAATGCTAGTTGATGTGATATTAGCTAAACTTACATCATGTTTCTCATACAACCACTCTTTTAAAACTTACGCTGAAAATACCCTGTTTTCAAAGGTATCCTCAATTTCCTGAAGCACTCACATAATAAAAAGCAGTGATTTGAGGTTTGTTTTCACACCTTCAGGTTGAAGCAGCATTTGAAGAGCTCTCTGGTATTGTGTAACTTCTTGAATATGATGTTTGAATCTATGTGTCACTACGTGACAACAAGAAGGAAACGATCCCTTGTATGTCACATCCCAACCTGAATGACAGATAGGAAGAGGATGTGTGATGATGCTCTGTCCCTACAGGCTTCAAAGTTTTCTCTAGGGACAGTTTTTTTTATAGTTCTACAATTTCCTGTGCTATAAGACCAAGTGTGGAGATAAACTTTGCCTTCCATCAGGGAGTAGCGTGAAGGTGGTGGCGTGTTGCATGGGGTTGAAAGACTGAATATGTCATGGTGGCATCACTGAATCCTGTGTCTCGCTTAATGGAAGGAGAGGTCTCTTGCTTTTAATATTTTGTCAGAGGAGACCAGGCTGAAGTAATCGTAGAATCATAGAACAGTTGCAGTTTGAAAGATCATCTAGTTTCAAGCCCCCTGCCATTGACAGGGACACCTTCTACTAGCCCATCTGATGTGGACTTGAACACTTCCAGGAGTGGGACACCCGCAGATGCTGTGGGTAACCAGTGCCTCTCAACACTCACAGTAACAAATTTCTTCCTAATACCTAATCTAAATATACTTTTTCATAGCATGAAAACTGACTGAGGTTGAAAGTCATTGTTTTGTTCGCTGATGCTGAGGAGTAAGAGATGGGGATGGATGAGCCAGTTCTATATATAGAGTTCCAAAATCCTGTGCTGAGGGGTCCGTGCTGCTTCTCAGGTATTGTGACTGTCTCTCTTCTCCAGCTGCAATATGGGGTCTAGAATCTTTCACATGTGCCCTTCTACCCTCCTTCTTTTAGCTCACTTATAAATGTTTTGGGAAATGAATGTCACTTCCAGAATGTTCTGCATGGAAGTTCTTGGGATAGGCACTAATACATGAGGAGTCTCTGTGCAGTTTTATTAGGTACGTATACAATATCACTTAAATAGGTCTAACGCTAATAGAGTAAGCAGCAGAAATTCATGGTTTCCTTCATGTAAACTCTGGCTGTTGTGCTATGCAGCCTTTTTGGTGGTAACACACTGAAATGTTAATTCTTAGAATTAGACACTTGAAACAAAAGGCTTGTTTTTAAATAACCAAATCCAGCAATCATAAAGAATGTAGCTTTTGAAAAAATGTTGTTTCCTTGAATCACATTTTCCTGCTAGTACTCAGCCCTTTATTGATGACAGATAGAAAAGGCTGTTGCTTGTGTTAGTTGTAAACTTCCCTTTGTCAGAGCCCTTTCCACCATCTGTCATTGCATAACTGTATGTTCCCAGGTTTGTGGCTGTAATGTGTTTTTGCTGTTTTGTGTACAGTACGTTACAAGTTATAAAAGCTTGAGTAAATAATTCATGTAAAAACCTTTGTAAATATTGTCAAACTGCGGAATAAATGATTTACTAAGAGGTCTCTTGGCTCAGCCTAGCAGCTTTATTACTGTAACTTGTTTTGTAAACAACCTCCTTCCCCCACCCTGTATTTTTTCCATCAAGTGTCTTTGTGTAAATTCTATTGCTGAGCTACTTAGATGCATTTCAATCACCATAAATAATAGAATATCAGTGCTTTAACCACCTGGAGACTCAATTCAGAAGTCAACCAAAGGTGTACTTTGGGTGAGATCCTTAAGGGAACATATTTTCAATGTGTGTAGAACAGTGTACTTCCCACTTTCGTAGCTGGTTGCTGGAAGACAATTTTCTCCTGCACCTCAGGCTTGCAGAGAGCTGGTACCTCTGCTGCAGTTCATGTCCTGTGGATATTCTGCAAACTGTGTTGTGCAAATGGATCAGGACATAGGGTTATGAGAGGTAGTCCTTAAAAACACTCAGAGTTTTTTTTCCTCTAGCTTTTTAATAAAGTGTTATCTGAATGATCAGAGGAAATATAATCAGAAACATTTGTTGTAAATGAATCATATGACTTTGCTTTGATGTATTCATGAGCCTCTTGTTAACCTTCTGAAAACACAACTGAAGATGAAATGGTCCTCCAATAATAGTGGAATGGGAAAATGTGTTATATCTGAGTCCTTACGGGCAGGCATAATTGTGCTTGTTCTGAGTTTGTTCTATGAAATACAAGCACACCTGACAGATACCAAATCACTGGTGAACAACTATAGTCATCATGACATTTGAAGCTGTGGGTGACTCGTGTCATTGTACTAACTCAGAATTTGAGTTTAGGCTTGAGCCACTGAGTCTCTGAATATCCATATTGGTTACATGATGGTTTTCATTGGCTCCTGGGTAGAGTGAGCAAATGTATTTTCGCTACAGGAAGACACAAGCATTGCTGGAGAGAGTGCACCAAAGTGATCTTGTGTTGCTCTGCAGACACCAACCGAGAAGAGCATGGCTGTTGGATGAGATGGGCACAGCCAATTCATCTTCTGCTGAGGGGAGACAGGATGCGCAATTGTCCTGCCCTGGCACATGACAAAACTGTTGCAGAATAAGTTTGCGAGCGTAAGGATGGTGAGCAGCTGGAGGATGTGAGAACAATTTTTAGAGTGATACCAGGAACTGATGGAGTTCTCAGGGAAATGGTGCAAACAGATTTTGATGGCCTTCTTGATAAGCTGCACCCCTTGGCATGCCACCTCATCTCATCACCACTCACCCCACCTTGCTTGGCTCTTAAGTTCCATGAAAATGAACTATTCACTAAAAGCCCAGAGAGCTCCTGTTTGTGTCTCTTGACCAGTTTTCTGTGTAGTAGTGCAATCCAGCATAAAAAAGCCCAGGACCTTTTCAAACAGATAAGCTCAAAAGCATATGTATTCAGACACTCGTCTTATGGAAATTATATTTTCAGAGTTAACTGCTTTGAGGTGACTTTGTGTCAGACTGGACTGAACAGCTTTTGATGGGAACTTATAAAGATTTCTGACTCTAAGAATGGTGAAAATTATTCATTAGTTTCATAATATTATGCCTGATATCAAAGCTATCCAGAAATAACAAAGTACTGCTTTTTGATTACAAGGATGGAATTTTTTACCTGTATTAGTAAAGGAGTTGGCCAACTTTTGATAACTTATCTGAGTTCAGGTCCAAGGAACAGAGCAACCAAGCTTTCTGTGTCTTAAGAACTAAAAGTCAACTTCAGGATAGAAATATTTGGGAGAACTTTGCAAAGGATTTTGTGTATTTCTGTGTGTCTGATCTAATGAGGAAACAACTTCCTCCCTGTGGTTTTTAACAATTATACAAAGACGGCTGTAGTGTTCCAATGATGAAGGTGAGTGCATGAGAAAGAAGCTGATAATGGCAACCTTTGATCGTGTTCAGTTGAAGACGGAAGAAATTATGGTGTCCCCTGTATGAGTTACTATGGGTAGTTTCCATAAAAGTTAAGTAAATGAAGTCTGAGGGTCAATTAAACAACATCTTGTCTGTCTTCTTGTGTGCCCAGGACAATACATTGTTTGCTGTGAATAGGCCACCCCAGGGCTGGTCATGTGTTTTGGTAGAAATCATAGTTTTGTTGAACAAAGCAAAAGACATAATTATAGCTTTTTTATATTAAAAAACTATTTTAATTATTATTGTGCATTTCTAATTAGAAATGCATTTAACAGTTGCCATTAGAAGCTTAAAAGCATGAAAATAGAGACCAGCCAGAGAATTTGTACTGTAAAAAACTCATCCTGACTTGGCTTGGTAGCACCAATAGCAACAGGGATTCCTACCTCCTTGATCCACATCCCCCTGCTTTTTGGTTTTTTTTTCTTTTGGAAGAGGAGGTTGAGGGGAAGGGAGGTTGGTGCCTTTTTTTTCATAGAGGAGAAAATCCTAAAAGTTACACAGTCATAGATGTGGCCACAGAATAAAAAAAATACTTTTGGAGGTGTAAATCACTTCACTCTGAAATACATAATGCCTAACTATGTGCATTATTGGTGTTATGAGATCTATATTCCTTGGATGTATGAAGTCTAGATAGCATAATGTTAAATACCTGTGAAATATAATAAATGGATGCAGATTGAGAAAGGAGTACATATACACTGTCTGTAGGAAGTCTGTGGGATTCTGGACACTTATTATTGGGAAGAAAAAGGTCTCTGAAAGATCACTTTGTAGCCTCAATAAGCCTAGATACAAAACTCCTTGAAATTTCCTTTACTATTTCTGGTGTACATGCACAGGTATCAGTTGTTGTTTTCATATACAAAATGATTGTAATCAAAGTTTTTGTTTTGGATGATCTGTTTAAAACTTCTGTTTACCTTTCATGTTAGTTACTTTAAAGCCTGGTCTACTTCTTGTGGTGCTTTTCATCTTAAAGTTTTATGTGAATTACAGATTGGAACTTCGAGACTGATCTTTATTCTGTAGTGCTCTGTGATACTCTGACCTTCATTGAAACCAGGCCTTACTGTCGAGTTGCTCTGTCTGTTGCCACCTTGATGGTGCTGAATCCTGTGGTCACCTTCTGCTCTTAGACATCTCTGGAGACTGGAAAATGAGTGTTTTAAATTATACCTTGGTTTTCTGGGTCTTCCCTGTACTCCTTGGCTGATTTTCTTGACAAAATCACCTTTGCTTCTCTGGGTTGCATTGCTAGGGCTCACTGTAGGTCCCCGATCGAAAGGGACTGGCAAGTACCTGTGCAACTCAGTTGACATCAGGACACAGAACCCTTCTTAGTCCAGTGAGCTAGGCATCCTGTGGTTTGCCTGAAATGTTTTTTATATCTCTCTGTCTCTGTGAAATAGAAATTAATTCCGTATGAACTAGGAGAGAGAGCTCTTTCTGTGCTTCTGTTGTGCTTGTTTACAGGTAAATCTATTGGCTTCTGTAGCATACCTAGAACTGTTGCTTCCCTGAGGAGAAAAATATGGGGAAAACTCCATTGCTTTGGATGAGAAGATAATCTCTGTGCTTACCAACTGTACAGATTGAGCCATTGTTTCATTTGGACGCAATTCTCGCTTCTAAGGGGTTATATCTGACTAAGACCTGCAATACTATCTCATTTTGGTCTTCCTTGCATTTCCTCACACATCCTCTGTTTTGATATTATGTATTTTAATGTCTGAAGTCTCAGGCAGGGTCCAGCAACTCATCAGGAGAAGGGCAGTACACAGAGCAACAAGCATTCTCTAATCCCAGGTATTTACAGTCCACGCATTAGGAAAGAGGTGATAGATAAATAAAGACCGAGAAAACACAAGGAAAAAAAAAGTCTTCACACAGTAGGTATGGTACATCAGTAACCCAGTGTGGTTCTGGATTTTTAAAACGCATTACAGCCATGCAAGTTTTAATAATATACTATTGTTATTTTTTTTTCTTATTATTTCTTTTCAGGATTGTAACTAATGTGCACGTGGCAACTAAAATCTTTGTGTTTAAGATAATGGGTTGCATTTTTTTTGTCTGATTAGTGAAGAACGACATAGAAACTTACAGAAATACAAGGCTAATCTCTGTCTTTATTTCATTTTCCAATTATTTATCTGGGTCGATTTTTGAGTGGATGACTTTATCAGAGAGGAACTGTAAGTGAGCTGATGGCAGCAGAGTATCTTGCACAGTTAAATCCTCTGGGCAAGACCTGCTGCCACAAGCCCCTCTATCTCCTCCCCTGAACTGGGGAGCAAGGTTGCAGCGACACAGAGCTGTGCCAGACACCTTCAGCTTCCAACTTACAAAAGCTTGCTGAAATATAAAGACAATCTAGAGCATCTCCAGGGTGTGCAGTATCAGCTGGTGCTGTCCATGGGCAATGGCAGAAAGTCAAAGCTGTTTCCCTGGCACTTCTTCCCCCATGCAGGTACCCAGAAGGAAAGAGCTGGCAGGAGATGAACATCCTTCACTAGGTCCGTAAGTTGCTACAAGAAAGCATTTACAATGTGGAGGTGTGTTTCACACTAGGTATATACATCATAAAATATAAAAAGGACAATAGTTGGCATTTTGAAACTCCAGTAACTTGCTGTTTCTTTCCTGAGAAGACAAAGTTGCTGGATCCACCCTCTGTGGCTGCCTGAAAGGCACACCTCTGTAGGCACCACCTGCTGCTCACTTAGCACCTGATAAAAATCTGCCCTCTTTCTCCTCTCTCCCTCATGAGCTAAGTAACATCCTTCTGTCACTGCTGGCTCCATGTGCCAGGTGGATGGACACTGCAGGAGGTTTTCATCATGCTGCTTATCAGGTACTTCTACTTCATGACACAAATACCTTCTCACTGTCAAACCCTCTGGGAGAAATTACCTTTAATTATTTCATTCTGTGTAGGTTATCCAGATGCACTCTTCGACAGCAGCGCTATCACATTTATTTCCCAAGTAGCAGTAATCCTTATTGAAGAGAAAAATAAAAAATGGTTTTAGAGCCCATATTTAGACTCAGCTTTCCATTTTTTTTTAGGTGTAGAATGGTGGCTTAACACTGTTTCCTTTACCAGATTGTTTGTCAGACTGAGTTCTGGAGAAGAGGATCTTGTCTCATGGAGGAGCTGGAGAGGTTTCTAGTGCTGACGGATTTGCTCTGGCACCTGATGTGCGTGCCAGCAGCCATCTCATCAGGGGGATGTGGACGTCACTGTCACCATAGAGACGGCAAGGAGCATTCGGTTTCAAAAGGTGAAGAGAAGCTGGAAATTAGTAAGGTAAGGGTCTGTCTCTCAACTCATGAGGGATTTTAAAATGATGCTGTATTTAAAAGGATGCCACAGTAGAGGAATTCTCTACTGCATGTTTGCACATGTATGTAGCTGTGTGCATCTAAGTGTTCTTACCTATGCATATATTTACATGAACTCTTTTGAACAGACAAAAGTGCAAAAGAATGTACTGCAGGTTTTTGAAAGAGCCTGCTGGTGTTCTGCTTGTCCTCCTCCAATTAATTTTTCTTTTATAAGTGGTGTAAAAAACCCCTTTGAATTCTGTTTAAGTTTTATTTCAAGAATTCATAAAATATTTTCTACCTCAAGATTTTCAGTTTCGCAGAGGGGCTAAGTGAGCTGTGTTGTAAATGAATGTTGTTAGTTTCTGCCCCTTTTTAGGATCTTCTGTTGTGCTCTAGCAATAATATGGACATAAAACAGTGGTGTTGACAGGCAAGGTACGCACCAGCCATGAGTCATTGTTCAACTGCATGAGACTTTTAAAGCCTAGGCCTGTACTGGTCCAGGACAACTTGCAGATCTCTCTTTGCCCACTCTTGTATCAGCAGATAAAATCATCCTTCCTAAGGGCTTATCCCATCACATGCAGATATAATCTCAGTGATGCATGGACTTGTTTAAAGATCAGTTTGCATGCTTATAATCCCCAGCAGGGTGTTGACCCCAAAAGGATGTTTCTCATACCCTGGGAGTAAAAGATAACTTCACAGGTATGGCTTGAAAGGGAGTGATGGCAAGGAGGAGTCTAGCAGAGCGACAGATGAACTATTGAGTAATGCTATATAAGCTTTACTGCAGAAAGGGTGGTAGAAGGCTTATAGGGACTGGTAAAAGACCTTGTCTGCAATGGTGTGCAGTGCTGGATGCCACTGGAGAGGATGAGGTTGGTTGCATGCTTCTGATCTTGGGCCAGGGATGCTCAACAGAGCCCTTGAGCTCCTCTTGTCTCTGCCCAGCCTGCCACAGCTCCAGCAGGAGCTCAGCAGGTTTTTTAACCATGACACACTTGTCTTGACAGCTGCAGGAAGTCTGGTATGGGAGCCAAAACTATTGGCTTTGTATCAGCTCTTGGGGGATATTGTCTGGTTGGGGAATTCCCTGCTGGGGAGGTACCACTCCTGTTTGGAGCAGAGCTCAGATCTCAGCCCCTGGGGCTGTCCACTCTGGGAGATGGCTTTGGCAAGGATAAGAATTTTTTGCTATTTTTAAGTCTCTCTGATTTTATAAATAGCTAAGTGACAAATAAAATTTTGGTTTTCACCCTATGGCTGAATTTTCTGCAGGGATGTTTGCATGTGTGCGTAATTCCATTTGTATTTATTATTCCTACTGCTGTCGTCACTCACACATTTTCTGCAAACAGAACAAAAGGCAGCTCCCTTTGCAGTCAGCTTATGGTCCTACTGCAAAGACAGTGGAGGGCACAGAGAGTGCCTGGGGGGACACAAGGGATCCTTGAGATAACATTGCTTGGGCTTCTGTTGTCAGACCTCTAGAAACCATGGTAATACATGGAGGCTTCATGCTAATAAGAGGAAGCTAGGGTGTATGTAAAGAACTGAACTGTCTATTTACATGCAGCTGGGGTTTGCATTTTTTGGGGTACCATTGTTGAGACATGTAGCTGGCTGGCTGACTGACTTCCGTAACAAACTGCATTTTTAACTGATTTTATCTGACGACTGCTGCAGCATCTTGTCTGCCCAGATTTTAGTCATTTGCTTTGACTTCTGCTTTAGGAACCTTCTGACCAAATTGATTTTGGTATTGATATGAAAATCTGTGCTGGTGAACTCTCAGCTTTGACTCACTTTCTGGAATCAGTCTGTTTCTCAGTTATGGTACACTCCTGTCATTAATCCTTTGATCATGCTTTTTAGGGAGCATAGAAGCTGTCGTTATGTTAGATGCAGAGTTCATCCAGTTCAGTTTCTTCTCTCCTGTGGTGGTGGTCTCCAGCTGTTTCAGAGAAAAGAAGAAGAAATCCTGCATTAGGCAGGAAGAAGATAATCTGTTATTCTCTCTAAACTTGGATAGAAACTTTGCTTTCTTCGACAGACAAACCATTATCTGAGAACTTGATTACCGATTAAGGTTTTTATAAAGCCAGATGTTAAGAGAGGAGTTGAATACCAACATTATTTAGGGAAACTGATCTGAAAGATTTTGCTAATGCAGAAGCCACTGCCACTGAGCGACAACAGAAGCAGGAGGACTGGACTTAAAGATGGGCTTGATGTCCAGCCTAGAGCTGTGAACTTGGCACATTCAATCAGCTGCCCCTTGATTAGAGGGGATAATTGGCCACTCCTCTGGTTGCTCATCCCCTACAATCTGCTCTTGCCACAGCACGTATATGTTTATCTGCTGGTGGGAGAATTGGAAACCATACCTATTCTAATAAGTGCCACCTTTTTACCCCTGCTCTTGTTAGTGGTGTGGGTAGTATAATTCCTCTGCTATGTATAATGTGTCTCCTACAATGCTTCTCACATGATAACGTGTGAAGTAGTTAAGACCTTCATCTGGAAATTATTTAGTAACAACATATTTTTTCTTTCTCCCTACAGTAGGAATATTTATATGTGCCAGGTTTATGCCATAGTCTTATGTGATGGTGCAAGAAGCAAAGGAAGAGCTGCTATCTTGTTATTCCGTGATATCTTGCTATTCTGCGATATTGTCACTTTTTTATAAGATTTCCTGAGGTTTTCTTTGGCTCAGAATGTTAAGATTGACTGTCGTTATGTTTTTGCTTTGAGGACAAGGGAGTACTTGTCTGCCATCATGCCACTGGGTTTGTTGGCATGTAGTTAATTTACCAATTTGTGTTGAAAAGGTAAGCAAAAGACAATACGATACTGATGCTGGGCATGATTTCAGAATATAGAGGTGTTTACTTGCTGTCAGCATCTAAAGTGATCGTAGTAATTGTTGCCAAAATTAGGTATTGCTTTCTTTCTACACACTTCCATACACTAGGTTAGGTGCTTGGGTTTTCCAATTGCCTCTGAGTTCAGTCCTTCAAGTGTCACTTGAGATACTTACAAACTTATATATTTTCCCCATGCTTATTCTATAAGAGGATGAAAAAGGCAAAATAACTGTTCTGAGAGCTTGATGTTGTCATGAGGGTATACAACCTATTTTACATGAATCAGTGGACTTTGAGGAGCATTTCCAAGTGTTTCTAAATCCTGCTGTGTGTTGGCCTTTCTCTCAGATTGGGCTCCAGCCAGCGAGGATAAATTTGCAGGCAATCCAGCTAGGATTTTTCCGTGTGATAAAGAGAAAACAATGAGGAACTCAAAGCTCTGAGCAGATGAGTAAGTGCCTCTGGTGCTGAGTTAGACCGATTGCTGTACCCATTGCAGAGGCAGGCAGTCCACACCCAATTTCATCCTCTGCCCACACACAAATGTGTCATCTATCTGTGCATGACTGGAGTGCTCATATCAGACACATTTGCCTGCCAAAATTGTGGGAACAGTCCTAAATGGTTATTACCTGCTTCCAACTCTTCAAATATTTATCTCTTCTCTTATCATTATGTCCCCCTCCTAGGGGATCCGTTCCTGCATGTAGGCCTGTATGGGAGAACTATATTTGAAGACCCATTTGTGAGTCATGTCAGTCTAAGGAAAATTAGTGGGAGGGACCCAGTGAGCTAAAACAATATATGGAATAGAAATGGATCAACTTGCTTATTTTGGAGAGAAGTATTTTCTCTTAATGCCAAGTATTCCCTGAAAAGATTAGTTTGGATTAGTGGGGTTAATAAAGGCATGTGCTCTTTGTTTCCATTAATAGCAGAGCATTAAAATGTATCTGACATCCAAATGCAAATCATGCTAGAATCAGCTCAGTTCTATGGAATTTAATTCTATGAAATTTAATTCTGTGAAATTCATTCACCTTTGCAGTATTATGTAGGAGAGGCTATGGTGTCATCCAAGTGGTAGGAAAAAGGACCTTTCTAAGCTAAAAATTTATGAACACATCTATTTTATGGTTTTATATTAAACTTGCAAATATATAAGAGATGTAGCCTTACATGGCCTTGGTCAGAACTTTAGTGTGTGCTTGAGATTAGGAACTCCAAGCAAGGGTCTCTGTTGGTTTTTGTTTGTTTGTTTGTTTGCTTGTTTTGTTTTGTTTGTTGTTTTTTGTTCGGATTTTTTTTTGCAAGTGTAAGGCCTCAAGCCATCTTTCAGACCACAAGACATCCACAGTTTCCTTAGGCAAAGTGTAATGGGTTTGTCTCAAAGCAAACTTGGGAGCTGCCGCATGGTTCATGAGAAGGTGGTTTCTAAGTTACCTTCACTAGAAGGGAAAGAAGAGATGTGATCTCCCATTTGGGAAGAGTTGTTCTAGGTGCTACTGGCAGACCAGTGGCCTTCTAATGCTAAACATCCTTGAGCTGGAGGAAAGAGATATTTTTTCCTGTGGAACTGGGAAAAGAAGGGAATAGAGAGAGAGAGAAAATCAGTTTCTCTATTCTCCTTTGCCCCTCAGAGAGCTAAGGGATTAATGCCTTCTGAGAAAGGGATACATGCAGGCATTGTATAAATCCAAGGTTTAGAGGAGCTATTAAATTTCTCCTGGTTCACTTTCCTTTGTCTGCCCGTCCAAAGAATTTTCAGAGCCCTACTTCTGAACCAAGTCATGGCTGAGTCACATCCTGCCTTACCTGGCATTGCATAAATGATCCAGAGAAAATGGTGTGATGTGACTCCTCTGTGGCAATTTAAATGAGAAAGATGGTTGCTGGCATGCATTTCTCAACTTTTTTTTGGAACTACCAGCAAAGGCCAAGGCAGAACAAAGGAGGCACAGGCATTAATCTGGGATAATGATGGACAAGAGGTGGCAGGAGGATCTGAGAAGATTTGAGTCTTCTAATGTGTGACAATTTTTACTGGAAAGCCAGGAGCACAGGTTTGACTAGTTCCCAAATGAGTCAATTTTTTGGCTAGTATTTAAGAAACAACTTACAGTATTAATGGCAGCAATACAAAGGAAAGAGAAAGATCTTTATCCTCATTTTCACTTTGGCTTTGGTTAACTTTTATATATAAAAAGATTTAAATATAACTGTGTAAACACACATCATGGTGTGTGGTTAGTCTCTGAGTTGAAATACTGTTACATATGAACAGGAACAAGTAAGAGTGAAGCATTTAATTCCACAACATCTGCAAGTGACAAGTGGCATTCCACAGGGATTGGTGTTGGGACCAACCAGCACTTAAACATTTTTGTCAGTGACATGGACAGTGGGGCTGAGGGTAAGTTTGCCAATGACACCAAACTCTGTGGTGTGAGTAACATGCTGGAGGGAAGAGATACCATCCAGAGGGACCTTGTCTTGGGAAGCTCGAGAGATGGCTGTGTTCAAACTTCATGAAATTCAACAAGGTTGAGTACAAGGTCCTGCATCTGTGTTAGGACAATCTCAAGCACAAACACAGGCCGGGTGGAGAATGGATTGAGAACACCCCTGAGGAGAAGGACTTAGGCGTGTTGCTATCAAGAAGCTCAACATGACAACAATATATTTTCATAGTGCAGAACACCAACAGCCTCCTGTGCTAAATCAAAAGAAGTGTGATCAGCAGGTCAAGGGAGGTAATTCTGCCCCTCTGCCCTGCTCTCATAACACCCAGCCTGGTTACTGAGTCCTATTATGGACCCCCCAGTGTAAGAAGGAACTTGTTAGTCAAGGTCCATCAAGATGATCAGAGGGCTGGAGCACCTCTCCTATGAAGTCAGACTGAGAGAGTTGGAGTTGTTTAGCCTGGAGAAGAGAAGGCTCCAGGGAGGTCTTAGAGCAGCCTTCCAGTTCCTGAGGAGGCCCACAAGAGAACTGGAAGGGACTTTATAAAAAGGGTTGTAGTAATAGGACAAGAGGCAATGGCTTTAAACCGCAAGAAGGAGAATTTAGATTAGATTTTGCAAAGAAATTCTTTACTGAGTGTGGTGAATCGCTGGAACAGGTTGCCCAGAGCAGCTGTGGATACCCATCCCAGAGAGTGTTCAAGAAGAGGTTGGATGGGGCTTTGAGCAACCTCCTCTAGTGGAAGGTGTACCTGCCACTAGATAGTGTATATGTAGGGTTTATAGGGGATATGAAACTATGTAGATGATCTTTAAAGTCCCTTTCAACCTAAATCATTCTATAATTTTTTCAAACACAAACAGAGGTTTAACTCAATACACTCCTCTGGTTTTGAACTACAGCCTGTGATCACTAATCAGGCTGTGGTGCTTGAGGTTTGAACTACACTCTCTTCTTGAATGTAGCAATTGCTGGGAGAAATTGTTTTAAAAATAAAAAATCAAGAAGTTTTCCCCAGATATCAGTGACTTATATTCTATGAATATGGGATGATGTAGCTGGACTGAAAATTGTGGGTAAAAGCCTATGGAGGCTGAAGACCTGATGAAAGATCCCTTTTATGTCCACTGTTTTTCCTTCTGTCAACTGCAACTGATTCATGTAAGAACAGGAAAATTTACTGCTGATACAAAGACCTATCTGATATGGTTCCATATGGCCTCTTTCTTTATATCCATGATCATGTAACATGTTTCACACCCACTCATGATTTCTCAATTTCCCTCACTGTATGCCCCTTTCCAAAGGGATTATGTTATATAAACCAGCTGCTTATGTTTAGTAACTTTCTGCACCTGTAATTCTGTTGGTCTAGGACACTGCAATAGACTTTCCTCACTTGGGCATGTTCAAATACAAACTGTGCCTCTGGGCTCAGTGCTGGAAAGTATTCAGTGTATTCAGTATATTCAGTAGCATGATTTGCAGATGGTGTGAAGGCAGCTGCTCTCGAGGCATCTTGTCAGCGTCAAGGCTGCACATTCATGGTCCAACCTGAAGCAAATTCTTTGACATCCTGATATGAAACCAGCTTGTTCCTGTTGCCTATGTGCCAAACGGAGCTATTCCTTAGTTGATGAATAAGGTATGAAGTGTAAACTTCACATGGAGACTCATGTAATTACCTTGCATGTTTTGGGAGAAGGGGGATTGTGTGTTCATGATCAGCTTGCACCCAGATGGCAGTTTATAGGTTGAGATTTTTTTTAAGGATGTCAGACAGGCTCACTCTTCAGTGTAACTGAAGCAAGGGTTTTGTCTTGCTGAAACTCTTAAGATTACTTCCCTTCTCACAACAAAATGCCTTTCCCCCAGCACAGGAAATCAATTACCCCAGTAGCTGTGCTCAGGTGCAGCGATGGCTATATGTGGGGCAACTCAGCTCCTGCTCCAGGCCAGTTGTGCTGAGACAGTTTTCCTCTTCTTTTCTGCATCTTTTCCTGCATTGTCAAAGCAGATTCCCCTCGAGGGAATGGCTTTGATGCAAGGCTGCATTCCCAGTGGCTATTCCAAAATCTAGTCTCTGATTTAGGCATGATAGATTCAAAGGGTTTGAAATGGGTCCTTCAGCATGGATAACTTGACCTAGACTTTCCCAGTTTGTATGTCCATGCCATCCACCCATCTTAGTAGTTAAGCTTGAGGACTTGTCCAAGTTTACACACTGAACCTGAATCAAAGCCAAGAAGTGAATTTTGTCCAAGTAAAATATCTTGGTTCCTGCAACGTACTTCCTTTCTGTGATTTTTCTCCTTGGGGGAGGGAGGAGTAGAAAAACAAAACATTAGTGCTGTTAACAAACTGAATGTCTGCATATGCTTTGTTGTGGGATACATGGGGTAGTGAATCCGGACTTTTTTTTCTTTTTAAGGTGAACCTATCTTTGAACTCATTATTAAAAGCTACAAAGTGGTTATTACTTTCGTAAGAGGAAAATACAGATCTTATGAAAATTATTATACCTACTGTTTTTGCTGATGGGATGAACAAGAAGACTCTTGATTCTGATCTGTCCTGTTGTTTTTCTGTACTGTTGCTGTAAATGTCTGATGGAAAAAAGGAGTTAATACAATGAAGTGTCATTATTAGCTTCATAAAACCACCACCTTAAAGACTCGACATACTTTCCTTCCATGCAAAAGTATGGGCTTAGAATCTCTAGCCAAATACCATAGATGAGTCTAGTTTATTGGCATTAAACAGTGTATTTAGGGCAGGATAAAGTGCTAGGAAGTTTATAGTGTGCTACTGAGGGCCAGTACTATATTTATTGCTGTCTCAGATAAGTTGTCATGCTTTAGTACAAGGGAAATAAATAAGCCCTCAGAGTTAAAGACAAGCTTTAATGCCTAGTTTTCCTTATGCACTGGTTTTGGCTGGGGTAGAGTCATTTTTCTTCACAGTGAGTAGTACAGGTCAGTGTTTTGGATATATCCTGAACACAGTGATGATTTAGGATTTATGGAGATGATTTTGTTATTGCTGAGAGGTGTTTACACAGCAGCAAGGAATTTTCTGCCATTTGTACTTCCATGTTGACAAGGAGACTGGGGATGAATGGGAAGTTGTGAGGAGACACAGCCAGGACAGCTGACTTCAACTGACCAAAGGGATATTCACAGAATCACACAGAATCACAGAATACTATGAGTTGGAAGGGACCCACAAGGATCATCTAGTCCAACTCACCATCTAACCCCCATACCATATGACATCATACTCAGTATGTAAAGTTGGGGGAAAGAAAGAAGTGATTCGGAGTGATGTTGTTTGTCCTTCCAGGTACGTGTGATGAGACCCTGTTCTCTTGGTGATGGCTGAACACCTGCCTGCCCATAGGAAGCAGCGAATTATTTGTTTTCCTTTGCTTGCCTGCCCAGCTTTTACTTTTCCGATTAAATTGTCTTTATATCAACCCACAATTTTTCTAGCTTTTACCCTGCCAATTCTCTCCCTGATCCTACTGATGGAGGAGTGAGTGAGTGGCTGTATGGAACTTGGTTGATGACTGAGGTTAACCCACACCACACTATTATTCACATGACATTGATAATCTAATTCAGTGGCTGAAGGAATTGTGTATGGTCAGTCAGTTAGAGAATGGGCTCCATGTTCAATCACTTTATTGCAGAGGACCTTTGGGGTCTCATGGAATCCTGCTGTATTTTGCTTGAGAAGTAGCTTGCCCACACGTAGCTCATTACAGCATAAACTCCTGTGATCATTTTTGTTTTGTTTTCTGTGGTCTTGGTTAACTGAAAAACTCAATAATGAGTTGCAAGAATGCATGTGAAAGTTCCATCAGGTGGAAAAGAGCTTAGTATTTGAGCTATGTTATGTCCGCTTTAATCCTTTTAGTTTTTAGGATGTGCCTGACCAGCAAGTAAATATCTGAAATTGCTTTAATCTTAAGCAAATGAGAAATACAGTCAACCCACTTCCACTTTGTGCCCGCCAGATAACGGCTTCACATCTTAGCAGCATGATTTTTCAGCGATTAAGGAGGGCTGTTTCACAACTGCGCATGTGCGACCTGACACACATGAATATTCAAATTAGGCAGTCATAAATATTCAAATCAACACCCACTCCATGCCACACAGACCATGGGTACACTGCTCTGCTGCCCCAAGACAGCCGCGGCGGTTCGGCTCTGACGGAGTTGCCCCCTCCCTGCTCCGCTCAAGCATGAGCCAGCCCCCACTCGGAGTGAAGCGGCTGCGTGCAGTTATGAAAGATTTACACACTCTCAGGTTAGACGTGGTGTCTGAGACTTTCTCGGGGTAGATGTCTACCCCGAGTATGGAGACATCAGGTCTACTCACCTGGAGAGACACCAGGACAGCAGCACAGGTGGCTCTCTTCACCCATGTCCCAGGCCAAGGAGAAATGTTTTTATTTCCCAGTGTGGGGTGGCCACGGGCACGGGGAAGTGCTGACACAAACACTGACACACAGCAGGGCAGTGCTGAAACAGTGCTGGAGTGCCAGGGGGCAGTGTGAGGGTGCGGGGCAAATTTGCATATCAGTGAGCTGCCATTCTACGTGGATGGAGGGCTTCGTGGGTAGGGGGCAAGACCCGTGGCACCAAGGTATAGGAGACCTGACTGTAGTTTTCTCAAATCAGTGGAATTCTATCAATCTGAAACCCCTGAAGAATGTTAGAATGAGCTCCTGAAGTCCTTTACTTGGTATTTGAGGGAGGGAGGGAGCGAGGAAGGATATGGGATCAGAAAAAATGAAGTGCAATCGTATCTGTTTAGTTCTATAGAACATTCTCTTACTACAAATGTTCTCAGCTGGTAGTGAGTTTATACATTAGTCTACTGCATTCAATAATGTAATTCATGCAAACATAAAGTGTGTGCATAAATGTTTTTCAAGATTGAGACCTATAAATTATAGACTCACTTCTCATTTAATGTCTTTGACATAATATGTAATATGTTTTTAAATTCTAATACAGTTATACCCCAGCATTTGTGAGGAACGGGTCATGCCAGGGCTCTCGCAGAACGTCAAATTCACAAAGACGTGCAGGTTATTAATATGCATGTAGGCCACGCCCATGGCTCCACCCCCTGCCACTCCAGAGCACTGTGGGCACTTTTCTGCTCTTCTCCGTGGGCTCTCCCAGCACAGGGGAGACAAGGGATGCATTTCTGAGCCCTCTCCAACTGGGGAAATTCCCTCTNGTGGGTGGGCTGTGGCAACAGAGTGAACATGCCCTGCTGACATGCCGCAGCCAGCCCCACTTTCCTGGGGCAGTTCCCTTCCCCTCCTGTAGTCAGGGAACAATAACACAGATGCACGCACACAAGCACTGCCTGCTCGCAGCTCGCAGGCACTCCGCACACATGGGTGAGCAAGTGACACTCAGGGACCTGCGTTAATTAAGCGTAGACAGGTGGAGGACTCATCCCCACCTGGTGCCTCACACCATACAGGGCCCTGCTCTGACTTCTACATTGGCCGTCCCTGTCCCACAGCCCCCGGTGAGCCGCAGAAACTGCGCGTACTCCCTGCAGGGCCTGCCCAGTCCTGCCCCACAGGGGGCACCGGCACCGCCCCTTGGTGAAGCAGAGGCACTGAGCGTACATTGGCTGAGGAACCTCGCAAATGCCTGAAACAAAACTGTGAGAAATTTTCCTCGCAAACCTGCATGGTTGTAATGGAGGGGTCACAATGCAGCGAGGAAAAACTGTAGTTGTTCAAACCAAATCCTAACTAAACACTCAGTGAACCTGTAGATTGTAGGGTCTTAAATGAGTAAATGACATGCTTTGAAACCTTTTCTGAAATAGCAAAAAATGCAGTATTGAAAGCTAGCAAAAGCCAAGAAATTCAAATGTCACTTATTCTCCTAAGGAAAAAAGTGATGCCCAGACAACAGCTTCTTCTGGCTCAGCATACCTACTTCTCAAATGAAACTGGCCCTTCAAAATTTTAGTATGCCACTAAAACCTAAAAAACCCCTTCCCTGATCTGTAAGCCTTTTGATTACCTTGTGTGGAAAGACAAATTCACTGATTTTTAACTTCCAGACTGACCCTGCCCTGTGGGGCAGCAAGTTATACCTGAGTAGCTGAGAAAAAAGAGCAGGGCTGCACCACTCTTAGCTATTTTTAAGACTTAGCAAATGAAACATTGCTAGCATTTATTTCAAAGGGAAATTTGGTCCAAGAATTGAAATCTTGAAGTTAGAATTCTAATTGCTAGTTTTCTGGCTGGGCCAAAGAAACTTTGCACCTCTCTGTGCTGGCTAAGGATATCTAGTTTAAAACATGCCAGCCACAGTTTTCTTTCTACAGTAATCCCTCGCTACTTCGTGGCTCACCAGTTGCGGCTTCAATACATCATGTTTTTTTCCCCCCTGACTTTACTGTACTTATTGGCCTTACCGTATTTACATTATTTACCACTACTTCACAGATTTTACTTATTGCAGCATCTTTCTGGAACTGACCCCCTGTGGAATTCGAAGTATTACTGTATTATTGATTGAAAATGAATGGAAACCACTAGAGACTGTGTGTGTCTGTGTCTTATCAGCTAACTAGATCTTAAAAACTAAGCTTCAACTATGCTTGTTTATTAGTCAAAATATGTTCTTATACATTACCATTTCTGATTAGCAGTACGCAAGCAGCACTGTTAAGTCATTGTCTGTTCTGTGTCACTTTCTCAGTTACAGATGCCATTGCCTCAGTTTCCCTTCATTTGTACTTGGTGATTATGTCTTGTTAAAAAGTGCCTGGCAAAGGAATGGTCTCACTGGGTAGACTATATTTGTATATATGTATCATCAGTCAGGTGGCATACAGTGCTATAAGGAGGAGTAATGTGAATGTTTGAACAAGTAGCCTATGTTGTTTCATGCTGACACGTATATGACACTAATCCAGAAACTCATGCCAGAGGCAAGTGAAATACGTTTTGAACCACTAGAGGTATTCCTTCGGGGACTGCTCATACAGTATGATTTCTGTCTCTTTGACTGAAAGAAAACTTCACTGATAGCAACAGTATTGATACCTGAAGTGGTATATAGTGCATCTTTTACGAGGTGTGTTTTCTTCAGTGTATCCTTGCTTATATTCTTGCTTAATTCAGAGAGAAGATCCTCAAATATTGCACTTTTGTACATATATTTAAAATTTTGATCTAACAAACAGCAAAATTTAATTTTTCCTTGTACAGATCCCTGTAATTTTCAGGGGAACTTTGCTGGAAAACTGTGCTCTGATAATTGTAGGCTGATTCCCTAAATTGGCTCCCTAATTTCTGATTGTTTTATTTTTCTATGTAGTATGTAGTAATGGAAACTAGAAAACGACTAGTAGAAGTTCATGAGGAAGTGCTAAAATTTATGACTAATATAAAATGAAGTAATAAATTAACTACTTGCTTCCTAAAAGTAAATTAGGGAGAAAACTCTGGAACCCCTTTTAAAAGAAGTTGAGGTTATTGTCACAAAATGTTTACTGATGGTGAGTATTTTCTACTTAGGTTTTTTATTTTCCTTTGCGTATGATGTCTCTTGTAGCTGGCTGCTGCTATCTTGATCGGAGTTGTTTCCAAGCCTAGCAGTGGGCAGCTGTGCAAAAAACAAAAAAAAAAGACTAAGCTTGTCTGTGGCTGGTTTTGCTCCTCCCCCAATACTGACTGCTAGGTGATGATACTAAAAATTTCAACACTCCCAAACATGACCCCTGAGACTTCATCAGGAGGTGATCATCCATGAGCCAGGCTCTGAAGCAATGTGGTGAGTATTTGTGTCTGGCGCTTTCCATTTGGGAATATTGGAAGGGTGGCAGAGAAACTAAAATCTGGTATTTGCAACTTCCACAGGAATTGCAGCCTGATGTAGTGTACTGGTTTCGGCTAAGATAAATTTTGTCATAGTAACTTGAATGGGTCTATGTTTTGAGTTTGTGATAGGAGTGTTCATAACACTGGGATGTTTTACCTATTGCTGCGCAGTGCTTCCAGGGTGTCACAACCTTCTCTGTTTCTCACAGTATTCCATCACTGGGTGGGCTGGTACTATGCAAGAGATTGTGAGGGGAAGAAGTTGGGACAGCTGATCCCTACTGACCAAAGGGATATTCCATAGTGTATGGTGTCATGTCCAGCAATAAAACTGAAGGTGAGGAGTGCAGGTGAAAGTTGCTTGGCAAGTGGCTTCAGTTAACTGCTGATGACCAATTGTTTTCTTTTGCATCACTTTGTTCTATCTTGTGGTTCCATCCTCCTCTCCCCTTTCCCCTTCCCTTTTCTCTTCCCCTTCCCTTCCCCACATTGTTTTTTTTTTCCTTCTTTAAAAAAAAATAGAATTGAGGAAGCCAACCGTATCTTGGGTTGCATCTAAAGAAGCGTGGCCAGGAGGACAATGGAAGTGATTCTGCCCCTCTATTCTGCTCTCATGAAACTCAACTTGTAGTACTGCATCCACCTCTGGAGCCCCCACCCCAGGAATGACATAACCTGGCGGAGAAGTCCAGAGGAAGGCCACCAAGATGATTGGAGCAATGGAGCACTCTCCTAAGAGGAAAGGCTAATAGAATTGGGGTTGTTCAGGCTGGAGAAGAGGAGTCTTTGGGGTGTTCTAACTGTAACCTTCCAGTATCCAAAGGATAGTGACATGACAAGGGGGAACGGCTTCAAACTGAAAGAGAGTAGGTTTAGATTGGATATTAGGAATAAACTTTACTGTGAGGGTGGTGAGGCTCTGGAACAGGTTGACCAGAGAAGATGTGGAAGTCCCTGGAAGTGTTCAAGGCCAGGTTGAGTGGCAGGGGGATTGAAACTAGAGGATATTTAAAGATCCTTCTAACTCAAGCCATTCTATGATTCTAAACTGTCTGAGTTTTTGCACCTTTACCCTTCTGTTTTTTTCTTCTATTCCACTGGAATAGAGGGTGAGTGAGCAGTGGAGTGATGCTTGACTGCCTACTGAGGTTTATCAGTAGAAAAATCATGTATCTATCTATTTTTTCAGGCACACAGAAAAAGGCTAGGAACAACACAACCTATCAAACAAAGTAATTGAATATGAGCTTAATTTTGAATGTTAATGATCTTTATAAAAAACATATTTTCAGTGAATTCCTTTTTAAATAAAAAAAATAAAAAAGAGTAAGCATAAAATGGATCTGAGATTACTTTGAAGGACCTGCTCTGAAAATTGATGCTGAAAGAAGGATAAGCACACCGCTTGTGGCTTCAAAGGTCAGTCCTGCTGAATTTAAGTGACTGATGGAGTCTCTGTACTGGAGGTGCAATTTTCCCCTGAAGAAATACTTCTTAAAGACCACTGCTGGCTACCTGGTATTTATGAGAGAGTCCAAAGGGAATTACAAGTAGGTTGTTAGGGTTATCATTTACTCAGTGGTTTCTGCCGATATTGTAGCACAGAGGTCCCACAGCACTCCTTCTTAGCATGTGATAAATTGTGTACCAGGTGAAGGTGAGAAAGGAGTGAGGGCAGCCACCATGATGACAGACTGCTGCTTTGTTACTCCTACTATTAACCTGGTATTTCTCTGCTCGCAATCACCAACACCTTAGCTGTGCCCAGCATTGCCTTCCTTGGCCAGGGATATGCACCTGTGCATTTGGGCGTACTTAAAGGAGATTCTGGGTCCACAGTTAAAAACAGGACAGTTTTTTCCCTCTGCATACCAGTATGGTGAAAAATGTACATTTTATGGCTACATTTGCAAGACTCCTATTGTATACCGGCTCTTCATGCAGTCCAAAGTGATTTTTAGTAGCTGATACAGCACAAAATATCAGCTACCGTGAGAAAGATGTACTTGAGCATGCTCCAGTGGAAAGGTGTGTTGTTTTGATCTCTCACAGATGTAGCAGTGGTGATAGGAGTCTGTTAATAGAGTTGTACTGCTACAAGAATTATTTTTGTGCATCTCTCCAATTCCTCCTTTTTTGCATTAAAACCACATTGCTTTCACTATAGAAAGTTATTAATATACCTCATGTACTTAATCTAGCATCCGTAGTTTTTCTTCTTGTAGAAAAAAGAGAGCATGATTGAATGAAAATTGAAAAAAAAGTTAAAGTATTCAGTTTGAGAACTTTTAACTAGTTGATTTACTTCATCATTTTACTCTAAATATATGTACTTTCAAATAACTGGAGTCCATCCTTAAATCATGCAAAACATATCAATTGAGTATAAAAGAAAATGTCTGGTGGGATCTCAAATATCTTTTAAATTGTGTTTTGATTGATGGAAAAATCATGTACTCTGTTTTTGCTGTACTCTTTCAGGATTACTAGCTAGTTTAATGCTAATGATTCACCTGTTATCCAACTAGGGAAAATAGGCTGGTAAGATTAAGCAAGGGCACAGTCAACAGCAGTTAATGCAGTATTGTCTGTTTGGTGATATGTATAAAGAAAAAAAGATAAGTTATGTCTACCATCTTCATTTAAAAAAACCTCTAAAGTGTTCCCCATACAAACAAACAAAAAATTGTCAGAAATCCCAAATAAGAAGTTCCTGAACTGTAAGAAAATCAGTTTAGGTGCTATTGTTGATAATGTCTACTCTGAACTCATTGTTTATCTGTATTACTCAATGAACTCAGAGGTCCTTTCCAACCTAATTGGTTCTGCCATTCTGTGATCTTTGTCTTTGCTATCTTTATTTACTCAATCACATTATTTAAGACGAAACTTAAGTCTTTCCATTTATGTTGAGATTCCTGGCACTATTATGCCTTTGGAAGTCTCTATTGCTGCATCTTTGGCCCCTCTCCAATGAGGAGATGTTGGCCATGGATGAAAATGTTGAATGTGCAGCTTATATCTTTACTGCCTTCTTCTGCTGACATCTTCTTGTGATCGTGCGTTGGAAAGGAAAGGAGCCCCTCTATTGCCTTTTATTCATGCCAATGGTTCTTTTTTGCTTCTCCTGTTTGAGTCGTAACAACGAGTATGGCATTCCATTGGGCTTGAAAATAGTTACCTGTTTCATTCAGTGGATGTACTGTGTGGTAAATGTCCCCACCTGTCACTAGAGAGACCTGGGTTCGATTCCTGCTGGGAGGCAGTGGTGGTGTTTAAGAGTTGGACTTGATGATCCTTGTGGGTCCCTTCCGACTCAGAATATTGTGTGATTCTGTGATGTACAGTTCCAGTAGCTGGAAAAGTAATGCAGATACTACCTTCTCCTGGAAACCCATCACAGATTCTGGAATTGAGATTCTGAGGTTGTTTTCTGAGACATACGAGTAGAACATGACCTGAGCCTACCTGTGTGGCCCCTGCTGGGGCTTTATTTTCTTTGGCACATAGTGCCATGGAGTGGAGAACATGTTTTTTGTGACAGCTGTGGGCTATGATACAGGGGCTGTTTGGGCAGGGCTGGCTGTAGGAGGAGAGGGAGCTGCTGGAATCCCAGCCCCAACATCACTTCAATGGCCTAGGCACCCCAAGAATGGCTCTGAAATTGAAGAGTTACGGCAAAGGTCAGCAGGCTCTCAGCATCAGCAAAGCCTGAGCAAAAGCTCAGACCTTCATTCATTACTGAACAACTAGAGCGACAATGCAGCCTTTTTCTGTGGAGTATTTCTGGGCCTGTCCACTGTCCATTGTATTGATTTCAATGAAATTTAAGCGTGTACTCAGAATTAGGCACTTCTTTGCCTGGTGCCCTCAGGAGAGAGGGTTTCCTCAACTGGGGCCAAACATGTACTTTGTACAAGACATCTTCTGACCCAGAAGGTCAGCTAGTGCATCATAGCGACTCTGAAAGGATATTTTTAATTGTTCAAAGTCTTGATTTGTTTTAAGGCTCAGCAAAATAATCTGAATGTGTGTGTAAATGCATGAGGGAAAAGCTGGCAAAGCAAGAAGCTTACTAGTCATTGTGATTGAGGTTCTGCAACTGCAGATTTGGACCAAGTTTTGTCATTGACTTCAGTTAATGTAGGGGCAACATGTCTAGCCATTTTGAATAAATAAGTTTTATTACCACATAGAGACAAGAATAGCTGGTATAAAATTGAAGCATTTTTGCTGATGTGATATACCTATAACTTGTAAAGTTATTGTGTGCTTTTTTAATTATAACCTCAAAGTAGAGAACAATTTTAAGCCTTTTAATGGAAATCCTTGCACAGGGAATGAGACACAAATGGGCCCCACATAAATCCCAGATCACAGTGGCCTTCCTGAGTCTGACAGCTTTGCTATTGAAGCCTTCA
>WEKX01011358.1:37500-57407 GCA_013390025.1 Pitta sordida
ATGAAGTTTAAAGTTTTCTGTGATGATTATACATCGCATAATAAGGATAATTATTACAAAGCAGTGTTACAAATACTCTGAAATCTTTAAAAGTTACTAAAATAAAATTTTATGGTATGGAGGAATGCACCAATGCTTTAACATTGCAAACCAGATATAATTCAAAAGATACTAACTTAGTTAATGTATATTTTTGAAAGATTTTTAGAGTTGCAAAAAAATTAGAAATAGTAGGATGAATTTCTGAACCTATTGAACTTTGGCAAAATTACCATTAATTTCAGTTGTGTTGCATGTGGCTTGAAGGAATTATTTTTCTTACTATATGTATTTATTGTACCTTTCAGAATGTCTGGTAATTTTTACATGTTTTTAGTAGGGTATTAGTCTTAATTTAGAGGAAGTCTAGTATTTTCAGAATAACATATATCAGTGTGCATATATGTATTAATATGTGTATCTCTATTAATCTGTCAGTGACATGGTCTAGTTATTTTTGAGAGATTTATTGATTGTGTTTGCTGCAAGTGCTGTTTTTTTACTGAAAATCAACACCCAAAATCAAACAGGAAAGATGGATGCTGTAAAACCTGCAAATTTTAAATTATTCTTGTAATTAATCCTTTTGTATTGACAGCTTCCAGGAGCTATGTTGCCAGGAGTGGTCTTTATCACTGGACAATTAAGCAACTGGCTTGAAAAAATAATGCTGTTTTTGGAAAATGCCATGTGACGTTCTAAAATAAATGGATCTGAACTGTTTTCTTACTTTGGTTTTGGATTTGATTAATACTCCCAAATGTGCTTTAGTTTGGGTAATCTTTGCCTGTCAGCATTTGTGACAGGGGTCTGTAGCCATGTATGAGACTCTTGCCTAGTGCTGCTCAAGGTATTATCCAAAACCAGTATTTAGCACTTAGGTCTTCCTTAGACTAATGTGACTATATATTTTTTGAGCCTGGCTTCACCATGGGAATTACTGTAGAGCTTGTTAGAGTTCAAGTCCCCCAAGATCTCCTGCTGTTTGATTTCACTGTAATCGTTGTTGGCAACTCTGTAATATTAAATGAACTTTTCATTGTTGTAATGAGTCCTGCTTCCTCTCTCCCCTGGACCATGATCCCTCTTTTGTGGCACTTCATTTAAAATTGTTGTGGTATTGTTTTTATTCTATTGTGTTGTGCGAAAAGGTTTCATTCATTTTTAGCTACTCTGTGATGAACAAATAAACTGGTTATGTAAGTGGACCTAAAAAATAAGAGAATAGGAGAATGGGGGAGGTCAGGGAAGTAAGTCTATCTATAAATATGATGCATAACCAAACTTTTCTAAATGAAGCACTGCTGTTCTGCAAGTGAGATAAAGCAGTTGCTGTTGAATGCATACTGAAAGACAAGTCTCATAATGTTCTTCATTTGTCGAGGTTTCTTTGCATTAATTAAAATTGGGGAAAACCAAAGTATTTTAATGTGACCTTCATTTGGTATTTGTTTTAACTTTTCTTCTATTTTATTTAATTCTTCCACTTCTGTTGTTCAATTAGTGTTTGACCCCTTTAGCAGAGATTTAAATTAAATGACATTTCAATGCCATCCCATATTTAAAATACTGTGTTAGTTGTGGATCATAAAGGATGATCTTCGTTCTTTAGCTAATTTATTCATTTAACAATTTCCCTCCAGAAGTTCCAGCAGAAGGCTCTGAAGCAAACTAAGCAGAAGAAATCCAAGTCGGCTGAATTTCTGATGGGTGAGCCTTGCTTGATGAGTTATTGCTCATAATTTGTGTAAGGATTAATTAACTAATTACAGACAAATGGCTGTGGGCGAAATTTTGCTCTTGCTTGTCAGGGTGCAATTTGTAATTATTTTAATCATTTATTCTTTTTTTTTTTTTAGAGTTAATTTTAACCTAATTCTGTTTTGGCGACATTTGAGGACGATACACTTGAGTCTTTCAGCAAAGGAATTACTAGAAGGAATTTTCTGCTTGTCATTGAAATACACTTTGCTATAATGTGCTCTTCTGACCTCCTTGTTTTCTATAGTAAAAGAAGAGAGAGCAGCAACAGAAGGCATTGAAAATCCAGCTTTTAACATCAGCAGCACAGATCTTTCAGCATATCAGCCTTCAGAAGAGAAAGTTATTAGACATGACAAGCCAGATAGCACCCTTGCAGCTCACCAACAAAAACTCGGTCTGCAAGCCCATGCTGAACCAAGAGGTGAGACATCAAACTTGATTAGCCTCAAACACAGCGACAGTCGTTGTCCTCCCCGTCCAACCTGCAATCTCTGGCCTTTACTGGGTGTTCCTATCCCGACATGTCCAAGCAGGCACCAGTGCAAACCCTGGGTAAGAAATCCAACATGCTGCCAAAAACACAGTCTGTCTAAATATTTAGAGACCCAGGTTTTGTCTCTATGCTCAAGCGACTCCCTGTGACGGGGTGCAGATTGTGCAGGGCTCTCTGCCAGTAGGAGGGGGTGCAGGGAGCCAGTTCTCATGGCAGTGGTTCCCACTAATTTGGATTGAGTATGATTTTGGAGGAACTGCAGCCAGGCTGAGCACACAGATGCTACTCTCTTGCTGACTCCCAAGCACTGAGTAGTTTTAAACAGCTTACAGATCTATGATTGATTATTGTCCTTAGGTCTCCCATACGCCCTCAATCAATCAGCATCTTGCTTCTGCTTCATCTTTCATTTTTTTTGGTCAGTGCTGCTCAGATTCTTGGAGCAGAGTCCTCTTCATTCAGCTAGTCCAGGGGAGTGAACCTGGATTTTAAGCTCAGTTTTGATGCAACACACAGAAGAGTTCCTGCCTCAGGAAGCAATTTTTGTTCATTATTTTGGCTTATCCAAACTATAAGAATCTTCACTTGTCATTTTTCCTTTTGCAGAGGCTGGATATCTTTTAATCTATTATTTAATTAGTCCATTTGGACTTATTATTATTGCTGGAAGTTATGAAAACTGGCTATTTTTACATAGTAATCTAGAGAGAAAGCTGGTGAGAAAAATTATTTAAAGGCATCTTGAGAACTGTATGAGGAAAACCTTGGGCCAAGATTTAGCGTAAAAGCAAATTTCCTGAAGTCAGACTCAAAATCTTCCTTAGATATCCATTAAAAAATTTTACCTTATTGAACTGTGTGGTCTCATTAGCTTCTAATGGACTGTGTGCATTCATGAATATGCAAATGTGCATTCAAGAGCTGAGACCTCCAAGGTTCCAAAATGACAGGTATGGCTTGGAACAATCCTGATCATCCAGTGTTTCCCATCAGACTCACAAGTGGCAATGCTGCTTGCTATGTACCCTTGCAGGCCGGCACGGGTATTTAAATGGGTGAGTGTAGGCTGGTCATCAGACCTTCAGGCATTTACTTTTAAAAAAATGGACCTTGTTGTTTTCAACTTTAATCCTTGTGGGACCAGGGAGCCCACAGCTCCTAATGGCTTCTTGCAAAATTAGGTTTGGCTTTCCATTTAGCCTTCATGTGACTCTGAGCAGCACCACATGGAGCAAGAATTCTTCGTCTTTCCTTTGCAGACTGTCAGAACAGTGATTAAACAGACAAAGGGATTGATTGTTTTTTAATGAAATAGTCTATCTGGCAAAAAATGAATTCAAGCTCACTGGAGACTATCCATGCCTTCAGTCGTCTCTTCAGAAATTCATGAATAGTTCCCTCAAGAAAACAACACATTTTTTTAAAAGCCTGAAATGCGTTTTTAAACATTTTGATTTTTCATTCTAAGTAGCATTTTGTTCAAAAAACCCTAACTGAATGTAATCTTTGTGAAAGGCCTAGAAATTGTAACATTTCTCCTGGAATGCAATGCCTTGATATGTTGCTAAGTGTTTCTGTACTGGGAGAGAAAAGCTTGCTGAGAGTAGGAAAATTTTGTTTCCCAACATTGTGCCTCCCTCCTTGACCTTCTCTTCATCTAGTTAACCAAAAGATCAGTTATTCACATAGCTCTGCCTCTAAGTCAAGCAGCTATTAAAAAAAAATTCACCCATTTATACCATCATAAATAAGTCGAGATTGGAAAAGATCTCTAGAGATCATCTGGTCCAATCTTGCATTAAATTATTTTCAGTCTAACCTGTGTCAGGACTTGTTTGGCAATCACGGAGACTAGTTCACATTTACCAAGGACTGCTGATAAACCAAGAAGCCTGAAACCTGGGAAAAAATTTTCCAGTACCTCATGAGCTGATTTTCCCCATTCCCAAGTGTATCAGTACTTCATTAAAGAGGGAAAGGGAAAAACCAACTGTGTAGGTAAATACAGTATCACAATAATGTAGTAATAGTAATATTTCACAGTCCTCAGTGAAAAACTAGATCTACAGGTAATTTATGCCTTCATGAGACAGTCTGTTGTGGTCTGGGTCCTCCAGAGCCCAAGGGATCCATTCCTTGAACCTTCCTTCCTTTGCTAGCTACATGGCCATAGATGCTTTACATAGATGGCACCACTTCAGCTCATGGCAAAAACACGTGGTGTTGAAAACTACCGCCATCCTCTACCCTACGGGAAACTCTTCCACAGCACTGTCTCCTGATGCTGAGATCTCATGGACCACTATGTAGTTCACAAGAGATAACTTAGTACAGAATTCTCCATTTTTGTACCCTAGGAAGCAAGACTTTCACCCCACACTGGAAGCTATTGCTCTAGGAGAATCTGCCCACACACCCTGCACAACAACATAGCCTATGTAAAATAAATGTTTTAGGTCCTCTACTATTCCATTTCCCTTTTCTCCTCTTTTCTTCCTGAGATGCTAATAAAATACTCTTCCTTTTGGAATTGTGTCCCCTTCACAACTGCTGGGTGCTCTTCCAGCTCTCAGCCCCCAGGCTTAGGTTCAGTTGCTTACTCAATAGGGAAAGGCATTTGTCAATTCTAATGCTTGGTGTTAAACTGTACAACTTAAAACCAGTTATAACCTTAAGCACAATTATTTAATCACAGGATTTAGCAGATTACAGCTTGAGAACACTATATAAACATTAGGCTGGATTTTCAGGCTAAGCACTTGGAGGCAAGGCACAGAGATGGCATTGCCTTTCCATTATCTTTCCACCCATCGCTTATGTTGTTAATGGCAGCAAATAATAGCTACAGGGGTTGCTATAATTTCCTCCACCTTGCAACAGTGTCACAGACTGTTCCTCTGTCAGCAATTGCTGGAGGGAAGTGTTCTCTAGAAAATCCTCCACCTACTTTTAAGATGTCTTGCCACCTCTATGCTAAGATACTGGGAAGCAGTGTGAATAGTAAGCTGCATGTTCAAGACAACTTTTAAACCTGTTCCTGGAATTTGCCTGTGTCTGCACAAGGGATTGATCTGCAGAACATGTATTACTTGGGGATGAAATAGCAAGTGGAAAGGTCCATGGTATTGTAACTTGCCTGCATCCCTCAGAGAGCTTAATTTGTATGTATGTTTGTGCTTTTCCATTCTCTTTTCTCGCATAACAGAGTATCTTCTAAACAGAAGAGTTTGTGAACTGATTCTTGTTTGCAAGAAGCTTACTAAATCTTTTTGGTATGTTTTTTCTCACTTTTCAAACCAGATTAGTGGGGACTATTCTTGTGATTCAAAGTGCAAAGTACCTGCATCCTTTGCTTGTGGTGAAACAGAGGCAGAGGATGAGTCCTCTACTGTCACCCTGCAGACCTGTTATTGAAATAAAAATAAAAGCTTTGATCCCTAGTCCGTTCCCCTCTTTGTTAGACCATTCTCTGTCTTTCACCATCATATTTGCTATGATGGACAAAATTCCAATTCCATCATCATTTCATCAACAACAGCAGACTGTTGTTCAGGACTGGGCCATTGAGTAACTCTCTGCTGTATGCTTTCCATCATTGATGAAGACTCGGTGCTGTTGTTAAATGTTACAGTGACCCAGGGGAACTGGCTGACTATTTACTCTGATTAATCTCCTGATTTTTCAGCCAGCTAATTTGTTGCCGTGATTTCCTACCCTATTTTCTCTTCTGGATTCTGTGCTGACTCTTTGCTGATTGCTTCCATCACCTTTGTCTCTTTCACATATTGCTTGTGAAATTAAGTTCATCTAGCAGAAGCCTCGTCTTTGTCAAACTGCAATTTATTTTATTTCTTAAAATGCTCAGTTTTCTCATGACTAAATCCTACCAACTCTTCTGCCTTTTTTCCCTTCATGAAATATTGAATTTGCAGAGATTTCCATGTCGGCTCTCTCAATGGGAGGTCTAATAGACAAATTTCCCTGGGAGAAACATCTGGGGTTAGATTACTTAAATCTGCAGTGACAAGAATCTATATCGACCAGTTTCTTAGTTGTCAGACGCCTGATCTAAAGGTGAGCCAATGTCAGTTTTTCTCTCTTCTCTATAGGAGTTTAAACCCAAAATACTTTACAGAGTGTCCTAATGTTCAGGTTGGCTTGGTAAAGTCTTTGCCCTGCAAAGAGCTTCCAGCAAACTGTCATGACAGAAGCACCAAACATCCAGGAATTATGTCGTCTTTCTGACAGCAGAAGACAAGGGCAATTGTTTAACTTCAGATGGATGATGTATGTCACAAGCAATCCCTGAACACAGGACTACTGTACTTAGCAGTTTATTGTAGGCTTGTAAGGCAAATGTTAATTTATTTTAGCATTTGATACATTTTTTCCTGAACTGTTGTGATCGGAAAATGTGCAAGTGGCTTACACCAATTTGTACTATTTAGTGTTCACACAGAGATACAGATTTAGTCCAGCTTGTACTGAGAAGAGCCCTGTGGAATGGCACTCATCACATTGCCACAAGATAGGTAAAATTTCCAGCCCAACCGTACAGAGAGAATATATGTCAGATCAAATTAAAATGTGATCTGTCTACGCTGTCAAGCAAACTTGCAAGTTGCAAAATCCAGGGATGAGGCTTTTTGAGCATACTCCCACTGTATGGTCTGCCTTGTAAGCTGGTGGTTGCATAGACACCTTTGGACACTGTAATGCTCTCTGGCTTTTGTATGGAAGGTGGAACAAAGCTAATTTTGTTCTCCTGTATCCTGCACACTTGTAAGAGGCTAGAGGCAGTTCGACCCTAAATATTAATGATTCAAGTTAAAATTGTCTCCAGATGACAAGAAGCAGTCATTTTTTCCCCTATCATCCCCTATACACAAATCTTTTTTTCAAAACTAGACTATCTCCTACAATCAAAAGCTCTAATTAATTCTACCATTTTATCTGCAACAGGCACTGTTAACATCTCATATCATGCTCCAATAAATTTGCCCATAGAGATTAACAACATCTGAGGAGGGGGAAAAAATGAAAGAAAAAAAGCGAGAAAGGAAGCTTTTTCAGTTGAAGACTGGGAACTATTCTTCTAATTAGTCCAGGTACAGAATTGCATTAATATGGCTGTACTGCTTCTGGGAACAAATTAGTGTCTATGTGGCACTCTGCTGCATCACCTCCAAGCTGCATAGCTAGGTTGGATGTATCTAACATTGCTGCATGCATCCTACAGGGAAAATCTCACTGTAAAATACAGCATCTCCCTCCCTATCAAACGCTAAGGTAGAGAGAAGCCTTTGTTAAGGAATGGTTACTGCTAAAGGTTGTTCAGCTTTGGGAGGACAATGTAAGCCCTTTCTTGCTCAAGAATGTAACTGGTCAAAGACCTTTATGTGGGAATACACAGGCAAAAAAAGGGCTTAATGAAGGATTCATGGGGGTTATCAAATTGACAAGAGTATCAGCAAGTGCCTTGAATTTAGTCTGTTTACAGAGAACTGGAGGCTGATGATTTTTGACTAGTCCAATTTCATTCCAAAGAAGTGATAGGTACCCACTGGAGAGACAGTAAACACACGTGAAAAAATAGTCATCTGCTGGAAATTCATGTTTGTGCTGCATGTGGAAGAAATAGGAGCTTGCAATACTGACTATTTGTGTCGGACAAAATGATTTGCATAAAGGATGGAACCAGAAATATGAATCAAAACCATACACTTTTTTTCCTAAAGAATGGCAAAGTTTATATCTAATAATTCGTGTTCTATGTATGTGGTTCCATGCTTTCTGATTCCAACAGGGACTTTGAAATGGAAATGCCAAGCCCTGTATGCAGGGCATGATGGATCACCATGTATGCATAGGAATAAAAGGGTTGTCATTGGAAGTAATTTTGCGTTGAATTACACAATGTGTAATCCAATTGAAATCAGCAGAATGGCACAAGGTGTAATGTAGTGTGCAAAACGTGATCCATTGCATGCAATTTTAACAACAGGGATACTGTACCACTCATCTAAGTAATGTGCTAAAATTGAATTTGTGAAAGGTAGGGGGAGAAGAATTGTGAAGAATGGATGCATTTTATAATTGGGAAATACTTTTCGAGGACGGGACTGAAAATATATTTTTTAAGGTTAATTTATTGCACTTGGAAATTGTTTGCTTCAGAATAGTGCTGTCGGATCTTCAAAATTTAGCAAGTTCCCTCGCTGGCATAGAGTGGGACCAGCCAAGCCTGTCAGCCTGAGAGTGCTCAGTATCCATTTTCACCATTGACGTGTGTCACATTATCTAATAATGTTCCTAAATGAACTCCATCATCATCAGTAAATCTTTTTCTCACGCCTTCGACCAACAGCGTGTCCCCAGGAAAAGTAACAGGTCTCACACTGGCATCCCTTGGCACAGTGCCCTCTGTTGCCTGCAGGAGAAAATTAAAAAAAAAAAAAAAAAAANAAAAAAAAAAAAAAAAAAGGAGAAAAAGAAGGAAAGAATCTCCTAGTTCTCATGCTGTACTTTTGATTAAACAGCAGCGAAGGTGGTAAGTCTTCCCAGAGTAGAGTGAGAGGGGAAAAAGTATTGAGTGCCATGAGTGCAATGCAGTGTTTTCCAGGGTCAGGGCAGGCACAGCATGATCTGTGCTGCTCAGGCTCAGGAACAGCCCCTTTGCCAGCATCCTGTCAAGGCTGACAAGTGAGTTTATTCAAGGCTTGCATTACAAACATCTTATCTGATTTACTTATTACCTACAGTCTGCTGAGGATAAGGAAAATGACGTATGATACCTTTAAACTTCTTAAAAATTGAGAGGTTGCCTAGTATTGGTACTATTTAACGAGCTGTGTTTTCAAGATAAAATCTACTGTCCAGTCACTTGCTTAATGCTCTTCAGTTTGAGGGTGCCATTAATATGTAATTTTTTATTGAATACTGCTTGGTATTCATGAAAATTTAAAGCTCTATGTAAAACTTCCTACCACTTGCCCATATATTGGATAACCTGGAATAAAGTTGCACTCTCCAAGAATCTTATTTTAGATCTACAAGTGAAAATCTTTATATTATAAACAATAATGTTAGATTTAAATCTAAAATAGCAGAAGTGTCTTAATTAAGGTATTTGCTATTTATTTAAGCTGATCTATGTTAGATTCAATATAGATTTAATTAAAGGTATTTGTAGTGGACATGAGATGAGGTTAATGTGACAAATATCATGGTTCAGTAAGGATAATTAAAAACAGTTAAAAACTCAAGCTATAAATTCTGGTTATCTCACAATAATTCCCTTTTTTTTCCTTGCCAAAATGAGAATAGAGAGCTAATAGTGTTTTGTATATTACATATATTACATTATATTACATATCAATTCACTATGTTCAACAGGACTTTCATTTTAACATTCATCACATTTAGATCTGAGTAAATCTAGCAACACAGAATTTTGGAATAAAAACTCACAATGTTTTCTTTTGAAAGTTTCAAATTTTCCTACATTATTTTCCACTTTTAAGTCACTACTTTAATGAATTAAGAACCTATAAATTGACTAGAAACTCAATCAGTTTTTTGTTGTCCAGGAACTCTCACTACTTATGCAGATTTGGTTAATGATTTTTGGTTTTCTTGCCTTGTGCATGCTGTGAGATTTTTTTTTTAAGGTCGAAACCCTCTTTCTCCTCTCTTATTCTCTAATTCTTTTGAATGGTTTTTTAAAGGTTCTTTATAGATTTTTAAAATATTAGAAACAATAGCCTGTATCTACAAAGAAGCAACTTGCAGATATTAAACTTTATCAATGTAGGTACTGAATCATGAAAACGGGTGAGTGGGCGTGCTAGTCACATAATCCGCCGTGACTTACAGTTAAGTGTTGGTAGCAGGATGGCAACAGGTTACGTAACAGGTAACAGGTTTGGCTAGGTTAGGTAATAGGTGATAGGTTGGACTTGATGATCTCTATGGTCTTTTCCAACCTTACTGATTCTGTGATTCTGTGAAATCGTTGGAAATGCAGGAGGTGGGACCCTTGTCTTCCATTTCTTTTATTCCTAAATCCTAGTTCTTGTTGACCAATTTGAGGTGAGTGCTTTTCTTAGAGGGTATTCAAGTCTGACCCTGGGACACTGCTTTGACTCTCATTAAAAAGTCTGGATATGTGCTAGCACAGAACCTTAAGTCTGGGCTGCTCAAAGGGCCGTATATGCTAAGTAGAATGAAAAGTATCCCTAGGGAAATAAGTTCTGTGTTGAATGGAGACAGTGAGTTCCCTAATAGGAATTACTGTTGTAATCAGTGCTTTAAAACTGGTGTGGGAAAGGAGGACTACTCTTCTCTGTGCCCAGCTGCATCACTATGCTTCAAAAGCACTTTGGGTCAAAATGCTCATCCTTCCAAAATTCATCGGTCTTATTTTATCTTATGCAAAAGGCTTTTATGATTTGCCTTAGTAATACCTAGTAATGTTCTACCAAGCCCCTGGTAGATGTGTGTTGACCAATTGCAGTCTGAAAAGGGAGTCGTTAAATAGAATGCTGTCTTCTAAACAAACATAGCTCATGTCAAATTTTTTTCTTTTATCCTGAAGATCCAGCATCACTCTGAGAACAAGTAACATTCATTATTACTTATTCAAGCTTTTAGTAAACAGTCACCTATTAACAATTCCTTAATTTTTACATTGGCTTGGAGGCACTTAACAAATCCAGCATAGTTTTGTCTGTTTACTTTACAATAAAAACCTAGATCAGTAGTACAATATGAATGGAATGATTTCTTCTTATCCAAATTCCACTCTATATCTTTGATTTCTAATTGATATAGACTATCTGGTCTCTTTGTGGAGAAGATGATCCAGAAATGCAGCTTAAACATGTCTGTCTTGTGTGGTATTCTCAGGACATAGACTGCATAATTGGCTACAGACAGTTTAAAAGGCATCTTTTAAGTTTCATCCAGTCCTAGTAATACATGTACAGTCCCATGGGCTGCATCCAAGGATTATGCTAATTTTATTAGCAACTTCTCTTCCTTTAATTAAACTGTGTAAATTCCCACCTGGTCACTGTTGTGCCAACACCCTTCTTCCCATTTTTATTTGAATTTATAGATAATCTGTGATTTTGCACTTCAATTCTGATTTCCTGAATTATTGATTGCATTTTCCACATAATATAAAACAATTTTGAGGGGTCAACGGGACTTCAGATTGAGTTAATGGTTTGAGAAAACCCCTGGATCAAAGCAAAGAGTTGGCGAAGTCTTTTTAAGAGCAGATTTTCAAAGTATATTGGTCTCTGAAAGCACCAAGCTATACACTGCTGTTCAAAATACATACAAGGAAGCTCCGTATTAACATTCACTGTGTTTATACCACAAAGCAGAGGGATGCGAATTCCTTAGTGGACTGTTATTTTGCATGTTATACACTTTCAAATATTTCCAAAAGCCAATGTGAAATTATTAATAATCCATTCACATGCTTACAAAATGTTATTAGCAAAATGCCTGGGGCAGTATATTACGTTGACTAAAATTGATAATTTTGTATTTTAAAACTAAAGCAACTCCCACTGCCCCTGACAAATTTTAGGACCTGCCCAGAGCCCAGACCTGGTCATACCAGTTTTCAAGTGTTGAGCTGAGGGCAGAAAAGACCAAAACCCCCAACATACAGCAACCACTCCTCCACCCCACCCCAGAGCAGTGATCTAAGGTCACTGTAATTTCAGCTCTTCTGAAAGCCTCACTAAAAGTATTCTGTGGAGTCCTTCAGTTTAAAATGGCTTGTTATCTATAAAATCACCATAAGGAGGTGATTCTGGTGTTTACCACTCATTCTACTTACATTTTAAAGCATGAAAATTGCTCTGAAGAAATCAATCCTGGTCGCTCCTTTTACTTCTTCATAACTGTCTGTGTCCAGCTGCATGTGGTTCTGACATAGCCAAAGCCCTGGAAAAAATATCTCACACCGGTAAAAGTGTTGAGGTTGTTCTTTTTTTAAAGAAGGCCAAAGAGCAAGCTATTTAATGGTATTTGTCAAAGTATCTCTTTTTTGAATAATAGTTTCCATTCCTTGCAACCTCAAATATAACATGACATTTCCTCCTAAATGTCAATTATCCTCTTCAGAAGAGTCCACCAAAAGTCTACTCCTCAAAGTTTCACACCAGATTCACATGGGATATTAAATTCAATAAGGATGTTGTGATGTAAGATTGTGCAAAAAGTCTATGCAAGATCTGAGTATTGATTGTATGGGTGCAACATACTTTCCAGCAATTTATATTTACAGCTATGGAGTAATTGAATAAAGAAATGCATCATCATTTTCTTTTTTAGCACATTGGTGAATTATTTTACCAACATATGAAGGGGTGTTCATATAACATCACGGTGCTTTGTGCTAGAGAAAAACAATTACAGTGAATAAGGTAGAATGGCTCTGTTATTGCAGTACATAAGACTTTGATTACATACTGCCAAGATTCATACCAGCCTAGTAGTTGTTGACAGATAAAGTAACAAAAATGAAACTCATTTATTTTTTCTTTATTGAGACCTCAAGGTAAAGCAAATTTTCAGTTCTTGTACTTACTACATTGAAGGAACAGAGACTGACAGTCAAAATGTGCCAGTGCAGAAATATAAATTAAACCTAGTTTCATATCAAAGTTTCATTTAGCCTCTGAAAAGGAGCTGCTGCTTGGATTATTTTTGATCCTAAAACAAATACACTGCAGATGACCTTAGTTTATCTTGGATGAATTAACCCCCTCATGCATTTAACTTTCATGTATTTGTGAAGATACATATCAATGTCAATTCAGGCAACTAAAAAATTTGCTATAGACTTAATTATTTTATTTTATTTTTAAAAAAGAATTTACTGTGTTTACAAACACAGTGAACATATGGATGGTTTTAACAGTGTGGCACTTTTGCTGAATAAAGGACACGTTTTCAGTAAAAAGACCATCTTCCCTCCTTGTGTAAAGAAAATTCTTCTGACTTTTATCATGGTTCCTCTAGGCAGCTAGATGCTGCATTATTTCTTGATAATTCTAGCAAATTACTTTTTTGGTAAAGTTGCTTATTTTCTAAAGAGCAGATAAAACTAGCTGTTGAAATAGAAAGTGCTAAAATGATTGGGTTTATCTCATCAAAATCTTGGATTAGTTACCTAGTCCAACTAAACATAATTGCTGTTCAGATTAATGAGGCAGTATCCTAGTATCTCCTCTGTAATTAAACACTTCTCTGGTTGAATAGAGTATTAAAGATGCACCAGCCATTGAAACCTCAGAAGTGAAATTTAAAACCATTGAAACTGGAGGGGTCAGCTGTGAAACAAATTCATCTGTGGTATGGATAATGTACTTGTACAATGCATTTCAAGAATAATTTGGCTTATGTTTGGGATTTTAAAATTTTTTTCTTATCTTTCTGTCATCTAAATTTGAGAATTTTTTCTCATTAGTTCCTGAGCAAAAGTAACATAAAGTGCACTTGTTTCCAGAATTACCTTTTCTGACCTTTCACAAGATGATAATTGCAGTACCAGTAGGCTTAGAGGACTTGCTAAAAAAATTAAGCTTGTAAAGTAGCAAAAAATGCCCCTTTGCTTGCTGGTGTCGATTTCAAAATTAACATTTTAGTTCATGTGCTTCTAATAATCGCTGACCCTTACTTCATGTGCTTTCCACAGGAAATGAATACAGCAGAAATTACTTTGACCCGTTGATGGATGAGGAAATAAACCCAAGGCAGTGTGGGATGGAGGTCAGTGAAGAAGGTGAGGCAGAATTAAGTATGTAATTTTGGTGTCAGAATATTCTTTTCCATTCATGAAAATGAGGTGACAGAGATCACATATGCAGTTCTATTTAAATATTGAGGTTTACAATTTAAATTCTAAGCCTTAACTGCTCTGAGCATGATAGGCAGTATACATAGTCTTTGATCAAGGACAGTGAGTTAATGGGCAGGTAAAAATGAGGCTGTGTTGTAGTCACTCTGCTACTGTAGGAAAATCAAGCATGCTTCAAGAGCATTGTCTACACCATGTTCTCTTTAATTAATGAAGTTAGTCCAGAACTGAGTGCTAAGCTGTAGCTTTTTTGCAACTCGGCTCCCAAAGTCCTCCTTGGAGAGCAATTTTGTTACTGAGTGAATGTGTGTTTGCCTAACAGAAGGAAAGCCCAGAGTGTGTAAAAATGCATGAGGAGGCTTTTTTGGTTTCCTTTCTGCCAGTTTAGCTGAGATGTTTAACTTTGCTGTCTGTGGATGATAGCGACGAGTGGGAGGGTGTGACTCTGCAGAGATGGAAGAACAGAAGTTATGCATAGGTATGAAAAAGATTAACCAGGAGCCATTGTCTAGCAGAGGAAATTCTCCTCTGCTGTCACGGCTTTCAGATAAAAAGGGTGGGAACGGGCCTGCCTGAATTTGCATGGACTTAAGTAAAAACATCACCATGGTAATGAAGGGCTTAGCTATGCACTGAGTGCTTTGGCCCAGCTCCTGGTATGTGTTAAACACTAACAACTCAATAGCACGCAATATCCAGTTGTCCTGTGTTATCTTTGCTTTTTTAAAGCTTGTGCTTATTTGTGTTTGAGAGACTCTCTAGATGTGTAGATGTACTTCGATCTCTAAAAAAAGTTATCTACTATAAAAGGTCTTAAAGTAGTTAACTTCTGAAATTCAAGAGAACCTTTGAGCACATACAAAGATTTTGAACTTTTGAGATAAAAATGTGTAACTGAAAAAAACAGGCTCTCATGCACATCAGTTACTTGTACTTCTGTGTTCCAGTGAAAAAAAATCAAGGTTTATCAAGATTGAATTACATCTAATCCCAATAATTTCCCCATTCATTGTGTAGGACAGCAGTATAATACCTTGGAAGTCAACTTCTGGCTCAGAGTTTTTAAATGGAAGATTTTTTTCCTGTTGGTCCTGCATTAGTTCATCTTATGAATAGGCTTTATGATTCAAAGTCTACTTCATAACCTGAAAATGAAAAACAGATTAAATTTCTGTATCTGTGCATGTGTGCTTAAAATCACGTACAGGCAGAGTGGTGACATAAGGGATATATAGAAGTACAGTTTTCATTGGGAGAAAATGTTCTCCTGACTGTGTTGAAGAGTCTAAGTGATACACTTAACCTTAAATGTTGATTTTATATTGCGTGGTGGGAGTTTTATCTATTTATTTGTTTTAAAATTTGGAACAGATGAAGGCTCTTAGAAAGTCCATTGAGTTCTGGGTTTTGGTCAGGAGAGGTGGTTTTAGGCAACTGCATATCATGTTAAACCTGAGATCTGTGTATGAACATCTGTCCTCCTTTTTCTCCCTGGCAAAAATGTCACTCAATGGCTGATATAACACTTGCTTATTAGAAGTCTATTAGTAACGATACTGGCCTCAATTTGGTTGTGTTGACCTCTGTAGAGCAGTTATAATTCTGTATTTACCAAAAGCTCTGCCAAGAGGCAGTGTTCTATCTTGTAGGTATTCAAACGCTGCCTGACAGGTGCTGGACAAATTGGCTCTAGGTGGCTCTGTCTGAGCAGGGGCAGCTAGGCTAGATGGGTTCCAGAGGTGCCTTCCCACCTTAATCAGCCTGATTTGGTGATAGTATTCACAAACCAGACTCTCCATCGGGCTTCCTTTTCCTTGAAGAGGTGTTAAATAATTGTATGTAATTCATGGAGAAAAAAGGATGGTCAGAACTGAAGTCTACTAATGCATGGTCATCCCCTAATTGAAAACCATATTGATTTGTCTCCTCTTTCCAGCTAGCAGATTGTCACAAACAAAAATCAGAATCAGAAAAAGATGAAGATGTCAGGGCAAACTTTAAAATTACACTCTTCTTAGAACTACAGAAAGTCAGGCCCAATGCCCAAAGAGAATAGGTGGTCAAGAGCAAATCCGCAGTCTTTAGCTCTTCTTTAATGGCTTATTCTGTAAAAATTAAGATATTAACAATTATCTTTTCTACACTTGATACATTAGATTTGTTCTGGAAATTTGTCTGAGTTGATAATGCTCTGAGGACAACCAACTTCCCATTATGGATTTTCTTGCCCCACTCACCAAGGAAATATTTCCAAGTTATAGCCTAAAAGAAATGTCAAAGATTCTGTACTTTCAGAAGAAGTTTGCAGGAGCCACCACCTTCTTTGAATGCTCAGCATAACAGAAAAACTTGTCTCTGAAATGTCACGGTAAAGAAAATTTATTCTTTGAGATTCTATCTAGCACTTCAAAAGAACCACCAAGGTTACTTGTGGCTGTACTTCAATCCACCTGCCCTGTATGCATTTCTTTGGCCTCCTATTGGCCTGTCTATACTGACAACTTAGAGAAGTCATGGCCTCGGAGATCTGGAGAGAGGACTGTCCCACTTGCTCATTTCGCCCCTGAACATAGACACTTCAAGTGATTTTTTTTTTAGGTCACATGGAAAAAGGTGGGTGTGCGTGTTCTTTGTTGCTTTTTAAAATCTGCGTATGTTAGTGAGCATTTGAATGAATGACCAGATAAAAAATCAAAATTCAGAGGGTACTGTAATGACTATTCATACTAGATAATGTATTTGTACTATGGAGAGCAAAGTAAAATTTCTAATGAAGGTCTAAAATCACATTAGAATAGAAATTAGGTATTCTGATTTTCATTAAGAGTCAAATAGAATTGATCTGACTATTTAAACATAAACAATCATTTCAGCTACTCTATTAGCAGAATTAATACACCAAATCAACATATAATATTTCTCACCGTTTAAAAGTATATGATTATATTTATTTTATTTTAAATTGTCTTTCCTAGAAGAGATGACTGTAATTTCACTGTTGTTTTTTTAAGATCCTGTGAAATTTGATGAACAAATCCTGTACTCTAAACTGATGAAGCTTCTAGATGAAGAAAACAAGATGCTGGACTTCCATGGTAAATAAGAAAATCCATTGCATAAAAAAATAAAGCTTTTTTGAGTCTGCGTGTGGTGAGAAAAGTAGGTTATCTATCCCCTTGAACTCAGAAGTCAAAGGGATGATGATTTTAATGCAAGCCTGTAAGGTCTTTCTCCAAATGTTTTTATTTTGAGTCATGTTTTTGTGGTTTTAAGTGTAACTTAAGTGGGGTGCTTTCTCTAGATTGCTTCACTGCATGTTGAATTCTACACTTAGGAAAGAATACTGGAAATATAATTGCTTAATCATTATTTAAGCTGATAAATAGGTCATCCATTTGCGAGATGCAAAGCACACATCACACTGTTTAAGGTTATAGATATAAGGATTTACACTAACAGATGAGTAAGAAAATGTTTTCTGTGGTTTTGCTAGAAAATACAAATTGAAAATACAAATTGATGTTCCATCTACAGTAAAAACAATAAGTATTGGAAAAGAGATTTCTTCACCTCAAGCCGACAGACTTACTTTGACTTCACTTATTTTACAGGTATTATCTAAAGCCCAGTTGGTTCATGAGACCATTACAGCCTTTACACAAGGTCCATATCTACTGCTGTCCTCTGGTTCATCCTAGAAGGAGTGACATTTTTATAAGCCCCAGCTCAGACTTCCCCTTGTATTTTTGTGTAGTCTACCTCTCCTTTTTCAGAAGAGGACTTTAGCGCAAAAGTATTTGTTTCTTGTATCTGTATGAGGTTTCCTGTTGTATTTCAGTAACATACAGGGCCTGCTTCATTAGAGAGACCTAGCAGGCGGTTGCATACGGCACTGGAGCTTCAGGAACTGCAACATGTTTTATGATTATTTAATTTATAAACAACTTTGCTCTAGAATATGGAAAATTGCACCTTGGGAATAGTTCTTCTCTTTCCTTTGGCTCTAGAAGGGTCTTGGACAACTCACTTAGCTTTTTGTGTGCCTAAGTTGAGGGGGAAGCAAACGCATTAACATGTGCATCTCACACTCTATATGCACATCAGAGCCCCCTGTGTAGGCATTAGGGCAACAAGATGGGAAGACACTGCAGAACAATGCTGTTGTGTGTCTCAAACACTGCCTCAGTGTTTTTATTTCTTAAGGGTGCCATGATGAGTATCTGAGCTAAGTATTACCCTGTGGGTGGAGTTGCACTTGTTCTAGCTGAATTTTTTACTTTGCTTTGCTTCAGTGAATAAAATCCAGAAAAGAGAAAGATTTTCCCAAGGAAGTATGACTTGTGCACTTTCCACCTCTGCGTGCATGTATTAGGGTTTATTTATTTCTGCCTGTGTTTTTCCCTCTCAATTTTTGAACTTCTCATTCACTTCCAAACCTTTTATTTTAACAGCAAACAGGACTCACAGGTATGACTTCCCTACCAGTTTTAAGGAAATGGGTAGTTGAGCGGAGAAGACAAGCATTATTAATATCTCCATTGAGGAAAAAGCTAATATGGGAGTTTGACCCATATTAGACATCAGAAAATCCATATAAAATGGTTCCACTCTTACAGAACTGCTTCATTTCTTCATTTGACCACTGAGCTGAAAAATCATGTAGTGATACAGTCCTAATTAATAGATGATCCCCAAAGGAAAGGAAAGAACATGGCTCAGAATTTATATACTTGTATATTTAAAGCATCTTGTCACTGAGTAACCTGTTGGTCACTCTTGTGGTACATGCTAGTTCATATTATATAGGGCAACTCACAAGGCAACATAGTTGTTTGTTTTTAAAGATGTAGACTATGTTTTACTTCATGATAAAATGATGCTTAAATGATGCTAGGTGAACGCCATAAAAATAATTTCTATTATATTGTTCTTTGTCAGGAATTGAAAAATGGAAGTGCCATGTTTTGCAGCAATTTAGTTGTCTGGAACTGATGTATGAGCCTTTAACAATGTACTTTTTAAGATACAATTTATAGACAGTTTTTTAGAACCAAGTAGCCAAAACTCTTTTTCCATGTGTGGTTTATTGGCGTTTTATGCATTCAAACCCATGCTGAACCTACTCTTTAAGTTATCTCAGTATATAAACTGCTGCTATCTGATGGACAAATGCAGAATTAAATGACGTTACAAGAAGCCAAATTAATGCCAGGGAGATTGTTTTAATTACAGCGCAGCATCTGCAAATACAGCCTCTGCTGAGGAGGAGACGTGACTTAAAGTGCAAATAGCAAAACAAACTGCCCGCAAGGCAACTGGACCAGCAGTGGCATGGAAGGAGCTGGGGTGCAGTATAACCCCCTTGTAATCCAAGAGGAGGTAGTCAGAGACTTGCTGAGTGGCTTGGACCCTCACAAGTCTATGGGACCGGATGGAATCCACCCGAGGGTCAGGAAAGAACTAGCAGGTGAACTCGCCAAGCCACTCTCCATAATTTACCAACAGTCCTGGCTTACTGGTGTTGTGCCACAAGACTGGAAATTGGCCAATGTGACACCCATCCACAAGAAGGGTAGGAAAGATGATCCTGACAACTACAGACCAGTCAGCCTGACCTCAGTCCCATGCAAAGTCATGGAACAGATGGTCTTGTGTGCTATTACACAGCAACTGCAGAACAACCATGACATTGGATCTAGTCAGCATGGATTTCGGAAAGGCAGGTCCTGC
>WEKX01011358.1:57698-70847 GCA_013390025.1 Pitta sordida
GCAGCCAGATGGGTGTGGACCTCTTCTTCCAGGCTGATGACACCAGAACGAGAGGGCATGGCCTGAAGCTACACCAGGGGAGGTTCAATCTTAACGTTAGGAAGCGGTTTTTCACAGAGAGAGTAATTGCATATTGGAATGGGCTGCGCAGGGAGGTGGTGGAGTTGCCATCTCTGGAAGTGTTTAAGAGAAGACTGGACGAGGAGCTTAGTGACATGGTCTAGCTGGGGGGTGTAGGGCTGGATGACCCTGGGCCCCTTCCGGCTCGGAGTGGCCTGCTAGGCTGTGAGGGATCTAGGTTGGTGTTACGCTCTGGGATGTGCTCTCGGTCTCTGTACGGGTGTTAGGTGGTGAGTTGGACTAGATGATCCTTGTGGGTCCCTTCCAACTCATAATATTCTGTGTGTGATTCTGTGTGAAAGTATGACTTGTGGTGTTAAGTACAGCTGAGAAAATGAGAAATGTTGGTGTCCATGCTAACAACTTGAAGTGGCAAGTTTTTAATTAATGTATCAATCTATTAATTAATTTACTCATAAATTTTCAGCCATTTCATCCTATGTCTACAAAGGAGTAGGTTTTTTTTTTTTAACACTGGGGCTACTTTTGTACAGCACGGAGTTGGTTACTTTGTTTTGGTCAGGTATTGCCCTGGGACATCAGCTTGAGCTGCCTATGTGTGGATCAGTTCAGGCAAGGATCAAGCTGATGCTGACCAATTTTGAGAGGTTTCATTGCAAAGTCACTGTGGAAGAATAGATCAACTGAACTAACCCGGTTCCCTTGTTCTTTCCCACTCAGGCGTATGAATAGTTTTTCCTATTGTGCTGAAATGAACATATATATCAAATATTTTTCAAATCCGAATCATAATTTATATCTGTATTTTTAGCAGTTGCTTCCCTCAGAAGGGCTTTTGAAAATATTTTCTCTCTTCTGCTTTTTTCCCCAAAACTTTTGCTAATGAACCCAGAGTCTTCCACCAAAACTGAGGTAATTTGATATGACTCCTCACAAAAATAAGAAACACAAAAAAGAGAAAAGGATATTTTGATGAATTTCTTCATGGTTGTCTGTCTGAACCAAGAAATTTTATTCTTTTTTTTAATATATGTATATACTCTCTCCATCCAGAGTATCCTGAGATAAAAATCTACTGACTTCCCAAAATGTAAACTTGCACTGCTCCTGTGTAAGCAGTAAAGCAGCTGATTTATACCAGCTAAGCATATGGCCCATTGTGTATGACACAGCATCAAGGGGAACAAGGCATGCTCCATCTTCTGCTTGTAGCAATGTTTCCTTTTCCAGTGCATCCTGGGTTTTCTCTCTCTAGCCAAACCCTTAATGTTACAGTAAATTTAAATGTAAATATTATTTTGTTTTTGCAGTTAATAGTTGTAGGTCAAATCACCTTTCATTAGGCTTGTAAAATGCTACATGAAGAGATGTGTACCCTAAGGTAATGGTTTGGGTTGTTTATATCTACTGTACACTTCCCCCAACATGATTTTGAATTGTATCCTGTTGTAATTACATAAAAAAACCCACCCTGCTTCCTGTGTGTTGGTGGCACTGAGGTGATTTAAGCACTCGGGAGGCTCGACAATTAAAGTCATTAAACAATGACTGGTGAGCAAAACTGAAAATGTTAATAGCCTTAGTTTTATCTTTCCTTTTCTGGTCTTCATTAGAGAATGAAAGACTTCAAAGGGTGGGTGAGGAAAAAATCCTCTTTTAACTGCTTTCATGTCGGAGGATGGACAAAGAGATGTAAATAACTAGATATGGCAATTTCTAAGAGAGAGTCACAGAGAGCTATAAAAGCTTACACACAGAAATATGAAGCAAGAAAGATAGTCAGATGTGAACAATCTGATATCTGTCAATTTTTAGTGATCCTAATGTGGACAAATGAGCAAAAATAGTTGTTATTATTTGTGGCCCAAACTAGTATTAGTACTGTAGCAGACATCAATGAGAAGATCTAATTTGTTTTTAACATAGCATGATCAATTAAACTGAACGAAGAATAAATGTTCTCTTTAAGGCTGACTTTAGGAATGAGATTTATTTTTATTTATGTGTGGCATGAGTCCTTTGCTTCTGTCTATGTCATCACGGTGAAATCAGAAGAATAATGTAGGTGAGAGCAGAACTGGACCCAATTAATTAGGCAGGAGCTGCACACACACACCTAGGGGAGGAGTCCAATCATCTGGGGCAAGTTGGGAGGAAGGTGAAATGCTTGGTGTGGCTCCCATTTGATTGCAATTATTACTCCTCTTCCTCAGAAGTGAAACCAGGGTTGTTCCAAACCCCATTTCCTTTAAGATTTCCAGAGGAACAAAATGCCCATAGAAATGTAGAGCATGCCTTTTGAAAAGTTTTTAAGGAACAACCTGCACATGGTAAATTTATACCTATGTGTGGATGTTGCACCTGGGGACAGATTTCCTTGTACTGACACTTGGCACCCATCAGTTGTTTTGCTGATGTTATTTATTGCTGTTCATTTATGGCATGAATTGTTGTCTTAAAATGTTGGTGGACCGAACATATTAAATGAGGATGTACTAAAAGGGGATGAACTCCTACTTGCTAAGTGATAATCTGTGACTTTTGTTTCAAGCAGCCCGTGTCATCCATGAAGATTTTCCAGATTCTGTGATGCCTGTCAGGTCCAGTAAAGCATGTGACCTTCACAGGGAGCTTGAAGAGGAAGAGATTCCTTCATATATTGAACAGTTTGAGAGAGATGTTCAAGATGACATAATTCTGCTTGGCAGCTTTTCACTGGAACAGGTCAGAGTTAAGAGCTATAAGGCAATTTTATCGCTTGCTTCATAACATGATGCTGGCTTGTTAACCTTGTACACCCCAATTCTAGTTCTCTGCCTGGTGATACATATATTGAAAGAGGAAAAGATAACCACTTTTCTTTGCATGCTTTATGTGACTGGCACTTTGCTAAGCTAACAGCAGGACCTTTATCTTAGTCTCCATTTCAATGTGAATAAAAAATAGATTGCTTTAGTTTCATCTTTCCTAAATATTGGAGTATCTCTGACTGTTTTGTAGTAATATTACAACTGAGTTTCAATCAAAAGACTAAGTTGAGGACATATCTCTCTGACAAATTTAACAGAGACTTCATCTATCAGTGAGCAAGTTCAGACTGGAGTCCAAGAACAATTTACGTAGTAGTGTCCATTGTACAGAGGATAAGATCATTCCCCAATTTTAAATCCGTTATGTTTTCCAGGGTGGCAAAGCTTTCTAAGGTTTTCTTTTTGTCACTTTGTAGTGTAAAGAGACAGGGTCGGGATCATGTTGAAAAAGGCTCAAGTTTTCAGGGCTGAAGTGATCCTCGTGGGCACCTAACTACCATTCATCCCTTTGAAAAATCTCGTACTAAGACTAGAGGACAGGAAGAGAGATTAATTGATGAATCTATCATTTTTAATTAGCAACATGAGAACAGCATGCTGGCTCTGAAGGGCTTAAAATAGGTTATCCAGTGACTAATGGTGATCTAAGCTTTCTTTTCTTTTCAGAGGAAGATTTCGGATTTTTTTTTTCTCTGCAGGACTAAACCTTATCATTGCCTTTGCATGTTGGTGGGGGACAGAATTCTCTTCCTTGGTGATTTTCTCTAAATTCAGTAGCTATATTTCATTTCTTCTGAGGTTTTTTATAGATATATGCATCATACATGAAAGGTGGGATGGGTAATATTGTTCAGAGAATGCAAAATAGGAGGAAAACATAGGAAAAAGGACTCTGGTGGTACTAAGAGCCTCATCTACCTCAAGGGACTGATGGTGTATGAACATGGGAAGAGGTGAACAAAGTGTACTCAACCTTTCCAGAAGGTTATAATACATTGAGAGTTCACACTTTAACTATGTTTGGGCTATTCACATGCCCCTAAAGCTTCATGAGGCTCCATGACACCTAAAGGAAAACTATAGACATGCCAATACTTTGTTTACTAAACACGGTCACTGTGAGACTGGTCATCTTACTTGTACTCTTTCACAGGTATTCAGTGAAGTTTGTTTCATAGACAGAAGCCATCTCTCTGGTCATCACAAAACAACATTCTGCTTTTTAACTGACAGTAACATATTTGAATTCACATGTAATACAATACAGTACAACACAATACTGCATTTCTTTGTTATGTAATTCCAAAAGAAAGAAAATCCTCATTTAATGTGATTGGTTGAGCTGGTCTATCATGAACATTCAGAAAGGGACTCCATACTTTATATTACAAGGAAGAGGTCTTGAATGCCTGTATTTTTTTCTCCTTTCTTCCTACACATCTCTAACTTCAGTTGTTCATGCCCTACTAGGGAATTTAGACACACTGACATGGTATCAGGTGTCACATCTGCATTCTTCAGCACAGAGAGTAAGGAGAGGACCACTGTAAAATTTGTATTGTCTTCTAGATCTGTACATCCATCCTTTCCTTGAAAGCCGACAAAAATAGCACAGACCCTCTAATAGAAAATGGAAGAGGTGACATAAGAAGCAGAGGTTGCAAACTTGCACATATGTCATACTGGTATTCAAAGACATCTAACAACAGTATGAGCATCATAATTGGTGTTTAATTGATACTTTTTATTCTTTAATGTACATCTTTGCTCTTTGATCTGTGGTTACATCCCTGCAGCATTGAAGTGTTGATGCCTTTCCATAAGAGCTACATAATATAACAGCTGCAGGTTTGGTGTTAGATTGCTGTCATGGTCTTCAGAATCTGCTCCTGCCAGTCTTTGGGATACCTCCAGTGTTTTTTGGCTTCAATATATGTTTATTGATTTGTAAAAGTCTTTAATTCTCTGCATAGCATTTATTTCTTATTCAGTAGAAAACCCCCTTCCCTTCTCTCTCCAGGTTTAGTGAGTAGTAGATGTACTTTAGCCAGCATAATTTATGATTAGTTAATTTAATCTGCCATAATGACATAAAGTGAACCTGAAACAAGCTTTTAAAAATTTTGCCATTAGAGGTAGCATAATATTTTCAAATGCCTACAAAGCTGAGTATTTAACCCTTGGGTTGAATGCAGGAGTCTAATAGACACCTGTCCCACATTCCTTTGCTTTGACAGAATTAAAACTAAACATGGGAACCCATGGGTTAAAAATAACAAGTGAGAGTTTACAGTATGTGAGTCTGGTTTTATGAGTGAGGTTCAGAAACACATTTGAGTTGCTGCTGTTTCCTTTCAGGCTGCCAAAAATTCTCTCCAATGAGGCATCTGATTTACACTAGAGCTTTGCTGGCAGCATTGGCAGGAAGAGGACAGCTATCAACTATCTATGCCTTTGTTCATTGTTGTTCTTCTCGGCTTTGGAGCATTACAAAAAATGGGTGATTTTTGTTTAAACAGCAGCTCAGCACATGAGATTATCATGATTCAGTTTTTGAAAGAGCAGATGCATTTTTCAAAATGATTTTTTAAAAAATGGTTTATGCTAAATTTTAGCTCTGGAATTTTAAGCTGTATTATTTCTTACTTAATTTCCTGGTTTGTAAATGCAAAAGCTGATTGTTGAGGTTGACAAGAAATACATAAGGGAAGACCAGACACATTCTTGTAAAGAAAGCATTAGACAGATGTCAATGTTCTGTTAACAAACACATTAAAGGATATTAAATTTGGAAAACATTTGCTGTTTGTGTGGCCTGTCATGTAGGTCTAAGGATTTCAAAGACCCCAATGACATTTACTTTCAATAAAGAAAAATATATTCTGTTGCAGAAAAATTGTAACTTTAGGGTTGTGTTGTGGTAGAAACTGAGCAGGTACAACCAAGGTTGGGCATGCAGTGTGCCTCACAAACCATCTCTCATGAGACAATGCAGGGATGCATGCTTGAACTTGATCTTACAGGGCAGAGAAATCTGACTTAACATGTTTGATTAAAGTAAGGTGCTCTCAAAACATGAGACTGCTGAGGATGAAGCAAACACTGGTGATTGGGGTAAGACTGCACTTGATGGGCTTATGGCAACATCATATTGCTATACATGAATTTTAAATACGATACAAAAATGCCAACTCCAGGATTTTCAGCTGTTACTGAATTGAGATACTAAAAGTGACTCCTCAGTTCTATGAAGGTTTTCTCAGAAAAAAATAATATTGGCATGACTGAAAGGAACATTACTGCCCTAGAAGCCTTTCCTATCTGGCCACCTTCTTCCTGTGGTTTGGTCAGTATTTCTTACTAAGGGCAATTTGTTCCTGTTCCTCTCTACGGGTTTCAGATGCTACATTTAGCACTTTGTGCAGGGCATAACACCTTGCAGGACTTGATCATCACAACTATATAATCAATTTTGATCCATGACCTCAATGTAAATTACTCAAGAACCTCTGGAAGTAAAGTGCAAGTTTTGCTTTCAGTACCGGCAGTTGAGTTATAGCAGTAAGAAATGAGCTGTGTGTAGCAGGTGGATAGTAATAAAATGTTGTCTTTCATCAAAAGATTTACCTTTCAGTTAAACAAAGGTTAATTCCTCAGGGTATTAGACCTAATACTCTTACATTATCTGCTCTGACTCCTTGCCAAATCACAGAGATCAATTTATATGATGATGGAGTGATCAGTTTTCCTTTGGTTAAAGGTGGCCAGCACATGGGTAAAATTTGGCAGTGTGTCACATGATAAATTTACTCTCCAATCGTGAATTTAATCAGTGGGAGAAGCCTTTAGTCATATAAAGCACCAATGCACTTGCATGTTCTACCCCATTGGATAATACTGTCGTAGAATCATGTCATAGAATGGTTTGGGTTGGAAGAGAACTTTAAGATCGTTTATATCCTGATGGCACCTGCAGACGTCTCCTCATCAAAGCTGTAGTCTGCTAAGCATTGTACAATCCATTCTGATCCTTCTTCATAAGTATAATCCTTGTAGGCATATGTGCATATAAGAGCAATGCAGAGTTGAAGGTGACTTTTGAAGGTGACTTTTCCTCAGCTGAAACTTGGCTACTTTTTGACATTTGCCAATATTTTACATGCCTGTCATGTGCAAATGAGTTGGAGTGTTCTGTTTTTGTTGGGGTTTTTTGGTTTGGTTTGGTTTGTTTTTTGGGGGGTTTGATTTTTTCGTTGTTGAGTTTTTTCCTGATAATTACAAGTCAAGAATACAGAAGCTGACAATTTTTAATGTATACTATGTCTAAAAAGTGGGTGACTTCATTTTAGGTAAGCTACCTATGTGTTACAGTCATTAGTTGCGTGCCTCAGATGTGTATCAATACCCAGTCGACAGACCCAAACCATGACAAGGATGTAGCTATGGGACTTATCTGCTCTGCAGGCTGGTAACCTGAGATTTCTAAATATTTTCATTCTATCAGGCTTGCCCTGCTTCCTCAGCGGCAAACCTGGGAACCCTCCAAAATTCTAAGGTTCTTACCTCCGTGCTTCTGGACACTTCGGTATACAATTTATTCTTATGTTTCAAGAAGGTTTTTTTTTTTTTTCATTTGGGGGGCATGGAAATTAATGTAAACTTAAGCAGAACTGTGGAAAAGATGTTTTATAAACTTGTAAATGGTCTGTCACGGTGCTGCCACAGTACCCACAATATTGCTATAAAATTGTAATTCTTTTTTGATTGCTTTGTTCAGGGGTTATGTGGATTTTTAATTAAGTAAATATTTAAAAGGAAGTAATGACAATATTCTGTATTTCTTACGTTTCCACAAAAAATGAGTTCACTTAGTTTTTACTGCGTTCCTTCATACTTTAATATTAGAGCGGCAATTAAGCAGCTGAAGTAATTCTTGGTATTCTATTGAGCTGGAACAATGAATCCTACAGCTACTGTAGATGATGATACTGCATTTGCTGCTGCTTAAGGTAATCTGACTGGTCAGCTCTCTGGCTCATTATCCTAATATAAACTCCAGTAAGGAAGTACATTTCTATGGTTCAGTAAACAGAGACAATTGGAAAGATTCTTCAAAGAGAATCAGTGATTGCCGAGTCCTGATGAATTTTAAGCGGCTTCACTAAGTACTGACCACCTGTTAGAAGAAGCAGGATTGCAAAGAAAGAGTATTACGGAAGAATAGAGGCACAAACATACAGAAAATAAATACAAAGAAAAAAAATTTAGTTGCTCATGTGTTCTCCAGGATTATTTTTTTTCCCCAGGGTTTTTTAATTTATATTTTTAATATATTTGAAGGTGAACTATAGTTACAGGTGTAGCTAAGTCTACTGTTGGTTAGCTTTTATGACTCCTTGGCATTAATAGATAACATGAATACTGAGCTGCAGATAAAAGAATTGCTCTGAATGCTAGAACATTTTGCTTCTTCTGTCTTACAATAAAGCTGATCTTGTTGAGCAGAACCTATGCTCTATGGTACTTTTGACCTTTACTTCACAGAACAGATTAATTCAGCTCGGGAAGAACTAGACCTCTCGAGGCTGTCCAGTCTAAACTCCTGCTTTTGAGGTATATTGGGTTTTCCATGTGTAATCTGACTTTTTAAGGGCTTTGGAGTTGTTCACATCAGTTTATTAGTAGGAAACATAGCCAGGTCATCTGTAAGCTGAGAGATGCAGAAATACTGGGAAAGAGAGTCCAGTTGCACTACAATGCTGCTTACTTATTTAGTACAAAGGTGGAAAATCATCACTGTTCTTCAGCCTGCTGGCTATCTGTTAACACAATTACTGTGCCAGTAACTCTCATTACTGTGCCAGACCCTTAGACAAGATACAGCTTTCAGGACTAGGTGGTTATGATAAGAACATATACTAAGGTTATTTTCCTGTAGTATGATGTGACTTTACAATTGCTCATGCCAGTGCTCAAATCAGAGAAGGCTTTCAGCTGAATATATGAAACAATTTCCACTTATACCTTTCATCAGAGAGGGTGGAGCAGGATGTAACCTAGCAGGAAGAGAGCTGTTTTCTACAAAGAAATATCATTAGGCATGGCAACTTACCATTGCCAGTGTCGTATTTAAGACAATCATGCAATAAACTGTACTTTAAGTTTTTTTTTCCCTCTCTGTAATTTTCATATATTGATTGTAAGTGAATGTCTCTTTTAATTATAAAGTGTTCAAATATGTTTTAAACACTTGAAACAGTAGATGATGTGAAAGCCAGTAGAAAAGGAAGTTACTGGATAAAGTATTTGCTTTTTTATTACCATTATAGTAGGGACAAATTTGTGAGGCAGTGCTTTATTGACAGCAAGAAAAAAGAATGAGGACTCAGAAGGATGAAACAGACTGCAACCTCAGACCTAAACATGGGGTTTTTGGGAGGCTGTAACAAGAAAATTTCTTATGACTCGGATTTTTCCTATCTGCAAAACAGACCTAAAATTAGACACCTGCTTTGGGGAAGGGTAAGAAGATTAAAGGAGTAAAGTTTCATGGGGTACTTGAAAAATAATAAAAACATTCTGTGTTGAAATTGACAGATGTTTTTAAATTAAGGGAGAATGGTGGAAAACCACAAAAAAATCTCAGTATTTCCGATCAGTATTTCCTTTCGGTTTCCCTTCAGTTTTCCCCCTGATTTGCTGTCAGTATCCAGAAAGCTGAAAAGGATTGGAAAATGCTGAAGTTAATTTCATGGCTTATGAACACTTTTTCTTTTTCACTGTTAATGTAAACTATTCATTTTAAATCTATATATTAAAAGAGTTAACTTTTATTTTCAGTGTCATTACTTGTGCTACATGAGCTTATACTAGATGGAATGTGTTACTTAATAACATGTGGTTAGTATCTTCCATTATATCTTGTTAGCACATTCCATTATACCTTGTTACTTAGGCCAAAATTACCTGAATCTTCTAAATAGCTGGTGATTTCTAGGCTGATCTGGAGACATCAGAACTTGTGGAACTTTGACAGGCTAACATGTTTCTGCTAAGGTCTCTTTATCAGTGGCAAATGCCATTTTGGTGTTGCATATTTTCAGTGCTTGGCTATGGTTGTCAGACACTCTGATAAATGGCCTTGCATGCACCTACAGCACTCTCTAGATTTTGATGAGGACATCAAAGCTTTATGACCTTGAAGCTACATCTTCTCAACTGTGAAATAAGAAGCATCTGAAGGAGTACCTGGGTGGTCCTGAAGGCTCTACAGGTGTTCTCTTTGTGAACAGCAAGAAAGAAATTAAAAGAGTGAATTCTCTGTTTTGAGGCTAGTGAGGGAAAGTCTTTGTTTTGCAGAAGTTGGGTAGCCCTGCAACAGTCATTCCTCCAGAGTTTTCTTGGTACATCTTAGGCAAAGTGATTAACGTTCTTTTAATTTGTTTGTACTATCATGTTGGATCAAAATCCTGAATGAAAGTGCATATGAGTTTTGAGGAAATTAAGGTCCTTGTTTATCACACCTACTTTATGGCTGGATATATGTTTAAAATTAGTGTCTTTGATATATATGTCTCATAAAATTATCCACCTTGATAGCAGAATACTGCCTTCCTGTATTGACTGGTAACTTAGGACTTCACTGCATTGCTAGAAATAATGCAGTGCTTTACAGATTTATCAAAATGATCAGCCCATAATGTTGTGACTAAATGTATCTGTATTACTCAGTGTAATAAGCCTGCAGCATGACTAAAGTAAATCTCATTTTGTGTTCTGCAATATCAATTTTAAAAGAGGATTTGAGTTCTGTTACAAGACATTCATTTGTCTAAGTTTTAAATTTTATTCCCATAAACAGTAAATTAATTTTTTATTTGGAACGAAAGTTATGGGAGATTGTTGCTTTGTTGGTTTTTCTCTTTATAAAGCATGTCTGAGAGTTTGTGGCATATTTTTTGGCAGAGTGCACAATCAATAATACTATCATGTGTTCAAGGTTTAGCACAACTTTGCCTTCTGGTTTGTGGACATCACTGTGACAAGGTCATACAAATTCCAACAGACAAGAGGTACCAAAATGTTCAGAGCAGACCTTATCCAGCTACAGTTGTCTTGTTTTTAATGAAGGGCACATGTTGCTTATCTCTCAATAACTCCCTCCCTTTTCTATAGTTAACACGGAGAGGATAAGCCTCCCAAAATTTCACATTGCCTGAAAAGAACATTAACTTTTCTTGCAGTGCTTTTTATCCCTCATGTCAAATGGTTCTTTATTTTTTACTGATTTTGTGGTATACAGTGCATTAGATATTGAGGTCGTTGGAAGTGAATCTCCACACAGCATCTGAAGTGAAGGAGGAGAACTAGGTGACACCAGTGAGACTAGAGACAGTTGTCCTGCTGAAAGTTTGCTTGGTGAGATCTTGCTTATCTTATCCGTAAAAATAGAGATTCCCATTACTGAAAAATATTTTAGAATACAGAGATAGAAATTCCAGGTAAAAGCTTTTATTTGGGCTTCTGCTTAGAGCTAAAAACACATCACTACCTGCACTGTGATGTACCAGCTTGATATCCTAAAGAGTGGAATGAAGGGGAACCACTAGGATTCTCTGCATGTGTGATCCCTGTGGGTGATGGGAGACTGCTGGAGATCCCACTGATGGTGTCTCCGTGTTGCCTCTCCTGTGCCCTGGCCTGGTGAGAAAAACTTATGGGAAGTTAGACTCCCACAGCACTCACAGGTTCAGAGGTTATTCTGAGTTGAAAGGGACCCATAAAGATCATCTAGTCCAACTCCCAAGCGAGCGCCGATCCAGGGATCGAACCCACAACCCTGGAGCCATGGGCCCTACCCTCCATCCATCAGAGCCTCCCATCATCTAGGCCATGTCACTGAGTTCCTCATCCAGTGTTTTCTTAAACACCTCCAGGGATGGCGACTCCACCACCTCCCTGGGCAGATCATTCCAATGAGAGATCACTCTCTCTGTGAAAAAGCTCTTCCTAACATCCAGCCTAAACCTCCCCTGGTGCAGTTTAAGGCCATGTCCTCTTAAGGACATGTCCTCTTGTTCTGGTGCTGGCAGCCCGGAACACCCACCCGACTGCAACCTCTCTTCAGGTAGTTGTAAACAGCAATGAGGTCACCTCTGAGCCTCCTCTTCTCCAGGTTGAAGAACCCCAGCTCCTGCAGTCACTCCCCACAGGGCTTGTTCTCCATCCCTTTCACAATTCTTGTTGCCCTTGTCTGCACCCTCTCAAGTAGTTCGACATCCTTCTTAACTTCCCTAGTCCGACTGACCACACTGTTCCTGATACAGGCCAGGATGCCATTGGCCCTCTGAGCCACCTGGGCACACTGCTGGCTCATATTAAGTTTTCTGTTAACTATTACTCCCAAATTCCTCTCCATTTCACTCCTTCCAGAGTGTGTGATTCCACCAGGGCCAGTGCTCCACTGGTGGTTTCAAATTGCAATGGGTCAAGTACCTCAGAAAAGGGATATAATACCAGTGCTAGGAATAGCGAAAAACAAGTGTATGTGTGTAAATACTCTGCCTAAATGTTCCATTTTTGCTAAACAATAGAAAACCAATTTGATTTTTCTTCAAAGATTTGCTGAATTTTGTGTGCTTTCTTTTACGGTGAAAGGATGTGTTTGGGTGGGGATTTGTTTAATTTTTTCCAAATTAAACATACCATTCAACCATGTCCTGCCACTTGTGAAGTAGTTTCACTCTGAAAATAGACTGTCAACACTGATTAATAATATTGAGTCAGGTTCATGTCTTTGTAGAAACAATATGCACCACTGTGTGTATCTAGGCTGACACCAGACTGAAAGACCTTTTTTGAAGTAATGGTCTTGGTCATGTTCTCTGAAATCAGTAGATAGGGCCTTGGCATAATTAAATGCAAAAGCTCAATTTGAGCTTCAATTGGCTACTAATATACAGCAAAACAAAAAAGGCTTTTACGGGTACATTAATGGCAAAAAAAAGGACAAGAGCAATCTCCAATCTCTACTGGACAAGGAGGGCAACATCATCACTGGGGATGAGGAAAAGGCAGAGATACTTAATGATTTTTTTGCCTCTGTCTTTAATAGTAAAGACAGCTGCTTACATAATAAAAGGTCTCTTGATACAGTCGATAGAGATGAGGAATAGTTTAACCCCTCTTTAATACAGGAGGAAGATGTAAGGGACATACTAGTACATCTAGACCCTCATAAGTCCATGGGACCTGATGG